>JAOWBC010000710.1:12700335-12732671 GCA_028566105.1 Hypoplectrus providencianus | reverse complement strand
CACACACACACACACACACACACACACACACACACACACACACACACACACACACACACACACACACACACGTGTGAAGACAAGAAGCTCTGGTGGATGGGATTCACCCAAAACCACCACTGTTTACTTGTTACAAGCAAGTGTGAGTGTGTGTGGTTACACGAGGCAGAGGGAGGGGGGCTGATAGGTGACAGCTGTAAACATGAGAAGCCACTGTTTGGACTCTTTGAAACGGTGTATGTTTTCTCACTCTGGTCCTGTCAAACAGGAGGAGGTGATACAAATGCTATGAAATCATTCCCACCTCAGCAGCTGACTCTTTAGCACCACTTTGCTACAGCAGGACACCTCTCATATGAAACATCAAGGCTTTTTTTAATAACTGGAAGGCCAAGGAACACAGTGGACCTCACACATAAAAGCACAATAATCAAATTCCCTTACATTATTCACAAGCAAATCAAACTTCACACAACAAAACAATCTGGGAATTTCATGGGATGGCTGTCTGTGAAAACATGAATCGTTCTGTTTTGTTCTTCGTGGGTGGGTGACGTATTTTATGAGGACTGACCCTGAGATAGTAGTGAGTGACCAGTACTTCCTGTTTGAGGAGGTCCTCTGGTGGGTTGGAGAAAGGGCTTCCCAATATGTAAGACAAACAGGAAATGCCTAATGTAATGCTCACACGCTGCCCCCAGGGCAGAAGTATAGGCCAAATTCAAATTATAGGGAGCTTATATAGACCTTTACAAAAAATGTTTCACATCATACTTGGGAAATTTTATATTGCTGGACCCTCAGTAGGTCCAGATACTACATTTTCATGTCTAAAAACATTTAGTATTGTGTGCCTCCATAATTTTTCTTACTGTTCATACAAATACTAAATCAGATCTTATAAGTTAAGTAGCAAAATTAGATTTAATTCAGACAACTCTCCATCAACAGGGCTATTTCTTTTGCCAGGTTTTCCTGTTACCTTGGTTATGGTTATTACAACAGCCACCATTTTTTTTAGTAGAAAGCCTCTCGGTGAAATGGTAATCAGTGATGCAGTGTGTAGAGATTTTATTGTGAAAGGTGGGAATATAATGTGCTGCTGTTGGCCATGTTGAGGACAGCAAAGTCTTGATTATGTTTATCACTACGGCGAAACAATGAAGCAGAATTTCCTTGAAACTGCAATAAGTACTGAATACCAAAAATAAAGGAGGCACAGAGTCAACATATGTGTCAAATACAATTCTGAATTAAGTATTGTTGTGTTTCAGAGACACAACAAATTGTATTTTATACTTTGTTTGGCACATATGATTGAAAAAAGGACTCTTGATAGTTTTCAGTGAAAATTACCATTTCCTCCAGTATAATGAATCAAAGGAATAATGCAATGTCAGTAAATAATTCACAATAAGATATTCTTTCTAAACTATACAGCCTAATAAACTTCTGAACTATAACAACAACTTATACCCCCCAGTTACACCCCCTTATAGCTATCAGTGATAAAAATGGAGGATACTCCATTTGCATTGTTAAAGAAGGGCTTGCAGGAAACCCATCTGAACACAGATGGTGACAGAATTTTGCAGCCATTGCACTGTGCAATTAACCCAAATGATAAGTTTAAGCAAATAAACTTGTGTATTGCCACTGACAACAATCTATTCTTCAGGGACTAAAACTGAACACATTCACAGGCCTGTGAGGAAGTCCAGCTTGCAGTGTTGGGAGAAAAGGATTTTGTCATGCTTTGTCTCTGTTGTCTGCCTACCATTGTCCCACACAGGCTCAGCAAAGGTCTAGCATGTTCAGCCCCTCCAGCACTGGCACATTATGCTGGATGTCAGCAGGGAGTTTGGTGTGATGATGCTGATCGCGATCGCACTGGGGCCGGGAGCCAACCCCAACAGCATGGATTTACAATGTCTTCGATCTCTATCCAAAGCCTTTAATCCCATTACACAGACAGAACAACAGTTACATATCAGTAAACCTCAGGTTGACTAAATAAAGTATGATTACAAAGTCTGGATCGAAAGAGAGACAAAAAAGGACAGCACAATGGTGAGAAAATACAACATGCCTGGAGTGGGGAGACGACTGGTGGGGGGTAGGGGAGGCGAAGGAGAACAGAGCTAGAGAGACAAGAGAGGAGGGTGTGAGCATGTGTAAATGAGAAGGGGTGGGGATTAGTCGTGGGAGAGTGCAGCAAGGGAATGAGCGGGAAGGCTGGCATTCCTCAGGGCTCATTCAGGGGCCTCTGTGGCCGTGTGGGGAGCCTCACACAATGCATGGCTGTGCCATCGTCACGGAGACGCCTCTCTTAGCGACAGCAACAAAGTGTGAGTAGGGCGGGAGAGAAAGATGATAGGGAAGAGGCTGAACCTGAAAGAGCCATCTATACTCTCTGGAGTCAGGCAGAGAAAAAAAAACAGCCAGGCTCTTACATAACACTGAACAGGCCTGAACTTTACTCTAACCATAACGAAAGTTGTTTAGAAAAGGTGTGTTGCCTGTCAGGTGTTGACTGTTAGCTGAAGGTAGAGATTATCTGCAGCAATTCATCACAGAGGTTAAAAGAAGCATGATGATTACCTTGAGTGTAAAACCCCTCCAGAAATGTCTAAATCCTTTGCTATTTGCAAATAGGTAATCTTCATTTCAACCATTTCTCAAGCCCACATAATTAAACACAAACAGCACCCATCCTACAGTAATAAATGCACATACAATCTGTTTCAGTGTTGTGCAAGCATGTGAGACCTTTAAGAACACAGAGAAATGGAAGATAAAATGAAGTTAGAGGCCCCTTGGAAACCAACAAGGTAATCTGATTGGCCCCTGTGGCAGCAAATCAACTTAACAGTCAGCAAATTTCAATTAGTCTCAGCAGCTCTGGTGTCTCACGACCACAGACTCAGTCCAAGATACCCCTGTCGTGGTTCTGAATATTGCTGTGGTCAGGTTGTCTCAATAACCAACTAAATATACTAAGGGGACTGTGCTGTCAGCAGATGTTCCGTCTCTCCTTTCTTTCCTGCCTGGAATAACTGCTGTTGGAAAAGCCATCAGCTGAGTCACTTCAGCGGATGGGGATATGGATTTGGAAGTTCTTAAATATACCCCCCGGGAATAGTAGGGTCTGAAAACAGGGGTTATTATTAACATTGGCTGAACAGGAAGAGGAAATGAGGTCGCACAGGCCAAGCTTCTGCTGCACAAACACCTCAGCACAAGCCAATGGGATCGCAGTGATCTGTGTAGAGGAAGGAAACTAAAAAAACAAAGAAGATTCGCTAAGGACAACGAAGTATCCACTTGTTCAAAGCTTATTTTTTCACACCTTCTGAACAATCTGTCATGGAAATATCAAGAAGAAAATAAAATTTTGGGCTTAAGGGAAAGCTGGGAGCCCTCTAGATCCTATTCGGCACCTCAAAGAGCCAGCTGTCCTGCAACAGCTGAACTGACGCACCTCCCTCCTCTGAGCCAACATGTCTACCAGTTGTGCATGTCTGTGGCTCCCACAGCCCGACCCCAAGTAGAGTGCTGGGCTGGGCCAGAGGACAGCCACTAGGATCATTTTGGAGGGACAGGATGAGGCCAAACCCAACTGGATTCCAGGGAGACCCGTCTCTGAATTCCAAAATTTATCTGCAACTTTTTTTGAGAAGGCAGATCCCTATAAAGCACACTGTTGCCAAGTCTGCTTATTATGAGTGGCTTTTGGCTTGTTTTCCTGTAAATTCTCTAACAAATGCTGGTAGTCATGGTTTGTTGGTTTTAGTTTTGTGTGTTGTGTTGCTGCTTATTTGTGCTTGCTCCCTCTCCTGCCTCTCTGTGCTGCACTACAACACTATAGTTTGTCACCCAGTGAGTGACATGATATGATTGATGGAGTTTCTTTAGTCAATTTGCTTAAAATACCTGATACGAGGTAGATGAAATATATTTAATAATAAAACAAGAAAGAGTGGAAGAAACAGAGTGGAATAAAAGACCAGATTCAACATCAAGTCGGGTTGAGTAAAAGGTGAAGTGCAGGTTCTACAAGTGTGAAACGTGCACATCTTGTTCAACACTTACCTACCACATAATATCTGTAGGGGACACCACTTATATATATTGGCCTCTCTCGTAGCATTAGGTAGGTAGTGTTCCCTGTTTTAGCCTTTATTTAGATGCCAAGTCACCTCTTATTGGCTCATTTTCATAAACCTGGTTGCTCGTTTCTTTTGAGATATCTGGCAACACTGGTTTGGATCACATGACTGAATCACACACACAAAGCCCTTTTCAAGTCCAAGTATGATCAGGTATGATAGATATGATCAGGGCCAGACAAAGCGAAGACAAATAACAATATGGTAACAAACAAAAATGTCCCATTAGAATGGAAAAATGTGAAAGCACCCCGAAAAATACCATGTCTGCATGCTGCAACTCAGCTGAGGCAGTCAGAGCAAAAAGCCTGAGGGCAGTTCACATGTGGTACCATTGGTTCTTCATGAAAACACGTAAAACCATAAAAGCAGTGTTTCAATGATTTCTAAAATAAAACAAAGAAAGTTTTGGATACACTGCCTCAGTCAGACACATAAAACTGAAGCTCTGTAATCTAGTTCTTGAGAACAACATAAACTCTGCATTTATAAAAATAGTGAAATGTGCGGAGAAAAAGCACAGAGATAAAACAAAAAAAGGATACCGTCACTGTTAACCAGACCAAAGCACTTACAGGATCACAAGTTCAACTTTTTTTGCTAAGGGGGAAAAAGTATAGGCAGACTTAAAACACCATCTGGAAAGATCTGAAAATGAGCTTACCACACCGGCAGTGTAGAGATGAAACACGTCTTTCCAGTGTGCATAAAGATTTTGTGGCTACGTCCTCAGTGTGGCGGGAGATGAAAAGCAGGAGAGGCTTGTGCTCTCGCAGTAAACATGCAGACAATGTGTGACTCATTAAAAGTGTCAAAAACTTTATCTTCCCCATAAGACGCCCCCTTGTTCCCTAAATAAACCCAGTGGTGATTTCTCCTACATGACTCAGAGCCAGACAGCTTTAAGCACATGGGGAGAAGTTTGTTTTGGTTTGGCTTCTTCATACTTTTGCTTTCAAGCATGCACATGTTTAATTTAAAAAAAACTCCCCAAAAATCTCCCCAAAAGAGAAACTGAAATGGAAATAAGAATACAATGTTTCTAGTTCTGTTTTTTGGATGGCTGTGTTGTCAGGCACGTGTCACCTTTGGGGAATGGTTTTGTCCTTTAGTTATACTAAAATTAAGATTAATTTAAGTTGTTGCGCACTCAAAAAGTCAGATATCTTGTTTCCTCTTTAGGCTAATGTTTAGAAACTACTTCCACAAGAAAGACATACAAACAAACAAACAGTAAAGAACAAGCCAGACAGAGCTGAGGTTTTAGGTACTTATACACCCAACTCTGTCAAACATCTCTGAATCTTTTAAAAGAATCCAGAGTCAGCCAACAATCAGGAAAAGCAAGATTTAAGTGTCTTATGTCAGTGTGACTGCCTTAGATTGAATGCTGGTGCACCACTATATCATTACAGGGCTAAATGAGAGGGAACATACAAGTCATTTTGGTGTTCTTCTCCATTCAGCATACCTAGACTTCCTGCTCTCAGTTGACCCTGGGGGACAACTGGGTTTAAGTGAGAGCCTTTGTTCCTTTTAGTGGTCCATTATTTGGCCCAGGCCAGCCAATAAGACAAAAGAGTGCTGTGACCCTGACATGAACCACCTTGGGTCACTTGTGGGTTGTCTTACACCATGCTGTCATGTGTCCTCAGCAGACTTTTAGCATCTACTCAACCTCAGCAGGTCTGCTGTAACATAAAAGCTCGGTAAAAGAGAGGCCACACACAGTGACAGGCATATGCACAAATCACACATGGTGAAATCCCATACAGATGTTATCTGGCTGATGACAAAAGCGCACAGACACTCACAATGAAAGGTGGGTGGAATTTGATACAGATGTTATAATCTTGTTGATGTGTAACACCTTTGGGTCCTACATCTTGGAGAGAGATCAGTCTGCTTCAGTTTCCTGTGCACATAACCACATGTGACTGACATGTTTACCTCTGTAGACCATGGTACTTCCCTGATGAGCTCCACAGGCTCAAAGTACCCAGGAATTCCCAGGACATGTGATAAGACTTGGTCAATGAGTAACAGATTTGGCACTTAAATTGACACATGAGCGTGCTCCCATGAGCATGAACACAGACAAAGTAATGAGCTTTACAAAGACAGGGAAAGGAAGTGGCATCAACTAACCACTGTTTAGAATAACACACAGGGTGTGCTATGTGGAAACGTTGGAAACTGTTCAATCTGTTATGAAAAGATTATTAATAGCCCAATACAAAAGGAAACTGCAGTTGGAAGAACTGGGATTGTCCCATCTCCACAAAGAACAGCATTGTTTTTCAAAGGTCACAAGTTAATGACATTTTATCCCTGCACAGAGAGAAAAAAGGGAACAGAAAAAGAACATGTGAAGACATGTCTAAAAAAGCAGAAAACTCTGAGGAACATTTAACAATGAAATACCCCATTACACTGTGGAACTAAAAAAAGTTGACTGGAAGTAGCACCGCCAAAAAAAAGGAAGAAGATGTTCTCATGAAAGGCCCTAACACTTTTCTGGGTGGGACAGATCAATTAGCTAACCTCAAACCTCTTTGACCCTTCCAGCTCTCCATTTAAACTTTCTCCCCCGCTCTCACCCATTGATCCTTGTCATTATCAATAAGGCGGACCACTAAGCCTGTCTCAGAGTTTGTTTTCATCCATTTTGAGCCATTACATTCCAAAGTCTCTGTGCATTTTGTGGTGGCTTCTAATTACCTGCTAAGAGATGGAGGCCAGTGAGCATGTGAAGAGCCATATGGCTAAGTGGAGTATCAAACCTCTGTGGGCTAAAGACTCTTTAGCTGTCCTCTGAGGAACACAACTGGCCATTGTTTTACAGGGAGACAGAAACGGTTGAATCATTGGGGCAAAGTGGGACCCTGTGGGGAGTTTAAACACTCCCCATACACACCAGTGGCCTCCAGTAGTGTCATTCAACACCCATGGCTGACCAATTAGTTCCCCCTCCACCTTTACGTAATCCCAAAGGATCGGCGGGTCAGAGGACAGACCCCCCTAATGGCCAAGGTGAGGTCCAGGCAGAGTCAGGAGGAACCGGAGAGCTGGAGTCGCCATGGCAGAGCCTTTGAAAACCAGCAGGGTCCGCCTTGTTTATAGGCAGCTGGAATGCAGCGGTTCTGCTTGTTATTAACCACAGACAACACTCTCTCACATGCCTCTCATGCATGCACATTTAAGCTCTCACCCATGAGGGGCGTTACAGTCTTTGATGGCCTGGGGCCTAGATTTGTTTTAGGAAAATGAAATGAGCATTGGACCAGAGCAGGGCAGGGAGGTGGTGAGCACACAGAAGGACACTAAGACGGCCTCAGTGGCTCTGTGCCAGGGGAAACAGAAGTGGCATGTCTGGAATCTGGCTTGGAGGGAAGAGACGGTGGTTTGGATGAGCCCACAACGCCAAACACATGACGGGGTCTTTGAATGACTTACTGTTAGGGGCCATTCTGCACCAGTAACCCAAACGTGAGGGCGGGGAATGTCGTGCTCTGTAATATAGCTGACCGTTCTTCCCATTTGGTAGCAATTTGCTGAAATGGCTTAGCACGGTTCACAGGCAATAGTATGGAAACATGGGACATATGGAATGTTCAGATAAGTGAGAATGAAAATAAAAAAGCAGTTCAAGTGCGGCCTGAGCGGTCAAAAGTCAAAATAATCCTGCAAGTTCTTATACCAGGAGCAATTGAAGTCATTACGACTCACTATGCCACATGCTGCGATGACTATCACATTTCCTGGTAATTTGACCCACTAATGATTAAGCACAAGTCCCTTTCCAGACTTACTGTAGACACTATGGAAGGTTTGGTGAGGCTTACCTCGGGGAGTCTTTACTGCTGTCTGTGCTGTTTTCGGTGCTGCTTCCGTCTCCCTGCAACCGGCCGTCCACTGCTGGGTCCAGCTCGCGGTCGGCAGCCTCCTCATTGGTCTCTGAAGGTCTGGGAACGGGGCTGTCTCCATCCTCCGGTAGAGGCGTGCAGCGCCCCTGGCTCCCGACACTGCTGATACTCCCAGTGGTCCCATGGTGGTGCCTGTCCACACCCCCTCCAGCCCGCTTGGCCTCACTGCATCGCCTCATGGCCTGGAGCTGGGAGAGGGGCACAATATCGGCTCCTTGGGGCCGATGCCAGACTGTGCGCCGACCAGTGGAGTTGTAGTAGTAGAAACGGCCACTGTGGGGGTCAAACAGCTCCCACCACTGGTTACCGTCTGACTGGCGGACAGGAACGCCTGAGGGGGGATCCCAACCGCACTCCCCAGTGGTCAAATTCACGTACATATGCTCACGGGAGCGTGGCTCCAGGATCTCCACCCAATCAGAGCTGAATGAGAGGAAACAAGGCAATGTGTTACTGACAGCTAAAAGTGACAACAGATTACCAACCAACAGGAAGTGATGATGCATTAGAGGCCGTGGTCACGCCTGACTACTAATCAACTCGACAAGCAGTAAACAACTCACACTGTTTGACAGACTGAGAGGCTACAAAAATGCTCACTTGCCCATATGGAGACAGTGTCAATATTTGTGTCCCCTACATGCATCCATCTGTGTGTGTGTGTGTGTGTGTGTGTGTGTGTGTGTGTGTGTGTGTGTGTGTGTTAGCAATGATGTCATTTCTTTGGTAGGCAGTGGAGCAGCAGGGGTGATGGTGTGTATGTGTGTATGTGCATTTCCCTTAATAAGGTGACAGGTGGACAAGCTCAGTGAGACACCAGGCATGGAGACAGCAAGGCCCAAAGAGAACCATAAGGTCTGAGTGCAACTAACACAAAAACCACCAGGCATGACTACAATCACAGAGTGACAATAGCCAGCTCAGCACAATACACAACAACAAAGAGACAGTGGTGAGGGAAGCTGCAAAAAAAAAAAAGAACTTGAGGTAAAGAGAAATACAGACAGACAACCTGGTTTTGTTGAAAATTACACAGGCAACAGGAACAGATAAGACGGACAAGCAATTTAATTAGACCATGAACTAAATTTCTGAGAATTATAGGACACACTGTATCTGTGTAAGATAAAGTGTGTCGAAATTAAATTATATCACCTAAATAATACAGGTATGTGCTGAAGTCGAGGACATATAATCAGGGTCAATAAATAAGTCTGGAAAATAAGCAAAGGCTGCAGTTTGCTGGTGCTTTATATCCAGGGCACCCTTTAGTGGTCTCCATTATGTCTCCTTTGATCTAATTCCTTAATGCAGGCCACAACTGTGCCAGCAAATCCATGTGGGAACAGGGACATTGCAAACAGCCAGCAAGAGTCTTTTCCCTAGTCTCAGACACAGTAGATGTCTACATTAGAGCCAGAGAAAGGACAAAAATTTCCAATTAATCACCACGCTCCTTCCTCGTTTCTCACAATGACCACTTGAGGGTTTTGGCAAAGTTTGGTCATTTCTCCTCTTTCTTCACTATCCCACCAAAATCTAGCCCGCCATCTTTAAGAGAGAAGTGCAAGTGGAAAGGAATTACTGTCACAATGATCCGACATAGCTTTGGATATTTTCCCAGCTCTCTTAGGACAGAGAAGCTTTTCTTCTCACCATCATGGTTGTTTGTGACGGTGAGCCTGCTGTCCAGACTACCTGTGACGATCAGAAGGGACACGTAGCTTAGCGTAGATAAGAGTGCCTACGGTGTCCATCACATGTACCCACATTCGTCCCTCATGTGCCTGCCAAGTCAACCCTGTGTGCATCCCCAGCTTCAGAAATAGACACTGAGGAGTGTGGTGCCAGTAAGGTCTGCCAGGGATGCAATGTCACCATGTGAAGTATGACAGCTGTTCTCCATTTTAACTGTAAAGCCTTTAACATACCTGGTCATCAAGTATAAAGTATCAACCTACATCTCTCTCATGTGCTGCCAGCAGTAGAGGCCTCATAAGTTAATTTGACTGTAAGGTAAACATAGAAGTAGCATGAAGAGGATATAGGAGGCTTTCACATATTGTCTTCCCATGTGTCCTGGTGCTGTATGCTGGGAAGCCATCTGGTCTGATCCCTCACACCAGGCAAGCAGCTCTGACCTTAGTGGACTCAACATGAAGGGTGGTTTTATACTGTGTGTTAAACCCACGTAAGATGACATTTTTATGGAAAATGTAGATGAAATGTTCACACCAAATATATATTTTATATATTTTAAATGTGGCCCAATTACATATTAAGTCAGTGTTACGGCGCAATGCAACTGTCAAAATATACAGAAATTGCATATTTGTGGCACACTATGTTGTGAAACCTTTCGGTGTTGAGATCCTTCTGTATAGCCTACCCCGAGTTGAACCGAAACCCATGCAGAAAACAAGCATTTTAAAAGCTGTTTGCTGTGCTTAGCTTGCATTCAGAGCGGACAAAACACAACTTCAGAATGTTAACACATCTGCAACATGTTGTAGTTGTTTCAGCATTCTCTTAACTTATTTGATCATGAAGTCATTTAGAGCACAGTTTATGGATAAACCAATGTTTATGAAGGAAAGAAATGGCGAAAAGAAAACATTTTTATCTAAACTGTGTTTCATGCAATTAACAGAAATAATCCTGTAATCAAACTTGAACAAGTAGCTAAACACTAAAATTTGCTCTCAGATAGATTTTGTTTTTCAAAAGCAGTCCAAAACTGTGTGAATGTGTTTGTGTTGCAGGGGTTGGATTCAATATTGCAGAGTGTTGTTTACTGCCTGAGGTGCCACAATGAGGCCCAGCTATCAGAAGATGACTTACAGACTGATTAGATTCGCAACACTTCATGGGAAGGAAGCCGAGCAAATAATGGGGCATTCAAAGAAGAGGCCAAACAGTCAATACCACCCCACACATACCACAGCCTACATGCTTTTACTCCTCCCTGCCTCCAAAAGAGGCCTTCCCACCCTGAGAAACTGATCTCTCCATGCTGCATTCCTTGTTTTTCAGTCCTAAGTTTCTCATCTCTCTGAATGCATGTTTGTGTTAAAATCCAGAAAAAACAATCCCAAATGAACATGCAGTGAAAGAAAACTGAGGCTGTATGTCCCTCTCTGAGTACCAAAACTTTGTGGCAGTGATGACAGTGTGGAAAGCAGCACAGAATTAAACCTGCAGAACTGTGTCCTGAACACCCCAACAGGAAACCAGGGTTTGAGGGTCAACTGCGGAGGCCAAGGCTGACGAGTTTAGCAGCACGGGGTGTAATGGTTGCATAAGGACTGTTCCCTCTGGATAAATAAACAGCAGTTAGGGCTGAGAGCAGGCCTGCTGGGCTCTGTTGACTCGACCAGATAAGCAGGAAGATGGGACCCATGTTCAGGTTCAGAAATTCCTGGAACATCACGTTTGGGAGTACTGAAACAACACGAGTGCTGCCCATTACATGGGTTTGACTGACACAAAGGGGCTTGTCTCCTGCAAGATTTATCAAGAGACACACGTTGATTCTTCAACATCTAAAATAAAAATAATTATTACATTGTGAAAACATATCTTTCACTTAGAAAATGAAGTAGCTGGCAACATCTTTCTAACCTCTCATATGAACTCTCGACAGTGTCTGGGGAAACGGCTCTGCACATCTGGAGTAGCACATAACAGAAGATTGTCCGTAAGAGACATGTTCTCACTTACTGGAAATACATTTTGGTTTGGAGAAGGGGGTGGGTTGAGTGTGCAAAAAATCTATGATATGTTGATATAGCTGGTTTTTAGTTTGGTGATAAACAACAAACCATTTGCCATTGTCTTCAAATTTATCAAACAATTTTGTTGTCTGATGTTACGGGCAGAAATAAACAAATCTGGTCATCTCTCCAGTCCACCACTCTCCACTTTATGTAAATGGCTCATAATACTTTTTTGGGACTCTCAAATGTTTGCATTCATCAAATTTTGTGCTAGTCCCATGATAAAAAATATCGTAAACACATAAAGATCATCTTTGTTGTGTTCTCAAATAAGTTCAGGGCTGCAATGTATGTGTGAAAGGGGCTTTAGTTAGTAAACATTTCTGTGAACAAGGTATTCTCTTTTAAATGAACATCAGCCGACTCAGCTTCAGGCAATTCCCTTACATGAGAGGCAGACATAAAAGTATAGTGCAGCTCTCCAAACAACTGAGGCAGTCTGCCTCGTGCTGCAAATGTTCATAAATGGTTTGGAATGCAGTCGGCACCAGCACCAGTGAAGTTGAACTCTGACAGAAATGTTTTATATTGAACTAAAATTAACTTATTACCCACATGGTCCTTTGACAGAAGGAAACAGCACCTGATTTACCTCTGGGGAAACTCAATCTAATTGAAACAGACTTGCATGCCAGAGACCCGTGTTGGGGGTTTGTGTGGTCTTGAACCAGCACTTGATTAGGTTCAGTAAACACAGGAACATAGAGAGTTTAGGAGTAGGATTTTACAGACTTCACTGGAGATAATTTTACTTATAGTAACTTTTAATTGACTTTTTACAGAATAAACAGGATTTTTACCTAAAGTAAAGGTATTTTCCCCACATTGTCCCTTAATGAGGTTTTTTGCATTCATTTTTCAGCAATCCTTCATTGTTTAACAATGGGTTAAACAGCTCTGGGGACAGCTCTGTGTTAAAAACTATCCAAAGCTTTGCGAATATGAAATACAACGTCCTTTTTACACTTGCGTGTAATAACACACTCTGCTATCCCATGGCACACAGAATCTTTGTCTCTCATTTGGGTCAAGGAGACGCTTCAGGAGCCTATGGTTATTCCACAGTGACTAAATATAAAGCTTGTCAAATTGTAAAAAAAAAAAAAAAAAAAAAAGCCTCTGCAAACAGTCACTGAAAGCAAGAGGCCAATACTAGACACATGCAGAGACGTGCACATAAGCACACCTTCTTAACCACCTTGTTATTCCTAGTCTATGTAAGTCAAAGGGTCTCCTTCTGAAGGAGAAATACATCATCTATCATCCACAATTTACAGTCAGCTCCAAAAATAACTAGGACTGAGAGCGGCTTCCCAGAGTGAGGGAAACAACAGAATATAGCTCATGGAATCTGCCCTATTGTTCGAAGCCAACGCCAAAGTGTAAATGGCACTTTTCCCAGCAGCAGTAAACATAGGGGACTGGACAATACACTCACTAGAAATAGGGCAACAAACTGCCTTGTGTCATTGTCCAGCTTTGGATTTCAAACACAACTCAGATACCACTGTGGTTGTTGATTTCGTCAAAAAGATAAACAATACATAAAGAAAAAGACTGTTTTTCTTTCCGTGTACCATAGAGTTTTGACCAACTGTGGTCGCAGTGTTTCATCAGATAAACTAGTAATGGCTGAAATGCAGCTTCATGCTTCAGTGCCATTGTGGCATTTGTGATGGGCAGATAGGACGCCTTCAGAAACTGAGCCAAATGGGGATTTTACTGCATTAATTTGCCCCTAAACTTGTTAAGATGAGATAATAGACAAAACCAACGCACCAGCTATAAGCTCCCATTTACCAAGCAGGACTCTTGTGATGTAACCTCTAACCTTTTCCAACAACAGACTATTCTGAGCTGCTGCTTGTGACTGTCCCTTGTGGACCGAGGCAGGCAGAGTTCTCACACTGAGGCCACCATTCATTTAAGAAACCTTAGCACTCTGTTCACCAGGCACAGCAACAAGTGCCAAGGTCCACCCTGACCGGTATATTTACAGACCTGCTGTTTCCTATTTACAGACTTAAAACATCATTTCTCCTCAGATACTGGCCCTAAAATAAGTCATTTCTCAGAAAAGAAGAGGAGGGAATTTAAACTCACCTAGCCACACAGGTACAAAACTATTAAAAATGGGCAAGCAGAGGCCTGCACCTCAATATAAAAGGAGTGATCTGCCTTAATAGACCACTGTTTGATTATGTATATACCATGTACAAAGTCTATTCAGTGTGGCTGCTAGGCAACCAGCTTATCTAAATATTGTAAAACGAGAGCAGAGACAAGGACCGACTACTGGGCTCTTGGCAGCAGTTCCTGTAGCTGTGACTAACAGAGAGAGTAATTGTAAACCTGGCATGTTGAGTGCTGTGGCCACGGTCCCGTTTACTGAAGTGAAGAGGACAGCAGCGCTAACGTGTGTCACCCCATTGCTGCAGCGTTTGATACAGGGTTGAATGGGTTCACCTCCAGCTTCACTGTTCTTCTCAAATACTTCAGACAGAATATTTGGATGTTGGTGTTATTAGCTCCCTCAACTTGGTTTGTGTGTTTGTTTGGCCCAATTTTAACAAAAAATAACAGAAAGCTGTGACATGGGCCAAGGAAGAACCCAGATTAATGAGGTTTAATTGTTCAGAACAATATCAAGTCAAAAATTGATGATGTTTTCACTATTAGAATGTGTTTCATTTGGTTGGGTAACATTTGGAAAGTCCAGAAGAACCATAAGATTAAATATTAGTATTCCTGAAAAAGTTAGCAGAAAACTGAACCAAAAGTCGCTCAGCCAGCAGGAGTCTTTACTGCGCTTTCTCTATGGGCCCCAAAGACGCAGAAAGAGCCCTGGGAGATCTGAGATATTTCATATACAAAAGTAAAACTCTTCGTGGCTTCAAGTGCCTCTATCTGACTTTCATAAGAGTGAATGGGGCTCCACTTCTAAAGCTGTATTCAGTTCTTTTTATGCATCCATGATCTACAATCTTCTTGTGTCATTTAAAAATATATGTTGAAAAGAATTTGCGTAAGGGTGTGCAGCTATGCCAGGACCTTACATAGATGACCCCTTCCTCTAAAAAAAACAACTATGAGACATAGTGAAGAAAGTTGTCGCTGCCTGCTGCCTTTTCACCTACATCTTCCCATTGCCAGTAGTGTTTGTTGATGGTGAATCAGGTTTGAGAGGCTCATCTTGTCCTCATCACAACATCATAATTCAGCCTTTTCAGAGGCATGTGCTTGTTTCCTGGAAGCTTCAACTGAAACAAATGTTTCTGTTGGAAACAGAGCTGGGACGAGCCGTATGTGGGTCGTCTCTGTGCAGGATGTGCTGGTAGGCTCCTACCCTCCGCCCAGGCGTCCAGAACAATCAGGGGGAGAGTGCACGTTTCAGAGGACAGAAAAAAAAACCCTGCACCTGTCATGCACACATTCTTTGGCCCCTTTGTTTAACACCTCCCGTTCCTGCCGTGTCACCAGGGTGAGAGGTCAGCAGAACTCACGGCACAATTGGTCCCTGTGTGAGTGCATGTGTGTGTGTGTCTTGCATTTAACAACAAACAAACCTGCATAAAGAGTGTTGAGTCTGTTTATAGATTAATGGACTTTCTGAGAGGCAACTTGGCATTTATCCTCAGAGAAACCCTCATAAAGTTAATGCCAGGGGTTAGAAAGCTGTACACTTATCTTGTTCTCTGACTTTAACAGTGATGCGCTTTATAAACCAGACCCACGGGGCTGCATACTGCCTGTCTTGTTTACTCTTTTACCCCTTGTCAGAGTATATACAGGTTTATACATCATTCTGTTGACTGTAAGCTGTGTATTGTGGGGTTGCTTTGCCTTGTGGCCAAAGTTTATCCATCCTCTGTAAAGCCCCTGAAGAATGTCGATGATCAAAAGGGTTTCTAAACTCAATAGACAACAAGATGGAATGATCCATGAGACCCAAATAAATGGGACTTTCAAAAGCCTACTTATATTTACAACATATATGTTAACAGACTGCTCAACATTAACACTATAGAATGTGTATATTTTTTTATCTAATCACAATCATGGGAAACTGGCTTAAAAAAGATTCATAACTTCTCTCTCTACTTCACCCCTTCTCCCCTTAACCCCACTCCCCACCCCTCAGCACCTGTTTCAGTGTCCATTCCTCACTCTTCGTGTGCTGACACTGGCAAACAAGTTCTAGGGTCATCTTTCACAGCAAGACACGTAAGGCATGATAGAGCCGGCCTCATGTGAGCCGCCCAGGCACCAGGGCTGCAGGTTGCCAAGGTGGGGAAAAGCACTTTAAGTTCAGGGCAGAGCGAGCAATGCTGGCATGGGAGGATAGAGATGATCAGAGGGGGAAGACGCCTGAGCTCACTCTGTCACCTGATTTATCTCCAAGAAGCCTGCGAGTATAATACGCTAACAAGCTGTTTATACTGGGTGTGACAACTCTGTTATGACAGCACTGATCTGAAAAAGCAGGCCGGGATACTGTGCAGTCTCTTGATGTGCCAGATATAAAAGTAAAGTGTTGCATCCCTGACACACCGGAGTGTGTCTCTTGCTGCAGTGGTAAGGGCCAAAAAATATTTTACACCTCTCAGCCCAGTTGCAAGCTAAAGAAAAACTTACATGTAACTTTTCTGCAAATCACAGATGTGTTGATCTGCAATTTTTTTGGTCAATTGATGAAATCATGTGATGTAAAAAGCCACGTAGTTCCACTGTTGGTCGAGCAAGGGCACCAACAAGTGATTAAAACAGTGAGAACATGTTTACAAAGTGTTGCAGTGGTCAAGTGCTCACAATGTAGTTAAAGCAGCAGCCACCAAGTGTCACAATGACAACAGGTTGCATATATTTGTGGTCCAAAAATGTTGAAGTTAAATGCATCTGCAGTTTGCAGGAATGTAAAAATCACATTTACCTTGGTTGTACCTTTAAGGCACCGCCTTCCTCACAATTTCCTGTGAACTCAAGAGCAATAATTCTTCTGCAGAAATGTAATCATCACTCAATTAGGATGAGCAAATAAACTTCAAGTGAACTCTTTCATCTTGTCTAGTATCGACTGAAAACAACGTGACTGGCAATTCTGAGTCACTAGAGAGGCTGCACACTCCTAAAACCGCAAGAACCAGATGGTCAGGTTTGGGGTGTGTGCTATATGCTAGGCTTAAATGAACATGTGCCACTGTTGGGACCTGGGGTCTATTTAAAACCCCTAGGGTGGTAAAAACTGCAAAGTAGACTAGTATTTTGAAGATTTCTGCACAATGCCAGCCTGTCTTCAGCAAGAAGGAATACAAAGGACTGTGTTGACTGCTTGCTTGTGAAAGACAACCACATGAACATACTGACCTCATCAAGAAGTCAGAGAAACCATTCTTTTTCCTGCCACCACTTTCTTGTTTCTCTGGGCTCCCGAGGAGTAGAAAAAAATGGTTACCTAGTTGACAAGAATGTCCTCTGATGACTCACAGTCATATGCATTACAAAGCCTGTGAAATGCACCCTGTTTTAAAGCCTGTGATGGAACCGAACAATGCCGACTATTGTCAGATCAACAGGCAGACTTCATTCAACGAGAACTCTCTGCGGTGCCTCCACACAGGGAAGCCCAGCCAATCAGAGCAGCAGCAGGGAGGAGCTTGGGACATGTATAGGAGGTCTGGGGTGACCTCCTTCAACAGCTGCCCTAATCCAAAACTAGAGACAGTTTCCCCTCTCCATTGGCACTGGATTAGACCGGATCTCACAAGGTCGTTCAGCCACCTTCAGCAAAAGCTTGTCTTTCCCATGCTGCTTTCCAACTAGCAATTTTACATGGCCTGAGTGAACTCATTCCCTTTTAGATGCCAAAATGTTCACCCCAACTGCAACAAACTGATTCTTCAAGAGATGTGAAATAATGGTGCCTACCTCCCCACCGGTTCAAGCAGAACATTTGAGTGTTGGCAGTCTTGAATGTAACTTCAGATACCCTCGTTGTAATCCGCCTACAAACGCACCGCAGAAAAGCAGCACTCTGTGATTTCTGTGAGGAGAGTATTGTCTTGTCCTTCCATCCTTTCAGCTCCCACGAATGCTCCAGCTTTAACTAGAAATGCTGGGAACTTCCTGTCTTCTTACTGCTCTACTGAACAGCCCCTGTCTGTCTGAGACACTACTCCAGCAACAGGGTCAATAAATTCCCTTTTATAGGGGTAAGCCTGACCAAACAGAAGTCCCTGTCCTTCCTAAAATCCACCCCTTTCCTAGGCAGAAGAGCACATGGGGATTTTTTCAGGTCAGATAAGACTCTGGACGAGAGTGAACATGTGCAGGAGAGGCTGAGGACAGGATCAGGGTGTTTACCACATACAGGCCAGCCTTTCTGTCCAGTACACCAGCTGTCGAAGCAGGAACAATGGGGTCACTTGTCCAAACAAGAGAAATGAATGAAGCTATTAGGACGTAATTGTGCTTAATAACCCTAAACATTCATTGTTCAAACTTTGTCTTGTCAGATCATCATGTTAAAAAATGAAGACATGTTCTGCCCGGCCTTTTGAAAATAAACTCAAACATTCAATCTCTACCATCTGCGCACTGCTGAAATAACATTTACTGAATTTCTGACCTGTTTTCCAACCACCAGAGGCAGTTTGTAACTTCATTTCGAGCCGGACCACACCATCCCCCTGAATCCTCCCCTGCTGACATGACAAACGAGGCCAGAGTCTAATCCCAGAGCCGAGTTACAGGGTGAGAGGGGGGTCAGTGGCAGGCCGAGGAACCACACAGGAAAGAAACGTCCCAATTGTCCTTCTGGAGGAAGTAAAGGTGCAGACGGCAGAGCCTCCAGGCTCAGATGTGCAGAGCAACCTGTTGAAGATGTTAACGCTGGGCCTGTGTGGGCCGGAGGGGATGAATGGGGTGGATAATGATTTAAGAGGACGTTGCTTGGAATAAAAAATACAGGGGCAGATTGAGATTTCCCAATAACTACAGAGTTATACGTTTAAAATAGGGTGGGACAACTGGGATACTGCATATCATGAGCATTAATACGACTGATATATTGATCACCCAGCCTATGTTTGGCCAATATGTTGGCTGATGTAGTTCATTTTTAGGTTGGAATGAAGAGACTATTTCAATGTGGATTTTGCACTGATTTGACTATGAAAAGATTCTCTGCGAGAAGAACGCACTTCTTAGATTGAAACGTTTATGCAACAATATCAGTGTTTCCCATACATACAGCATTGTGTGGCGCTGCGCCACAGATTGAAGACCAAGCGCCACAAATTGGAAAATTAGACAAATAGCTATCACCATTTCTAAATCAGCCAAAACATTGTTTTCTGTGTAATGTGTAAAAAGAGTTTTCATATCTGCGCATTTCAAACATAAGTTGATAAGATACGTCTTTGTTCGGCCAAGAACAATATAAAAACAAATACCTTTAAATCTGCAGTGTGATATTGGTGCAAAATCCAAACAGCGAAGGTCTATTTTCATTCCAGTTAAAAAAAAAAAAATCCAGTATAGGGTGCAATATCAGTCATTAGTGAATTTATCAACCCCATTTCATAGAAATCTCAAAAATCCCATAACAGTCAGGCCCTTAAAAAGATTTTTCTTTTAAAGGTTCATTTGTAGCATGTTTCATCCCTGTCTGCTTTAGTGTTACATTTTGTGCGTGTAACTTTGCTTTATTGTAACTTCAGAGCAGAGTTCATTGCAGTTTGGCACTGACAGGTCTCTACAATTAGACTTGTCCCCTCTTATGAAGCAGATGTCTTATTCCTTACAGCCTTTCTGAGCATAAGATCCCACACGTTATTATCCCCTGTAATGCCAGTGAGTGATGATCAGCACTCTTAGGACCAGACTCATGTGGGCCAGGAAGCTACTCCAGCCTTTAATCTCTGCAGAGGAGAGGTCCAAAATGTCAGCAGCTGTACAGGTACAGATAAATGTGTTTTGTCAAACCACCTTAACCTCATTACAGTGTCATGGTGGCGGGCCACAGAGAATCAAAGTCTGCAGAGTATTTGGAGCATTAAGCTTACTGATCCACTGGGATATGACCAGGATTACAGTAGAGAAAGCAGGCAAGAAATAAATTAATGTGGTAAAATAGGATCTGATGATATATGTTTAAAATGTGGTATAATCCATATTTATTCCATTAACATGTCACAGCTCATAACATAACGTTGTCACTGGAGTACAAGCTGCACAACCACTTCCTCTCAACAAGAAAACAGACTCGTCTATTGTCAAATCCTGTGTAGGATGGACATCCTGCCCTGTCCTGTCCTGTCCTTGTCAAGAAAAGACCAAACTTCTTTTCATCTTGTTAGGGGAAGGCACAGCTTGTTTCCTAATGTCTGTCTACTCTTCTGAGCAGGGCAGACAGTGAGACAACGTCTTATTGCTTGTCACATTGACAAGCCCACATGAATGTAAGACACAAAACAGAGCAACACTAAATAGACTGCTGTCTTGTCTTGCCTTCTCCCTCTGATGTAGTCATGCTGGACAAATAAAGATGTAACACTGGACAGATAGACAAGTTAACACGTCTGCATAAGCAGCAAACACCATGCTATCAGCAGATGAACACCAGCTGGCAGGGAGATCTGAAACTGCTGCACCCAGGAAGTCAGGTTGGCATTGCGTGCCAAACTAACCGCTTCAGGCTATATAAATGACATCTGTCTGGGCAGCTCAAACAATATCTGTGGCGCACCATTGAACAGGAGGTACTAGCATAGGAGAAGGAATATTAAGATATCAAAGACTCTCAAAACTTCAGCTTTAGTCATCAAAAGCTGAACTATACAAAGTCATAACACTAAAAAGAAGCTGAAGGAAAATTTGAAAGGAAAGTAGCTTATCCTATACATCTCACTAGCTTTAAATAGACTGGGAGGACTAAAGCAAACCATCTGTCTCAAGAAACCGATGAAAGCTAAACAAAGTTTTTATGCAGCCAAAGCAGATGCTGGAGAAATTCTCAACATGTGGAGATCAAACCAGTAGCTAGAGCTAAAAGCCCCAGTTACCGTCCACCAGTAAAAGAGGAACAACAAATGGTGTGTGGAACATTTGCCTTCCGTTTAGGTTATTGGTCTCTTAACCACAGCAAAGACTGAGGAAAAAGCTATCAAAAGATGGGGCTGGTAATCCATCAAGATAAACGAAGGTAGTAGACTAAATCTCCCCCACAGCTATAGCTAATTCAACTCCACTGCCAACACCAAATTGTGCTTCAGCTAATTTAACCCTACTAAAAACACGTAATTGAGCTACAGCTCATTTACCTCAACTAAAAGCACTAAATTATGGTAAAAGTTAAGTTATTGTCAAACTTCTCTTAAATGCTATACTTGCTAGCAAGTTACAAAACTGTTTATAACTGACTTGTCTTGTAAATGAAATAGCGACGACACCAGTAACATTTGAATTTCAGTTATAACTGACTCATTTCAGCATATCTTTTTCACAGCACTGGATACTGTGAATTATATAACTAATTTCCTAGAAACTTTAGCGAGCACTTAGGCTTTAAAAAGACCATAAAGCAGTATAAAGTACTCAAACAATGTAGTATCCATGGAGCGAGTGGCGTGGTCTTGTTCCCTGGCTGCCCTCACCGAGCTGTGAGCGGCGGGCTGATAGCGGCGAGGCGTCCTAACTTTCTCCAGGGAAGTTCGTATCAGTTTGAAATTAAAGCGAGTGTTATCTTACCTTGTCCCGGCCATTTTCTTCACATTGTAAACGAGGCGTAGACAAGGACGAAAATATGTTGGGCTGCTATCGAGGTGAAGGTAGTTTAGTGAGCGCGCAGAGCGGGTCCAACGAGTGAGGACGGGACGGTCCTCCGGCGGTGAATCCGATATGGAGTCTCCGCCTCTGCACGTGAGTCATAGGTTGGGATGGGGGTCACCCAGTCTGCACCCCCCACCTCCTCTCTCCCCTAGACGAGCCGGCTGGAGAGTGCGGAGGCCAAACCAAAGGCTAAAAATTAAGAGGCTCAGTCTTAACTTTTGAGTAATTAGAGGCAAAGTAAACTATTTAGACTTTAATTGGCAACCCTCCTGTTAGTTTAAACAACTGGATTTATTTTGTTTTTGACATTTTTAGTTTTTATTATAGTTGTTGCAAAGTTGTTTTTATAAAGTTCTTATTTGTAAAATGTGTGCCACACGAATACTTAACTAGACCACCCAAGACTAAACTAAAATCAGGAATACTGCAGTGTTGAAAAAAATACTTTCGTAGAAGTAAAAATATCAAAATATATTTAAAGTTCAGTACTTACTGTGCAGAATGACTATTTCAAGAAGATTATCCGACTGGACATGATTTTAATTATCGATGCATCATTGCTTTTATTGCTTCAATGTAAAATTCATTAGTTAATTTATATTTTGTATTAAGTTGACTCTGCAAAGTAGAATTCATCAAATTAATGTGTTGAAGCAGAAAGAGCAACATTCTCTCTGAGATGTAGTGGAGTAAAGTATAAAGTAGCATTGGAATTTAAAATTCAATTAAAGTACAAGTATGTCTGAATAGTAAATGCACAGTATAGTCGTCTAATACATACCTTGACTTAAATGTGCTTGTTACTAGTTACATTTCACAGCTGGCTACTGTCACTTATTGAAAAAGGCGACAACCATGCAGTTGCTTTGCAACACAGTAGTATGAGAGGATATTTTTGTCTATTTGATAAACATTTGAATATCATATCAGGAATGTGATTATACTCATTTCACAATGTCATTTACTTGCCCCATCCAGCCAGAGAGCAGAGGACCTTAGCTATCTCTTTTACTATTACAACCAGCTATCTCTGCACAATTGTAATGAGCTGTCATGTCACCATGTGGTAAGCCTGTGGACAAGCAGACAGAGACACCTGCTGGACAAGAACAACCAGGCCCATCGAGAAAATCTGCTGATGACACAATTCTTATAATGGCAAAAACAAGTGTAAGATTGTCGAAAATAATAGTTTGAATGTGCTTGCCTCAAATTTAAATTGAAGACATTTATATTTATTTGTCGTGCTGTATGCTTATATCATTTGCAATTTATGCACTTCAATTTATCATCTTGGTTAAGTTTCATATAGAAATATTTTGTAACTGCTGCAAATCAGACATTAATTTAATTAATTTAGTTAGTGTGTTCAACCTTCCTCATTTTAAAATGCTATATAACCAATAAAGAGGGGGAAAGGAACAAAAACAAAACACCTTGCACTTTCAGAATAAAAGTCAGCTCACATTTATGGTCAAACAACACTTTATTCACAATAACTATCAGCGCTCAGGTCTATGGAAATATCTGCTAAAAAAAAAAGAAATCAAAGAAGCTAACAAAGGCAAGTAGCTAAAAGTCACATCAATAAGTATTACACTGTTGCGTTGTTCCTCTGGCACAGAGAGTAAACTATATATCCATTTAACATACATGGCGCTTCTCTTCACAGTGAACCCTTTAAGTGCTTTTCTGATGTAAATAAGGAAAGGACAAACATACAAGTTGCGGGCAATGAAATTTCTCAAGCTACATTTTCTCCCTACAAGCTCATTTTGTCAAACCATATCGTACAAGGAGGTCTGCCTCTTTAGTATTATAAAAAATATTGTAAACATTTATATTAATTGCACAACATACATTCAAATACATACTGTACTGTACAGCAAGATTTTACTTCTGTATTGTTATCCTGTAGCACCATGTATGGCAAGCTGAACAAACTATCTGGATACTTCTACAGTGTGGTACTGACAATACGGAGGAGTAAAATGGCATTCACGAATGATGCATCTCACCAGTGGTCAAATATTCTGGAGGTTTGGGTTGTATCATTGTGAGATAGTGGTTACTGTAGGCCTGTTCAGCATGTGGCTGACACTGGATCCAGGCAGGCAATCTCTAGTCCCCTCAAATCTCACAGTTTTGAGGAAGATGATGCTTCATGAAGGACATTCATCAGCATTAAGATCAACTATAATACAAAAGATTATGGCGAAGGGTCTTGTCGTTGGTCATTCAAAGTCCATACTGCTTCCTTGTGCAGACACGTTGGTGCAGAGAAAGAAGTTGTTGTTACTCCAAACCCTAATGGTTTAGCTAATCAGCATGTGCTGCAGAGACGTCATGATTCCATGACATCATTGAGTAGCAGCAGAGTTGATAGGTAGCTCATCACCCATATGACATGAAAGAAAAGCTGATTAAAGCTGATATATTATGTACAAGCAGTACTGTTAGACAGAATGGCTTGTGGACATCAAACTGTCCCACCTGATTCACAGCATCCTGTTAATGTTAATGGTCCTGACAGTTGGTGGTGGTGGGGGGTAAATGACAATGAAATGTGTTCGAAGGTAGAACTGACAGTTGGAGAGTCTTTAAGCTTCCTCTCAGTCTCAGCATCTCCTCTGCCTGGGTGAGAGTAACAAAGAGCAGCTCTCTCCAAATTAAAAACCAGCATTAGAGCAAAGTAGTTTCTCAGGTTATGGTCCATCGAAGTGTGGTCAAGGTCCTATAGAGTTTTGCCTGCACTCCCCCTTCTCCTTCCTTCACAGGAGGAGGCCGATGTAGTGGGTTGTGGGATGCGAGTGGTTAACCAACCCACCCTTCCCAAATCTGCCCTCTGTGTAGGGGGGAAACAAACACAGTGAGTTAAATGTGCCACCTGAGGCATTCACTGGAAACCATGGCTCCAGCTGTGATCTGTTCACTGCGAGGAGAAGTAAGAAATTACAATAACAGGACTGATAACAACATCAATGAGACACTCCTGCATTGCTTTACTGGATTTGTGAATGAAAAGGAAGATGGTGCAGCTTTGCAATGCAGGTAAATGAGAGTTACTGTAAGTATAGGGGTAGAGTTACAGTAAATAGGAGAGAGGGAAGCATGCTGCTGGGTCGTCTGACCAAGCTGAAAAAATCTGGATGGAGACAGAAGTAGAGAGCTTGGCTGACTACAGAGGAACAGATGGGTTATGACAAACTCACAGCGATTTGGAGGAAGGCTTCTTCACTTTTGGCCTCTTTCGGCGATGAACTGGCCTGAAGCATGCACAGCACGTATTCACGCGCAGGGCAAATGCACGTGCATGGAGACAAACAAACACATATATACACACACATACACACAGGTTCACACACACATACATGGATGCGCACGCACACACACACACACACACACACACACCCCCACACGCACAGCAGAGACAGGCAATTAGGCTTCATTACAGTAAGGGAACAGCAGAAGCTGTAAAGCAGGCTTGAATTTGGCCTCTTTGGCTTCTGCATGCTCAAAAGGCTTTGATCACAACAGTAAGGAACCATGGCAGTTTGAAGAGGTTCAATTTCAGCACATCACTGTATTTTTTTTTTGCTGCCTCCACGGATGACTCACAGTAAGAAGAAACACAACCAAAGACACTCTGGGGAAGCTGTGACCTCCAAAGAGTTCAGACTGTAACATGAATTCCATCTGCAGTGTTTGTAAAAGTAATCAACTGTGCTGTAGGAGGAAGAAGAAAATACCTGTATTCACTGAAGTAGTTTCGCTCTTTTCCCCCTGAAAGGAAGTCGGGGTAACATAAGTCTCAGTTTGAAATTACTGGAGACGCTGTAATAAATCATGTTTTCCTCAGAGGCTTCTTACTCACCTTTCTCTGGGTTGCATTGCTTGTGTCCCTTGCAGCCCCGTAAGTCCATGAGCTGTTGATGCATTGCATTCAGAGCATTGCGGTCGAGGGTGCTGACAGCATTTATCAGCTACAGGAATAATGAGGACAACATGTCAGCAAGAACTTTGGAAAATATCTGGGAAAATGTAGGAAAAATCAGTACCCCCCCCCATGCTACCAGGAATGAACTATGCTGTCGTGGGATCATTTTATTGGTGAGTTATTTATGCATCTGCCATGTAGTACTGGGTGCCTGTATAAATGAAATACCTGGTACGGGTCAGTGTTGAGGTCAAAATACTCCAGGAAACCCGTAGCAAATTCACAAAACAGGAAGTTGTGTGTGTCATTGATGGTCCTCAGGCACCAATAGGTATTGTTGTTGGCACTGGTGCATGCACAGAATGGACCCACTGAGAGAGGGAGGGAGCGGGAGTGGGTGAGGAAGGGAGGGGTGAGAATGGAAAACAAGCGGTGTT
Organism: Hypoplectrus providencianus; assembly: GCA_028566105.1. Taxonomy (NCBI): domain Eukaryota; kingdom Metazoa; phylum Chordata; class Actinopteri; order Perciformes; family Serranidae; genus Hypoplectrus; species Hypoplectrus providencianus. Next base: position 12,706,598 of record JAOWBC010000710.1, on the reverse strand, counting down.
AAAACAGTGTTCCAAAAATTGTTTTCGCAATACCTTCTTTGAAAAATATCAAAAAGTTCCACAACAATATACAACTTTATACAGCCATGTGTTATTCCTCACTTGTCCAGAAGGGGGCGGTCTGCCAGTGATGGTTGTCATGGGTGAAGCAAGTCAGGCCTGGCATGCTGCAAGTGTCATTGTTTTGCAGCCTCTTGAGGAATTTACGGAGCTTCTTTCTGCGCTTCTGCTCCTTCTGCAGCCACTCGCTCTTTTTCTTTGATGGCATCCTGAACACAGCAAAACAAATTCAATACAGCGAGACTGCAAGAGGAAACAAAGTAATTGCAAAGGCAATGAAACTCCTTACCTGACTGACTGCATGCGCCCTGCACTGAGCCTGAACATGTCTTTATTCTTGAGGAGATAACTGTGGGGACATGAAACAACTGTCACCGATGTTATCAGATCTAGATGTAGCTGACAGTGCGGCCCGGACACATTCTCACCTGGGGGCGTTACACTGACATTCCTCTGGCCGCACCTTTTTCAGGTGACCTTTGACATCTCGCAGGTTCTTGATTTTGGTCTGCAAGGTTTCAATCTAAACACAGAAGGAACACAGAACCACCGACAGCTCATTATACACCACACACTACTAACAGCCTGTGAAATGGGTTTTATGGGTTACATTTAACAAGGTAGAGAATGTATCAGAACCTCATGCTCAATATGCAGTTTGTGGTCTTTCCATGCCTGAAGAGATTTGTAGAGGCCTCCATCACATTGTACGGTGTCATTCATTAGAATAGAGCACCTGCAGGATACAGAAAAAATAAAAGCACCACTCATCATTCATGTTTAGCATAAATTATTTAGGAATATTGTATTTTCCTCTCCTATCAACAGAAGCATTAAACATCAAAAGGATAGTTTGGATTTTTAAAGTGTTGCTGTATGAGGTACTTGTGCATACACAAACATTGAGGTGTTTAATGACCACTGTTTGACCTGTTTATTATGACGTCCTTTTATGTTCAAAAAGCAGTTCAGAAATTAAAGTTGTGCTGACATAGAAAATGCTACCTGATTGTATGCTAGACATTCTAGCAATGCCAAATTATTTTTCCCCAAAAAATTAATACATGAAAGTCTAAAGGCAACCAGTCATCCTGACTTGTCAAATATTGATTTTATCCTTTAAATACTACATACAACCAAGTCCATAAAAGTTGGGATGCTGTAAATAAAAACAGAATGCATTGATTTCAGAATTCTGTGTATATTTACAGAAAACAAAAGTGTTTCATATTATTATTTTTTTAATTATATCTTTTTTAAATGATCACTTTCTGTTTAATTCACATCTCACACAATGTCCCAACTTTATTGGAATCAGGATTGGATAATACTGGCAGGAGTCCTAAAACTAAACTTCTCACATTTACAATCAAGGACAGCTTTGATAAAGTCTTGTGGCTCCTTCTAACAACAACAGCCTAAAACTATGAGAAAGAAATAAGTATACATCAAAAGCATGAGCCCTTATTTATGTTTGATAAATGCAACATAGTTGTACAGTGGATGTAACAGTGTAGCTACATATACATACAACCCCACTTCAAAAACATCAAACTATCCCTCTAATGCAGATGAACGCAGACTGGAGTACCTGTAGGTGACTTTTAGTGCTGCAGCTGGTGTGAGTTTTTTGCTGGTGGTGGGTCTGGCAGTGACTCCCATTCCACTGAACTCTTCAATGTCCTCCTCATTCCCAATTCCTCCCCTCCTGTCTGCATCCCAGCTGCTGTTCCTGGAGCCCAGAGGCCGGTAGCCCTCCTCTAGGTCGACAGCATACAGGTCCCCATCCAGCTCAAAGGAAACAGAGCGGGCCCAGCGCTTCCTGGAGACACTCTTACTGGATTTCATCTCTGAATAAGACGAGACAGAGGGACCTGAGTAAGATGAAAAAGAAGGGTGTGTTTTTGATGCTGAAGATCAAGATCTAGGACGATACAGACAAGTGAGGACCAGCACCCTATGATTAAAGGCTCACTTGTCTACTCTAGTCCACCACTTGATGGCAGCACAGACACATGCTCATCATCTCATGAATACTTCAAAAGCTGGTTATTTCAGCCTGAGATCAATGGCGAGGCTTTGTAGGCTACTGCAAGGACATTTCAAAGTAAAGCACAAGTGTCTTTCCGAACAAAATCATATCTATTAATAACTACTAGAACAATGGCCTATGATGTGAGTGACAAGAAGAACTTACTCTTCTTGGTGAGCAGCCTCTTCCTCTTCAGCATGGAGGTTTTGAAGCTCATATTGTTGCAGTCACAGCTGTCGGCGCTGGACGTCGGAGACAGCTGCATGTGGGCGGCACCGCTGGCCATCAGAGCCTGCATACGTGGGGCATAGAGACTCGCCATGCCCTTACACTTATACAGCCTCAGTTTGCCAGTCGGGTCCTCCACACACTGCCACTTCTGAAACAGGACAGAGGGAAGGTTCATGATGTTGGTTCTATAAATACATAAAGTAGTACATCATACTTTTTGATGCTTAGAAACCTGTTTATTTAAAATGTTCTTTATGGGCTTATGCTCAAATAACCAGAGGCAGACCTCTAATCATGCTCCAAATGAACCCTTAAAATGCAAAAATTATTCTTATGTGTTTTAACAAATCAGATTTTAACATGTAATGCTCTGCACACTTCATTTTAAATGATTAAAGAGTGAGACCTTGATGTAAAAATTGAACCCTAAGAGTATAATGACTGCATATTATACTCCATAAATTGTCAAACAGATTGCAAATTATTACCCTGCATAAGCTACGCTCCAAGTTATTCCCCTAAAACTGTAATAAGCTCTTTCTGAGTGCCTGCAGGTTGGATACCTGTCCTGGCTGTTGGCAGGAGGTCTGGTACTCTGCTTTCTGGCACAGGTCCTTCACCCGCTGGTATTTTGGCAGGAAGTTCTCCTCCTGGGCCATTTCCTTCCCATCAGCTCTCTTGTGCGGAGGCTTCCTGAAAGAACAGGACAAACATATGCAGTTTTTTTTTTCCAACCGACCAAAGACAAGGAGTCTGATGTCACCAGAAGACAATGCCTGGACAGAGAACACGTCCCGTAAAAGGTCAATCAATAAACATACCCTCTCTCCACCAGGAAAGAATCTCTCCATGTTTTACCCTTCCTGTTCAGCTGGAACCTGGAAAGGGAGTTAAAAGAAATGAGAAAATCCTGTCAGCCCACTCTGTGATATTTGCACTTAGCAAACACATGCTTCATTTCCAAATGTCATCATTGTGTAGCACTGAAAGGAAAGTGGTGTTACACGTTTATATTTGGATTGTAGATTTCATTATGTCCAAGAAAACACCAAGAACAGAGACGGAGCAAAACATTTGAAAGTGCAGGCAAATAGTTTTCCGCACATAGCCGTCTCGTCTGCAGTATTATAAATGCCATGAAATTCAACACAGAATTCAATGCCTTAAATTGTGCCTTGAATTTCAGAACTGTGAGTAAAATAACCGTCGCATGTGTTCACCTATTGACTGGCCTGTCTGTTTCCAGCAGCTTGATGATAGACTTGCCGTCCATTTCTGCAGGGATATCAACACCGGCCATGTCCAGTAGAGTGGGCGCCAAGTCGACGTTTAACACTATGTGAGGATTACTGCAGGGAAGAAAGAGCGAGGTCATAACTTTCATTACAGTGTGCTGGAAAATAAAATGACATCAATGTCATTAAAGAAACTTCAAGGAGTTTCCAAATGGTTATGAAACAGTCTCAATTTAATCCTGGAGCCTCTATATAAGTGATTCACAAACTTTATACAGTCCTGTACTGCTCCAGACAGTCAACCTCCAGCAACATACGCCTGCTGCGTATACAAATTATTCAGCCAAATAATTAGTGTAATTAATTCTTTGACGCTAAAGGGTTTACATGAGCATATTTTTGGAAATGCAACAAGACATTTCAGACTATTTAAGACTACATGTCTATTTATAGGTCAGTTTGAAAATGTAATTGGACTGTTTGACTTTGAAAATGCAAATCACAGGATTTTTTTTCCCATTATGGGACTAAAGGGTGACCTACATAAGTAAACAAGACCATCAGTAAGAACATTTGCTATTCTTGTGTAGTTCTCCTTAATGCCTGTGCGTCAGTCCGAATCGCTGCAAAATCAGACAAATTTCCAGGACTAATGCCTGAAGAGGCGATGTTGATTTTCTCAAGGAAGATTTGGCAGAGAACAGTATGTTAGCCAGTTAAAAGGAAGGGGGAAAAGGAAGGCCCCTGTCCTCCTAGACAAGCCTGTTATATTTCTATATTATTTCTAAAATATGTTAAAATTTGATGCGCTTCTAAATCAATATATAAATTCAAGATGCTGGCGAATACTAAGTACACTAAATAAATACTAATACTTTGTTTCAACATTGTTTCACAGTTATACATTTTAAATAGCAACAAATAGATAAGAAATAATAAATAGATAGAAAATCAAGATACATAAGAGGAAAGAAACAGTCCGTCACTCACATGGCACCTTGCTCCACATTAGGTCCTCTTACGTAGAAGGGAACACGGATGTCAAACTCATAAGGCATTGATTTGCCTTTGACCAGACCGAACTGGCCGATATGGTAGCCGTGGTCTGAGGTGTAAATGAGGTAGGTGTTGTCCAGTTCCCCTGTCTCCACCAACATGTTGTACACCTGCAGAGGAGGATATAATTCACCAAAACAGTCACACTGTGTAAAAAGTTATACTTTGTGTTTGATAGCTCCAGTCTCCTGTGCCAGTTTCAAGGAAAAGGGATTGAACAATTTACCAAGTGTGTCACTGCATACATTATACAGTCCCAGTCAGAACAGGCACAGATCTCCCAGGACTTGAGACTGTCAGATGAGATGTGTGTGTGCGTCTGTGTTTAAGTGTCTGTGTCTGTTTCTGTGTTTAAACATATGTCTATCTGCCTGCATGTCCGCCTACCTTCTCCACACTGTCATCGACAGACAGCAGGGTCTGCATCCTCCTGCGCTGCAGCATGTTTGTGAACTGCATGTGGACGGGCTTCATAGCTCCTGTGTAGCGGAGGATCCAGTGTTTGTCGAGGTTAGGGGCGTAGTTATAACTGGGAGTTCTGAAAGAGGTATAAAAACATCAAACCAAACCACAAAAAAGTCAATGTGGTGTACTCTGCACTTCATTTTTGTGGCTGAATTGACATCATAAAAAAAAATACCACAGTATAATTTCCAGGATATGTTCCTGTGAGTCCATATACATTAGCATGCATTTGTTTGTTTTTTTTGTTTTTTTCAGTTTTTACACGTGACATATAGCTGTAAATTTGATTCAAAAAAGGTGCCAGTGTGTGTGCAGTTACACTGTGCAATCACAGCAATATTCTCTGCCTGTGTTTGCTAATGTCTCCTGTCCTTTTCTTTCCAAAGTAGCAAGAAATCTGTTTACGCAATGCTGAACTGGAGGTTGCATAAACCATGTAAAATGCAAAGCATTGCAATCGATAGGCCCGTACACAGTGAGCACAGTTTGATCAATAATTAACTCCAAGCCATTTGGAACTTTAATTATTTGAGAATAAACACTGCTAAATAGCTAATGGGATCCAGGAAGAAAATATATTTAACGTTTAAAGCGGATCGATTTGACTTTAAGAAATGCTAATGTTTCACAGCCTGGTCCACGGTGGCAACTCTAATGTTGTGTGAAGACATGTCTGCAAGGAGCCAAGGTGAGAAGGAGGTTTATCACCAGAGGGGTGCAGGACTTTTACTGCCTCTTTCTCTTCATTTGGTTGATAAGGGCGGAATGGGGATGCAGTGAGAAAAATAGCCACAGAAACGCTCTCAGGAAACATCACCCGAGGGAGGGCAAATTTATGGAGAAAGAGCAATTAAAAGTTTGTACAAAGACACTGGGGCCGAATTGCCAGAATATTCTGTGTGTAAAGCCTGCATGGCACAGGTTAATGATGCTGGAGGGATTAGATGAAGCAGGAGAAGACTGTGAGGGGGTTGGAGGGAGGGAGCAGAAATTGCAGTCTCATTACTGGCCTTGGATCTGTCTCAGGAGGCCAATATCAGGCCCGCCATTAACCAGCAGCACTAGACAGCCAGTCAGGAGCATGGAGGGTCAGGAAGACAAAGGCTGAAGCATTGTGTGTGTGTGTGTGTGTGTGTGTGTGTGTGTGTGTGTGTGTGTGTGTGTGTGTGTGTGTGTGTGTGTGT
>JAOWBC010000710.1:12663034-12691960 GCA_028566105.1 Hypoplectrus providencianus | reverse complement strand
GTGTGTGTGTGTGTGTGTGTGTGTGTCGGGGGAACAAGGGGGTTTGCAAATCTCAATACAGTATGGAATGCTTTTTTCATGATAATAAGAAGCCATGGTATGTTGCCATCCTTCATCTATCATTCTCTGCTTGCAAATCTTTGCTCCACAATCATAATCTGAAAAAAACAAAGCCACAAAAAATAATTTTCGTGACCCATATGTGCATTTTCATATGACCCTATAGTTGAGGAATGGTCAAAGAACTCTAATAGTTGTATTTCTTCCAATTCCGCCCATTTATATAGCTACTGTTGTTTGAGTGTATGTGTTGAACTGACGGAGGGATGTAGTTGCTTTTTTTGTAGTGCACAGGACCCAACAGCAGAGGTCAATATCTGCTGGTGAAACATTAGCCGAACTGAGAAAAAAAAATACAATTTAAAGGGTTATTAAAAGCCTAACTGGGAACCCAACATTTATCTATATTCTGCTTTTAAGTTGATGATGATGGCAGACAGCTGGCATGTCCAGTTTTATGTCCACCTCATGAACTAAGTCTCTTCCAACTCCCGGGGCAAATGTCTTGTTCTGTAGCTGCTAGATGCTCACTTTTTTCACCTGTTAATTGCTAACGGTGTCTGTACGTTTATTTTGGTGCTGAGCTGAAATAGTATACAGCAGGGTTTTTTGAGCTTTCTCACTGACAACAGCTGTCTGCTGCAGCTGGTAATAATGCAATCAGAACAACATTTGCTCCAAAGCTCGGAGGGAAGCTGCAGATAAAGGAGATAATTTTCGGTTGGTTCATTACTACAGGAAAGCCCTTTTTAAACCGAAAATTAACTTAGTTAGGCTCTGGGAAATAATGGCTAAAGGGTAATGGGTAAAACTGTTGGCAAGAGTTTCATAATGCAATTTATGACAAAAATAAACTGTGCCTTCGGGTTTCAAAGGCTTTGTGTGCCTATCAACAATCTCAACACCTACGCCTTTACTTTTCTCTGGGCTGTATGAACATTTCTGCTTTGATACCAAATGTAAACATTGGTACTTTTAAGCCGCTTCAACTAGCAGCTGACGCTGTCATTTCTCAGGAGATTCTGTGTCCATATGACAGGAGCTGTTAGCATCCTGATCATACAGCTGCATCCTACATAATCTGTCACACCAGTGACCTCTAAACTAACATCTTATAAATTATTAATATTGGCTGGATGATGCATGAACAATGGCTCTTTTAACAGTTCAGCACGGCCCTGTCAAAAATCTCCAATCCCTGGCTGATAACCCTGAAATCATATTCAATAACTCTCTGACTGATTTTTGGTTTAAGATAGTGCCAGCACATTCTTTTGACAAATGTGCTTTTACTTCTAATAACTAACTTTAATAGTCAAGAATGACAAGAGATAATGCGGAGGCTGATCCCATTCACCGGGAAGATTTAATTTAGATTTCCCTCAGGTTCCGATAAGCTTGGTACTCTGCAGACATTTAAGATGACAGTCAGAACCTGCACAGCAATTTTCTGTTTGAATACGCAGACACAAAGAGCAGTGGTTAGACTCTAAAAGTGAGAAAATGAGATTTGTGCTGCGATGAGGAGACTCAAGTGTGAAATGTTTCATCCTGCAGTTACTGTTAAACTGTTTGCCTCCAACATTTGTGCGTTTCTTTTCTTGTTTATACATTATATTCTTCCTTAACCTTTAATTTCACATGGAATGTGCTGCCCAGGCAGTGAAATATGAATGAGTATAATTTTAGTACTTAACACATCATTAATCCTGCAGTGAGTCTGTTGCCCTGAGAAAAAGGGTGAAGCTGAGATGTGTTCTGGCTGGAAAGCTTTCACACGTTCACACACACATTCCCGTTCACACACACAGAATCATGTTCACACACACACACACGTTCATGTCAACATTTTGTTTATCTGCACTAAATAACCCAAACTACATGGACCCAGTACTAAAGCACAGTGTGAATGTTCTGTGATATCATCTTCAGCAAGACACACACAGTGTTATTCCTTCACTGGATCCTTTCTTTGGGCAAATAACGAAAGCAACGTCTGTACCTCAGAAACTGAATGCAGCATGGATATGCCAATTTTTGATATCGAAGTGTCCAATGTCATGTGAGTGAATATTGAATCACAATTCTATCCAACCAATCAGTGTTTTATCCCCACCTTCAAGTATCAGTTCCGCTAGCTTAAAATTTCAACCAAGGTGGTACCATAGAAAGCCCCCGGTACCAGCTACTGAAAAAACTGTTCCAAGTTAATTGAGTTGAGTTTGCCCATACTTTGCAGTGGAAATGCGGCATAAATTCCAAGCAAGTGAAGGACTAATGAATGGGGATGGTTCAGCCTGAGTCCCTGAACCATCCCCATTCATTAGCTTGGGGCTGAGGTGGAACGCCAATCACCAACATCAATGACCAACAATGCGATACAGCTGTTGTGGTTCATGGGAGCAAAATCCTGCAGCCAGAATGTTGTGGAAAGACTTCCAAAAGAGTGGACTGTGTCAGAGTAATAGAATGAGACAATCAACAATAGCACTTGTGTGCCATTTGTGCGTGTCCACATACATTTAGCCATATAATGTGCTCTTCTGACTGGAGGTCTGAAGTAGAGCCAGATCGTTATACATCTGTTAGCTGTCACAGACGTATAATAGCGAATGTTTTCCGATTTGTGTCAACATAAAAAGTATTTTCTAGAAAACATACAGTCAGGACATTGATTAAAAAAAATATTACTGATCTTGTTCATTTAAGCTGTCATTCTGTTTTTTACTCACAGCCTCACACCTTCTTCGAATTGGGTTTGTATAATCAAGAAAAAGATGCTTGGGGTGATTATGTATGGCTATTTATTCATTAGAATTGGTGGATATATTGAAAAATAATGTATAATATAGTTTAATTAGGCAGGCTTCTGAGTACAATTGTTTGGTCATATCTGTGCAAAATTGGTGCTTAAACTACAACAAAAGGATTTATTTTCATTCCAGCTAAAGAATGTACTGTAAACAAACCCAGAAGCTGGTAATTTGAGATTTTTTTCCCCCCTTTAAAATCATAATAATATCAAAATTCTTCAACGGTCTGGTGATTGTTTAAAGATTTATAGTGTTAATAGTATTCATGAAGGAGTATGTAAGTGGAAGTGACACAGAAGTAGGGTAATAAACAAACAAATTGGTAAATTATTAATGAAAAGATGCACACGAGCAAACTGTCCTCACAAGTCATCAGCTGGTCATGCAACACTCGGGGAGACTTCCTCACAGAGTGTGCGCGGTTCACACACAGACACAGGTAAGAAAAATCATCTGATCTCTGCAGCTTCCTAATCCACAGGCCCCATTATCTTTTAAATGGTGATGGGATGTCGGGTGAATAGTCTTGTGGAAAAAATAAGAGGGTGAGAAAAAGAGAAATAGAGAGAGAGAGAAGTAGGAAAAGAAATAGACTGTATGATGGTGTCAATTCAGACAAAAGGCCCAGTCATGATGTGTTCTCGCTTGAGAACAAAGAGCTCTGACAGACTCCCTGGGTCTGTTCTGTTGACTATAAATGTACCCCATACACACACACACACACACACACACACACACTCATGCACACAGGCAGAGCGACAGACAGACACACAAACACACCCACACTCTGCATATCTCACTTCAAACTTCTCTCTCCAACAAGCGGACATAAAAGGAGAGAACAGCAGTTAGGCTAATTATCTCTGAATCTGGAGAAAATGAACAGCATCGCATTGTTGTATTGTTCTGAAATCATTTGGCCCCGGCAGCATAAGAGGGACATCACACAGCTATTGCCTTCCTTTTTGTCTCCTCCAGGTTCAACAAACTAACTCAGAGAAGATATTCTTCATAATGAAAACCTGCTGCAGAGAGGATGTTTTGATGACTGAGTTCTGTCTTCATCTTTTAAGACGCCAGCTTTTCTGTTTCATCCACACACGTCCACTTCACGCTTCGCTCTCAGTTTCCAGCAGCAACAGAGTGGCATGTAGGCCTAGCGTGGTGGTCTGCAGGTTTTTTTTCGGGGGCTTCAGTCAGGGTCCACAGCCGGGTCATGGCATTTACCCCTCCTCCTCAGCAACCTCGCAGTACGCTCCAACAGAGCCCAAAGAGAACACGGAGGTGTTAGAGAAAACACAAACAGAGCCTCGATTGTTCCTGACTTGGGTTCAACCCCCCGCGGCCCCACCTCCAGGGGTTTAAGACCGAGAGAATGAGCAACTGTCAATGGTGTTTTGTAAATACGTGGCTGTTTTCACTTCAGATGGGTTTATTCTGATGTCAGAGGGAAATGCGCCTGCTTTGCAGTCTGCAAGTGTCCTGGCCTTTCCTGTCCCATTGAGGTTTGTATGGGAAAGCCATTCGTGGTGCGTCCGAGAGAGCGGCACAATTGCCAGCTCCTTTGAGGCAGAGGTTGACAGCTGAAACAAGTGAGCAAGCTGGTGGACAGGGCAGCCCGCTGAGTGATGGCTGTTTCTTATTGGCACTTATTGACCAGAGGCAAAGCCCCCCTACAGTGTGTCACATCTCAGCTAAATGGATTACAGACAAATCAGCAAGGGCCGATTGTTCCACCGACCTAGCTGCCTCATGGAGACCCCGGTGCAGCCAAGTGACTTCTGCGTGACATTGCGTAACTGCAGCACCAATCATAAATCAAGCAAAATATGATCTTCTCCCAACTGCGTGATAAAAAAAATAAAGCTTGATGAGAAGAGTATTATTGGCATGCACACGGTAGTATTTATCTGCTCGGGATAAAGCAATTATCCCTCTAGTTTGCAGGCTGTACACGTGTTGGTAAAATGAGATCATGTTCCACAGGACTCATAGATTTTAAGCTGTCATTTGTTGCGTTTTAATTACACGCCATTTCTCTCCCATCATCAAATTAGCACCTGCAGTGGGGACTGCTCCTAATGGCCCTGACTTAATGATGATTACAGACAATATCGGTTTCAACTTTCAGTAAACAACTGCCGCCAGCCCGCAGAATAAATTACAGCTCAGATTAATCAATATGCTGGTTGGAAGTTACAGTTCAGCTGCTGAATAAGTGATCACTTCTATGGACTCAGGATTCTTTTACATGGCTGTTAAACAATAGCTCTTTACTACTCAGAGAGGCCCTAGCCAGAAGAGGGATGTTTTACCATGGGGTAGTGGGGGTCCATGGGTGCCATGAGGACCGTCTCTGGTGTTAAACGTACCCCTGGGGGTTGGAGAGGCAAGGACCACTGCTTTACCTCTCCACTCCGCCCATTCTCTGTCCTAACCCCCATACCCCTTGCTTGCTGGCTTTCTCCTGGCTCTTTTGTCGGCGGATTACTGGGGGTTTAGAGACGCACACACTGATCCCTCCCTCCCCTATCGGAACCACACAGGGGGTTAAGGCTGGAGCACAGAGGGGAGACCTTTACACAATGATCTGAATTACAGAGGCTTTCTATGTATGGCCACTTATATTCCCCCCATTTGCTCTACTCAGAAATCTCCACAGAGCGCTATTCAGTGCTTGTGGTTTTCCCAGCGGGAATCATGGGACATATGCCAAAAACCACAGAAGATTTTTTTTGAGTTTCTAACAACACCTACAGAGGTTGTTTCTTTTAAACACTGTCATTGTTCAGTTTAAACACAAACATGTGTGATGTTCATAGTAATCAGCCATAGTGAAGGATCGCACAGAAAATAGCATCAGAAAACAAACAAGCCTCAGGTGAAACCGCAGCAATGTGTACAGCACGTACAGCACACATCATCCCTCTATATTGCGCAGGCTGTCTCCTCCTCTACAGGTCGGTATCCATCTCTCTCTGCTTCGTCCCCTGGACAGCCGCCCAGACAGCCCATCTGTCTGTGCTGACCTGTGTTTGGGACCATGGGGGGAGCCTAAGTGGTCCACGAAGGGGGTCTTTGGCATGTTGCCTGCCCGGTAATGACAGTTAAGCTGCCAGCGGCTTGCCTAACAGCTTTGGAGGTCTCTCTGTGGTGCTACAGTATTGATATTGTATCGGGTTGCAAAGGGCTTGGCAGCCTTTTAATGAGAGCTCAGATTGATCAGGCGGTAGTGGCTCTCCCTTTACTGTGGATGATGCTCATTGGGTGTCCCTGCAGACCTGACCCACACCCCCGATCTGTATCACTCACTGAGGAGGGAGACACACTTGTGCCCACAGTACGTGGTCACACACACACACACACACACATTACTGGAATTTTTCGTTTTGAAAAATATCATATAATTTACAATTCTGTGGGGGAGACGCTGAGGTCAGAAAATGTTTGATTTTTGTGAAAAGGCTCACCATCCTTTCAAAGTGCTTTAAAGAGGTCGCTGTGTTGGTTCTTCAGGTGCTTTGCCAAATTTGATGTGTGAGCACCTTTCATTAGCTCTGTAGCTCATCACTTGCATAAGGCATTGCTTGCATCTTTTGCTTTTCCTTGTTTATTTGCCTCAAATGTGAATTATTTCCAACAGCAATCCAGCTGGTTTCTTTGAGTTTATTCAGATCTGGTATTAACATGCATCCTGGGTGATCTGATCACAAGCTGACCACTCTAGAGCATCTGCCAACATCATTATGCATCTCCACATTCAATTTGAGTGAAGAGAGTAAACTCATGGCTGACACAGAAGACAATGTAGTCCCATAGTAATGTCTGTAGTAACATATATGTTAATTTTATTAACCTAAAAGGTCAGTGCCAACTGGCAATCCCGACAGACCTCTGTGCAGCTGACACGGTGCCAGACGAGTGCAAGTGAAGGACGGCAGGATGCAGTGTCAGTTCTGTGTAGAGCACTAGGGATAAAAATCAAAATCTCCCCAGAATGACATTAAAATCCAAATCAAAAGAGCTATTCTCTGATCCCATCTCATCTCATATCAGTCCACAATGCATAACCATTCTAGAACCAAGCCAAGCAAATATGAAGAGTGCCGAGAAGAGAGAACTGTTAGAGGTGATGGTGTACTGCATGGGTGTGTTTGAACTGTCAGAAAGAAGAAAGCGCAGCAAGAGAAGCTTTGGTATCCATAACATGGAAAATGAAAACTTTCAAATATTCTGCAATGATACAGATCTGAAAATGGATCCCTTAGATGTCTGGAGAAATGTAGTTTAGTTCGAAGTTCCTATTATTTGTAACTAAAATAGTATTTGATAAGTCATAATTATATACTTCCTCAGAAAGGCTCAAGTGGCAGTGGTGACTGAGCGTGTTTGCAACGGCTGAAACAGAGTGTAACTGTTAAGGGACTCAATCAGTCACCAGAGTCATGAAGTTTAAAATTCTACAAGCAGTAAAGTTTACAAGAACATAATTGAAACTTGAATTGACTTCTAAAGTACAAGAATTTGTTCCGTTTTAGTCTGCATGTTGTAACAAAAAGATCAAGTTGCTGTAATCTCAATAATTATTCCCCCAAACAGAATACTTTATCTGCACTTAGAGAAGAAAGAAACGTTTTAAGCATTTCTCTCAGTGAAGAAGATGGCTGAATTAAAAACAGCAATAAAAGTTAAGAAAGTAAAAGAATAAAATCAATATTCAAACATTTTTTTTTCTGATACATGGCAACACCCACGCACACACATAACTTACTGAATCACCCACACACACAAAGAAGAGAAAGACAGCAAAATGTCTTTTCTCTATGCTGGAGTTCTCCGTAGGGTCACTAACTGGACAACAGAGGCAAGCAAAGTTCAAATAAACAGACAGAGTGTCAGATAGAGACAGACCAGCCTGCCTGTCAGCTGCTATAGTAGTGCTTCACCTTTCCATTCCTCCTCTGCCTCTTTACCTGCCTCCACGGGCTCATGTCAAGGTCACAGCAGTGGTCTCCGAGACTGGACTCATTCCTATTAGCCCTCCATTAGGCTCCTGTCAAACAGGCAGCCAGCTGTAGGCCCCCCCGTGGTTGTGATCATGCCCCCCTCTCAGCCTTTGGACCCCTCCTGGGATGTGCAGCAGGGAAGTAACAGGATGGAGCTGGAAATGAAACCCTGTTCAGTACTCGCAGGAGAGGACACTGTGATTACTTTTCAGTGGCCTTTACTACCGAATCAGCCAGGAGACCGTTCCACGACTGTGCTGCCAATCGGACATGCTGAAATGGGATGTAAAAAATTCAAAGCACTGAACAGTCTGTATTTGCACGGGTGGGAATGGTGCATGCTGCGATTATGTCCACCCGCATGCGACGGCAACGTGCTCGCCCTAGTCGTCTGCAGCTTCTTTCTCAGTTTTCTCTCTTTTATTAAACATGAATTAGCGGCGCCTTGATCAAGTTCATCACCCTTGTGTTGTAATTAGTGCTGTGTCAGAGCGGAGAGCGCGGCCCCATTCCACTGATAGAGTTATTACCGCACCATTGGCCAGCTCTCTGACCTCCATCGTCCCACCCCCACACACCTTCAAACCTTTCTATCACACCTTCCTATCAGCTCAGATGGAACATTAAGCATTAGACAGGACAGGAGATATGGCCCGCTTTTCAACTAGAGGGGGGGGGGATAATAACCTTTTACTGTGGATCACACTGAGCTAAAAGGTCAATCAGATTCATGAGAGACGCGATATGGATGAATGTTTGCGCTTAATGAACATTGTATAGTGCCAACACCGCTGTTGCACTCTCCCACGTGTGAGTAGGAAAGCATTAAAAATAAATGGGGAGTGCAGCCAATTCAAGACACATAAAATGGCCAGTAAATTCATAGGGTAAGCAGATGAGAGAGGGACAGGGATACACAGCCTCTGCTTATAGAGGAGAGTTGGAAACCATTTTACTGCTGTAGAGATTGAATTAATTGTCCTTAGATTGTAGTTAAGGGAGGGTAAGACACTGCTGGCAAAAATATATGGGGCTCCATCCACAGGAAGATATCTGCACCAGATGCTCTGCATTTTTTACAGGGTGGGCAGCGATGACATGCTCGGTTCCATCCTGTTTTTGGTAAGCTCCTTGTTAAACACAGCTGTGATTAAAAGCTATTAAAGCAATTATCTGAACGGCGGGAGAGCTGGGGATCGGAAGAAAAGAAAAAGGCGTTTTGTGGAATTCAGATGAAACCTCCTTTCAGCACCATCGCCCCAGATAGCTTAAGTTAGCTGAGTGGTTATGCAAGTGGGCATAGTTTTTTTTTCCGAGTGTAAAGAGGCACACACACACACACACACACACACACACACACACACACACACACACACACACACACACACACACACACACACACTTTCTTCACAGCCAGCCACTTCTTTACAAATAGAGAGCCGACTTCCCAGCCAGCCGATGGGAGCTGACATACAGCAAAAGAATGAGCTGCTTCTGTGTTGTTACTTTAAAGCTTGCCCAGAGTGCCGAGTGGCCTCTCTGTGTGTGGCGCCGCAGGTTGGCACACTCACAGGGGGCTTTATTGGGGTGCCGTCCTGAGCGTCAGGCAGCATGCCCGATGTTGACAAAGCCTGGTATCGCCTGCTGTCAGCCCATTCTGTGTGCACCCGGTGGAAAGAATCAATTAGGCTGCGCTCACAACAGAGCACTTTAATATTTGACTTTTAATCAGTGGGCAGAAGGCAGGCCGGGGCATGAAAGCAAGCTGGCAGTTCCCGTCTTGCTGATGTGGAAAATGAGGGTCAGGAAAATGCTCCCAGAGCCCCACAGTGTGCATCACACACACCCCAGAGAGGATGTGAGGAATCCGTCTGTGGAGAAATTGCCACCAACAACAGGCTAATCTCCCTAAGTGTTGGGGTAAAATATCCCTTCGTCACTCACAAGATATCAAAAGCACCTTACGCAACCAGCTGCAAGGAATGGAGAAGAAATATCACATAACGCTGTTCGTAAACAACCGGAGCTCTGCAGAGGGGACAGTGGTTTAAGAGAAGAAAACTGAATTGATGAGGTCTTCACTCAGCAGATGAACTGCTCCTTTGAAGAGTTTCTCTTGAAGACTTTTGGTTTTTATCCCTCACTGCCGAAGGCCGCCTCTGCCAGCAAGAAGAGGAGGAAGAAAGAGAGAGGTGAATGCTGTCCTCACGCAGAGGTTTTGAAGTGGAGATCAGTCCTCAAACAGAATAGCTTACCAAAGGCATATCATTCACCTGTCTGCTCTTGCTATTTTCTCAGAGACAAGAAGAAAATCAAAGTTCAGCTCCCTCAAATGCTCCATAAAAAAAAAAAAAAAAGTTACGTAGCCAGATGTGGGTTTTTTTCCCCCCACTAACAAAACATTAAACTATCATGGCTATATTAGGAGCTGTTGTAGCGAGTTGTTTGTTAATCAAAAAGGAGAGCTGATTAAAGTCATGCATACTGATGTTTTCGAGTGTGATAATGAGTCAGCTGTGCACAGCTGTGTACATAATATGCCCACATGTGCTGAGAGCTGCTTCGTCTGCTGCTGTCCAACTGTTCACACAGGATGAGTCTGATCGCAGCAGCTACAGAAGCATGTTACTGGTAAACAGCCAACAGGACAGTGTCCAGATCATGCAGATTTATTGCCTTTTTAAAACTCTGTTGGCACAAATGCATTTGCATTTTTAAAACTTAGTGCCTCCAAGTACTGATTCAAAGGATAAAACATGGCTTTAGTCATCATTGCCTGTTTAGCGGAGACATGGAGCTAGCCCAAAGCCACAGAGGGTGAAGACGATTTTTTCAGCTATTGATTTAATAATTCTGAACTTTGCAGCTTGCTCATTAATTCTCACAACTGTTTCCCTCAGCCTCACCTCTCTGCATCTATCATTTTCTCTACTTTTCATAATTATCATTTGGACTGACGGCCACTGTGGGGGCATCTGCTGCGGCCACAACACAACACCCACGGCTCTATTTGATCATCACTTCCATCTCAGTTGGGCCATCCTCCGACTCATGCACAATGAAAGGCTAATCACTGGCAGGTGAATCAAATGATTTGGTGGGATTTTGGGACTGACTCATGCTGCGTGATGCGTGAGTCGCCTCTGGAGGTGATGCATCTATCCCCCACAGTAAATAAAAAGCAACTACGTTAACTGTAGCCTGCCGTGTTTTCTCCTCTGAGGCCGGCAGAATCCATGGTAACAGGAACAATAACCAGAAGCTGATTTATGCTTATGATACCCAGATATAGATGCATACACAGACTGCACCAGAGACAGTGAACCTTGCACAGTTGTGTACTGTGTTCACATGCAGAAGAAAATAAATACAGAAACATACATTAACTGAGGCAACAAAACAAAAAACAATAACCACACATGCAAGTCAACATTCTATACACGTATATGCTAAAATATGATATAACAACATTTTCTTGAAGGATATATTGTCCCAGAAATAATTATGACAAACAATGTTATTGTCATTTTAAGACAATTTAGTGCCACTGATATTATAGCATAGTAATGCAAGTACATTCTTTCAAAAAGCGTGACTTAAAACCACCAAACCCTGGCCATGGTGAAACATGGGAAAAAAAGAGGGAGAAATAAAAGGGCAGAAGAAGATTTCACATTTTCACAGTGCGTAAGAGGTGAACAGCCTTACCTTCCTTTCTAAACAAGCTGTCTCTGGTGTTCTCCTCTCCCACAGAAATCAGCCTCTCAGACTGCCAAGTTCTGTAAGCAAACACAAAGTCCAGAGTGGATGAGTACTTGGAACATTTGCAACTTTCACTTAGGCACTCAAACAGAGCCAGACTATCTGGTATCTATCCCATCCGGTCTTATTTTTTTTAAATCTCTGATTCTTGTATGCATCCTGGTTTGTCCCTGCCTGGTGCTGTCCTGTATTGTCTCAGTCCTCCCTAACAGCAACCATTAAATCATTCCTAAGTCCAGATGCCACTCCCAGCCTCGAGTCCTCCCTCACACATACCCCAAGGACGGTGACACATCTGTTTTAGACGAAGAACACAACAACGAATGGTAGGACCTAGAGATAAACAACCACATTTGTCCACATGGTGCATGCGCAAGGTAAAATCCATATTTGAGTGATGCTGGGACGCCTCAGGGAGCAGCCAACAGTTCAGGAGGTGGTTTAATTAGACCTGTGCCAGAAATAGTGTAGAAATGGTTACAGTTTTTACATAATTACTTCTCACCCTGCAGAACATTTTTAGCGATAGTAATAATAATTAGTTTCTGTTTGTAATGCTATGTAAGCACTTTCAGTCTAGCAGACAAGTACATCCTTTTTACTGCTCTAAACTAGGTGTTCCATGCAGCTGGGGTGCGGAAAAATAGCTGTTTTCACCCGCCACAGCCTTTTTCAAAAAGTGTCTCGACGTCTCAGACAGCCTATAGTTGTGATCTTGTACGCTACAAGGCCTTGTTCTGTGACTGCCTGTGGAAGACATGTTGACAGGAGAGGAGCTGTCTGATCCGTGTTTTGATTGGACAGGTGTCAGTGTCCAGCATGTAAACATCTGAGCCAAGCAAAACCAGCTTTGACATCTCCACAACCACTCAGTGAAACGTCTCTCTCCCTACTGATGGCGCTTTGAACATGTCATATGCAGTCTCTTGTGAAATGCTTTGCACCCAACAATGTGGTGATGCACACACTAATGGTATGTCCACCAAGGATAAGAATACACTGCAGACATGCATCTCACCACCAAGGCACGTCTCTGACCCCAGCTGCTCTCCGTCCGAGCCAGCTCGACCAGCCACTCATGGGCATCAAAGAGAGGTGGAGCCGGACACCTGTGCCTGTCTATCTGTCTGTCCATCCATCTGGAGCAATATAAAAGCTCAAGCCCCATGTCAAGGCTGGCTTTTCACGGTGAAGCATATTCCTGGATAGCTTAACACATTGGAAGCCAAGGACACAATAATACAAACCAGCAGACACGTCATTTACTTTGACAGGATTTTATTTGGCCAAAGATGACATCCAAATAAACTCGCAGCATTCAGCTGACACCGCGGGCTGTGAATGGCAAAAGTGATTTACTTTCCCTTTCTCTCGCTAAAATAAAGGAGTGACAGATTTAATATAAATAAGCAGAGTGGAGGAGGAAGAAGGGAGCAGGCTGTGGGTGACAAGGCAGTGTGACAAGCGTGGCAACTGAGAGAAAATGCGACACCTGGCCTTGTCCTTGATGTGAATAAGAGGATGATACATCAAAAAGTGACAGGGCAGAAAGATGGCTATTACCCAGGCGAAGAGGAAGATAAAGAGGAAGAAGAGGAGAAAGTGACTATTTTTAGCGGTGGAATAGAAATACGCCAGGGATTCATTTAATATTCCTTTCCATAAAGTGCTCCGATGTTAATGAATCATGTTTTATGAGTTGCAATAATCTCCTGTTCTTGGCGGAGTGACACCAAAACTGTAATGGCATTACGAAAGCCGATCAAATGCCCACGCCGAATAAAATCAATCGGGGCGACTCCATCCTCTTCTGACTGAGATGAGATGGAAGCAGCCGTCTGTCTTTTGATCGTGATGAAGTTTGACCGAGAGGCTAAATGAGCGCGGGACGCGGCCGTGTTTCTTTGATTGGCTGCATTTTCCCTGACGGGCAGGAGGCTGATTGATTTCAGTGGGTTGGAACCCCGACTCTGCCCCTATTGATCCCTCATCCCCAGCCCTGTCTCTTCCCCAATTAAGAGTTCACTAAGCCGGCACTGTGGACCACTCCTAATGAATACCACCTTACTGCCAACATCTCAATGTTGCATTCACTGCACTGCCTGTCTTCCTCACTTTCTCACTCCATTTCTCTCTTTAGTCCGCTAACTCCCACACTCCAGTTGTAGTTAATGCTCAGTTACATCGGAACAATAACGCTAGAATTGATCTGGATTTGTGATCATATCGCCTTTAGGGGGACCATCAAGGTTAGCAAAGGAATCCCACAGTTCATTAAACATAAGCTCCGGGTAGACGGTCCAAATCTCTGTACATCACTGAGAATCAATTGCTTCACCAGCGGCCAGATTTTAAGGATTAGAACGAACTGAGCTACTATGGATGTAGAAATCTGGGATGTGTCTGGGTGTCAGGCGAGGAAGATCAAAAGATTCATTAGATTAGAATTAGATCAAACACACTCAAAAGTGGTGAGGACAGACAGAGGAGGAGTGTGAGAGAGTGGTCGACATGAGAGAAACAGAAATCCTGACGTGGGAGCCAAAAAGCTGTCTCACTCAGAATCTACTTAATTGCAAGGTACACACTGAAATACAAGGAATGTGCCAGCCTTTTGGCTTCCTCCAGAGCTATTGGCACATCAATCACTTGATCTGCCCACCTCGAGGGTACGTTCTGAAAAAAGTAGTTCAGACACAGGTCAGTTGTGCCCCGATGCACCCGGCCCTAAACCCCGTAATCC
The DNA here is from genome assembly GCA_028566105.1 of Hypoplectrus providencianus. NCBI lineage: Eukaryota > Metazoa > Chordata > Actinopteri > Perciformes > Serranidae > Hypoplectrus > Hypoplectrus providencianus. The sequence continues at coordinate 12,677,576 of JAOWBC010000710.1, read as the reverse complement.
CACTGCTATGGTGGAGTGAGAAAATCCAATTTCAGAGATCTGTAATTCCATAAACCTTATTAGGCACAACAATAGCTGCTACACCCTGAGGGAGAGGCAAAAGGGAGGGTTGAGTGTGCAGGGGGGTGGGGTGGGTAGCTGAAGTTGTGTCCAGGCCCAACACAGGGATGGAGAGAGGGTGACGAAAACAGAAATAGAGATTAAGGTAGAGCCAGAGTGTAGCTAATCAGGGAAATGAAGAAGAGTTTTGGCAAGGATGCACTTCTCGTCAGTCACCATGACTGGGTACAGCGTGATGAAACGGGTGACACACTGGGTTCAGAGGGGAAAAGTTTCAACTTGCCAGTCACTTTCAGTCAGTGCGATCTGAATTCTTCACCCATGTTTCACACGTTGCTTTATTCAGCGGTGTCTTTAATTTGCTTGTTTACCAAATGATCCCCTTCTGTGCCTTAAAAGCCTGAACACCGCAGAAGGCTTTGTGTGATGTTTTGTGTATATATAAGAATGGAATTCCACAATAGAAAATAATCAGTTTTATTCAGTTTGGGTTTGTGTGTCCTACCATCACCACTGCATCCTGTATTCATTTAATCGTAACATCAATGGGCCACTTAGACTGCTGTTATCTGAGTGCTCTCATTGATTGTTTGCCTAAATCCAGGAGAGTGGGGTGTGTCTGTTTGTTTTGCCGTGCTAATGGACACCATCTCGGCACACACCTCGCCGAGAGCGGAGCCAATGGCAAGCAGTGGTGGAGACACGGTCATAAAAGAAAGAAACACAGACAGGATGAGAGGAGCATTGAGCAGATTGATCAATAAAAACACTTCAAATGCACACGCGAGGGACCCAGGTGGTGGGAATGCAGATAGGAAATAATTACTGCGATAATTACATTCACGGTGATGCGACTCTGCTTATCACATAGATAAAACGTTTGGCTTTGAACTTGAGTCACTTTTTGGCTCTGCTCCAAGATCTCCCAATTGCTGCTCTTAGCAACCGCAGTTAATTTGGTCATAAATTATTCACAACTGTAACAAAACTGTTGCAAAAGGCCACTGATAACCCCGGGATCTAAAAGCTGATTAGAGGAGGAGATTGGAGCACGGATTTATTACAAAATTCAGAGATATAGAGGGGCTTTGGTGACATCTCCGCTGTTTGGTATTGCAAGTGAGAAGAGACCTCTCACGGCTGCATCTCCAGAGACGGATAGGGCAATGAAGCCCGTACGCTGTGGCCAGGAGGGTATAATTACATTTCCCCGTGGGGCACCTCCGCTGCTGCAGCTCAGCCATACAGAGGGGAGAGATTGAAATCTGATTGCACTCACACACCGCAGTCCAATGGCTGTCCACACGTGAACACAGAGCGGCACACACATTGTAACGATACATACAAACACACACAGAATCCTGTGCACGTACAAACACGCCATGTGAGTTTTCTTATTTGCTCGTATCAGCCTCAGACTACTCTTCAGTCTCTACACACAGTTGAGAGGAGTGTTTGAGAAGCGACGTCAAAGAGCACCTCTGCCTCTCTATCATTAGAGCTGAGAGGAGCAGCAGCACCAAGATTTACACACTGATCTCCTGATGCCGCCTCATCGCAGGACCTGTTAACAGCAGCTCATACATACAGATGAACAGGGACTCGGAGAGAGAGGGAGCATGTGAGTGCCACTTATTGTCGGGCTACTTTTAATGTTTTCTATTGGAGCCTTGTGTGTGAGTAATGAAACACTAGCTACGTTTCAAAGTTTCAGGCTGAAATATATGCAAAATGAAATGGAAATCAGTGTGTAGCAATTAACTAAATGTATGCGAATATATTTCAATATCTACCTATTCAAGCAGCGAGATTACACCATTAATCATGCACCGGTAACTCTGATATATCACGATATTTAATTGCTCCCACTTTAGATGCCATTTTGTGTGGGGTGTTTTTTATGAATCAGCGACATCTCATTTATGTACGCCCACAAAAACGTATTTTTTGGGTCTTTCTGGTGGAGTGAAGTTTCATAACAGTGTGTGGCAGAATGATATGAATGTCTAGTCTACAGCAGACAAAGGAGCAGGTAAGATAATGTCAAGATGTATTGGAAAAATCTGTTTTTCCATCAGCCTTTTTTGCATCTCCTCTTTTTTCAGTTTGCCAACCTTTCTACCTCAGCCAAGTATTAAAAAAAACTTTTTTTTCCACTATTTCAGCTTTTCCTGATGTTCTCCACTCTTGTTTTCTGTGAGCAAATTAAAAATGTGCATAAAAACTGCGAGTGGAGCAGGTGGAGGAGACTGCAGCTCTGAGTGGGCTGAATGGAGCTAATGGGAGACATTAGCTTAAGGGCCCTCTTGTCTAACCTCGCTGTGTCTAACCACAAAAGGTCAAGGCGGCGGTAAAACGAGCAGACACCGGTGCTGCCCCGGCCCCCTTTGTGCCCGCAGAGACCAATGAGCGGTGTCACCTTGGCTGCTGTCACTGATATCTGCCACCTGTCACCACGCTGGCCCCGTGGCCAGGGATGCGGCTGCTTTGACAATGAGTTTGTCGATAGCACTTCCTCCTGAGAGTGGCGATGGGGGAACATGTCCTCTGCTTTCATCAACAGCTTGAGTCAACAGCTTCAGCTTGAGGCATTAGCATACAATACATATTCATGCCGGAGTCTCCCTTCAACTGCATCGCCAGCCCTTCCTGCACATTTTCCAGTCATTTTTACAAACGGAATGTCAAGCGCTCCATTTTCGCCGGGAGTCCCACATGGCCTCTTATGTATTCCCCCCACAGCCGCTGCAAACAACGTCAACAGGTCTCAAGGTCGTCACTCCCACTGATTGTGTGTGTGTGTGTGTGTGTGTGCGTGTGGTGTCTCAGAAAGAGTGTGTGAACTCGAGAGGGAAGAAAAACTAGTAAAGATGTCAGCAAAGTAAGTGTCTTTATGTATGTGTGCTGGCTGGAGGACAAATTTATGCAGTGTGAGTGCACACATTGTATGTTTGGGTTAATGCAGTGGAAGTAAGTGACTGATTTTGTGTGCTCTTCCCATTAAATTAGAGAGTGTGACCATGCAATTACAGCTGAGTGTGTGCAAATATAAATCTGAACAAAATGCTATCTGCATCTGGGTATGTGTGTGTGTGTGTGTGTGTGTGCACACATGTGTAGTAGGCAGCGGCAGTCTCAGCAGGCCTGGGGACGAGCTGACAGGTAGACTAAGCAGGAGCATCCTCCTTCAGTCCACTGGCATCTCAGTGAGAAAAGAGGCCAGTTGATGTGGGGGTTAGAGCTTCCACAGCAGAGTGCGTTGTGATAAATTATGAATGCCTAAAGAACATATCTCTGAATCTCTTCTTTACTTTCCATCCATCCCTCCATCCTCGCATTCATTCATCCATCCACCCATATCGCTACAAACAGCGCGGGGCGTTCAGCTGTCTCTGTCATAAATATTTCAGCCTCTAGGTCAGTGCTCGCACCCCCCCTCCAGTCTGCTGCTCTTAACCACCACCACTTGGTGATGACACAGCCTTTTGACCCATAAAGATATTGACAAAACAGTGATAGTGAGTACATTCACTGGAACCAGCCTCGTAGACTAAAGCGTGCAGGCTTCTATAGGAGTGGCTGCGGCTGACGCTGTTGAAATGGCGACTCTTGAGTGCAACCGCCTGCTTGATACCTCCTCAATTTTTACAAAAAATGTGCTCACAAGGTAGAAAATCCAAAAACTGGAGTTGTCCTGCTTTTGCAAAAAGTAATATTTTCACTGTTGTAGTTGTTTTTTGCTCTTATTTAAACATACAACACACATTCAGCAACAGTCAGGATTATATTTGGCTGAGTAAATACAAAGCAATGCTGAGACAATGACTGTTCTGCATATCAAAACACCACAGGCTGTGGAACAGGAAGACAACTTATCACAAATTTGATTTAACATCAAGACAAACCACAGAACGGTGCAAGCTGTGCTGACTTCCTCACAGGTTCTGAACACAATCTTAATGTTATAATTGCCCTGCTGGAGGACACTATTGTTAGGAAATGACTTAAAACGGCTGATACCTAAATGGAGACACAGCACATGTCGACATAAAAACAACTACCAACTTGTTCCACCAGATACACGGCAGCTCCTGTCCACACTGCTCTGATTCAGATTGTGAAGAGAGTCCAGAGCATCTGATGAACAAGAGGTCTCATCTCTCTCACCCTGATGAGGAGCGCCGTTAGCGACTCCATGCATAAATCTCAGAGGCGAACAGAACGGATCAGAGCATTCAAGTGTAAACTAGGGCAAAGCTTCAGCACTGTACCCTCTAGATGCGCTACTCTGAAAGCAAGTCCTGTGGAGGAACAAGCGATCACATGCTGAGGGATACACACGCTGCTCTCTGTCATCTATTACAAGCACAACACCCATGTACAAACACCGATTCACGCACCTGCTCCGGCCAGTCCGGTACCATCCAGTCCTGTCCGGTTCTCTCAGATCCGGTCCTCTATGCTGGCAGAGTGAGGAGCTCGTCTCACCCCCCACGCAGCCCGGTGCAGACAGCTCACTGTTATAGATGCGCTGACAAGTGAAAGGAGGGAGGCGTGGTTTCACATGAGATAAATAAAAGAGGGAGGGAAAGAGGGAGGAGAAAGGTTCCCTCAATCTACAATTCAATTTTACCCTCTCTCCCTTTTTTCAGCAGCATTCTGTCCTCCTCTTTTATTCCTCTCTTCTTTTCGTATATTCTTGTTGTTATTCTATCGCTTTCTCTGCTTTTCCATCCTCCTCCCTGCGGGCTAGTCCTCAGTGACTCTGTTTCCATTAGTTTCAGTCTCTCTTCTCCTGTGGTGCTTCCTGTTTCTTCTCTTTCTCCTTGTCACATTTAACTCTGCCTTTTCCTCTCTCTCTCTCTCTCTCTCTCTAGGCTCTCATTCATGGGGCAGTGGTGCGTGTGTGTGTGTGTGTGTGTGTGTGTGTGTGTGTGTGTGTGTGTGTGTGTGTGTGTGTGTGAGAGAGAGACAGTGAAACAGGGCAGCTCCGGCCATCTGTTGGAGCCTGTGAGCTTCACCTATTCACAGTCTCATAAAGGCAGAGGCACACAGAGGAGTGAGAGAGAAAGGAATGGGAGGGAACGAGGGATCAATCTTAATGCTGCAAGGGTGGGGAGGGAAGGCACAGCCTGGCACACACACCATATCTATCAGGCTGGCACCTCTGAGGCGAGCTGGCGTGGGCACGCCTGCTCACTGGGTCCAGGCGGCACAGGGGATTTGGCTCTCGGTGCACGGGCATGCAGATGAAGAAGGAGAAACGCACACCCAAATCAATTTATACACATGCACACAAAGGGCATATATATATATATATATGGGTGAGTTCACACACCCACACTCACACAAATCCACAAAACCAATTTCCTCTTTGACAAAACAAACAGGATCTATCAAGATGGATAATCCTACAAACTCAAAGTGACAAGGGGACGCAGGACAGGGGACAATCTGCAAACCCTCGCAGACGCACATACAAAGCCTGCCCCGGATCTATCCATCTCAGCAGAGTAAAGTCCGCATTTTCCTGCCTAGTTTAAACCGGGTATTTCTCCTGAGTGCCGGTGTCACTTCCCATCCCTGACCAGGAGGGAGAGGTTCGTCGGAGGGTGGCGGAGGGCGGAGGCATCCATCACTGTCAGCACCAGCCGTCCCATGATAGATGTGCCTGTTTATCCCTCTCTGCAGGTTATTTAGATGCAGTCACAGCCAGAGAGATTAGTGATGGAGAACCTCCTCGCCTCTCCTCCCACCCCATGTAATCAATAACAGTCTTATCTATTATCTGCATTTCGAGGTATTTCTCCATGGAAATTTGAAGCAAGGAGAGAAAGAGAGATTAATTGTCCACCCCCTCTCAGTGTTTTCAATTACAACGTCTGCAATGGATCATATATCTGTCAGCTTGGCACACCACAGTATTTGTGTCACTGCAAAGGGATGAAACCATGCTGCTTTGAGAAAAATCAAACAGTATTTTCTGTCCATGACTGTCTCAATGCAGATGCAAAATAAACTATTCAGAGTGGGGGATTTGCATGGCATTTGAGGATAAAAAAAAAATATCCCGTGCTTAAACGTCAGGTGCATTCAACTCTAATCCCGGTTTTTAAAAAAGGCATTGTCATTCAAGCCAATTGGAACCATGAGCCCTTTGTAAGAATGGATTAGCCTGCGCTAATGCTATTCATGATCATCTTAAAACAAAATTTGCTGCGGGAAAATTATTTATTTCTCCACTGTGTGCATATCAGATGATGTCTGAGACTCTGGGACTGCTTACATAAAGAAGCCATCTAGCTGCTCTAACATGCTGGATTACAGACAATGCCCCAGAGACGGCCATGTTTTTCCTGAGCGGTGCCGACATGCCAACACAGCCGCCCAGTGACACCACTTTAGGACATGGTTTATTCATGCTCCAACTCTGTCTCTCTCACTGGCTCTCACGCACATTAGAGCTGTGTCATACCATAGCCCTAATTGGACTTTACGTCAACAGATGCATCCTTCATCAAAGCAGCATAATGAACAGGGTAAAGTCTCTGTATGTATCTACACGCTAATATCTTTCAGTGCCACTGGCATCTGTGGAATTCCACAGAGTTTAAGGAGGGAAATGGAAAGATAAAGAAAAGAAAAAACAAGATGCACGAAAGGAATACAAATGTCTGCATGTCGACAGAGAGAAATAATACACATTTTAAAGGCACAGGAACAGCCCAGACCTTGGGGACAGACGTTTTGCTTTTCTGTTTTCTGCTTCGTTGGACACAAAGTGGGTGAGGCCTTGTGCATGATAGTGCTGAGACAGGTGCATAAATAAGAATGAATGATTTCTATTCTGATAAGCGCTGAAAGACGGCAATGCTCTATCCTGCTGAGATCTTGTCCTTGGCTGGAAGTGTGCTTTCACAAATGAATTTGTTCCTTCTCTGCACTGTGTGTGCCAGGCTGATAAAAATATCCCCTGTCAGCTGGCTGCGTGAAGAGGGGAGGACTCCAGTGCAAATGAGGCAGACCCCCTCATTGTCTTCTCCTCCTCGCCAGCTCTTTCTATCTCCCACAGCACTCCTCCTATTATTCTCTCAGTTTGGACTAGTTGGTTCAAGGCTGACGATCTCTCAAACACCCTGCGCCTGCACACATACACACACACACATCCCCCTGCACCCTGCCCTCCATCCATTCTGTGATTCCCTGGGTGAACGTGTGTGTATGTGTGGGCCCTGTGCAGAGACAGCTCTGCATCACCATGGCTACATTATGAAGAGAAACTGAACTGGAGAAAAGAACAGAGAGACGGAAAAGAGGAGCCCAGGAGCTGACAATGTGGGGACTCAAGGACACAGGATTGACAGAATTGGGGATGATAGAAGTCCTGACACCCTGAAATAATTCTGCTGAAAATAGTACAACAGCTACTGTAGTTAGAATAGTAGAAGGGCCGTCTCAACCCTGAGCATGTGGCTGACAGCTGCAACAAAACTACCCAATCCTCCTGCTCATTCTGTATGGACTCAAACATGCTCCAAACATGCCTCCCGATCAGACAAAAACAATACACAAACACAAGAAGATTATTTCCACAGGACAGCTTTCTTGGTTAATTATGAATGCAAATAGTGGAGCGAGTCACATTCTGCAGCTGTGCTCATTGCTCCTGGACCGTGATTTCTTTACCCATGTACCCGTGGTGCACGGGTTCGTCAGAATGCCAGGCATGAATGAGCTGAATGCCCCGACATCATTACATCCTGGCAATGATGCACACCGCACATCGTCCTGTCATTTCTAATGTGTTCTGCTCTTATTTATTTCATCCCTCCTGTCACCGTCACATCATACGCTCCCATTGAAAATTTAAATAGTTAATAAGTCAGTTATGAGCGACCATCGCTTTCCAGCAGTTGGTTCCATATCCGGAGGTGATGTTATAATTCATTCATGAGTGTCCCAAAACTCTAAATGGTACAATTAAAAAGAATAGGAGCTTCAGCAAAGTTTCCTCCATCGCAGATTTCAAATTTAATTGCTAAGCTTTTGGTCATAGACATTTTTCAGACAGAAGAAAGTCCAAATAAGTATCTCGCTAAAAGCTTTGCAATGAAATATGAAATCTCCAAAAGAGCAACTGTGAAAAAGCCATTATCCTCCTTAACTGCACTACAGAGCGGAGATTTCCCTGCAGGACCCTCCAGAGACAGTTTGCACTGAGTGGAACTTTTCCTAGTTCTTATGTAGCAACTGTGGCAAGGAAAAATGAAAACATACAGACACTGATGCAGACAGATACTCAGAAAAATGAGAAACGCCAATATGGGGTCCCAGCTGCAGGTTTGCTTTTGCTATACTCGTAGCCACCTTGTCACATTGGTCTCGTCTCTCTCATTTATTTCTGCTTAAACTTGTTCAACAGGGGGACAACTGGTTTTAGTAAAATGCATGACTTCTGTTGTGCCAGCATAGGTCATTTATCACAGATATGAGGCACCAAAACTCTAGTACATGGTAAAAGCTGGCAGGCTACTGGATGTTTATTTATGTACAACAAAGTCTCACACTCCTGCTTTAAAAATTACACCATGCATGCTATTGTCCCACAATTTAACGCACAACAGGAGTAAAAGAGCTGCAAATAACAACTGATAACAAACCATTGATAGATATTTTGTTTGACATAGCAGGATAAGCCTCGCTGAAACCATTGGAATCAATGACAGCACCTTTCTATTAAAGTCAGCTGGTAGTAACTATCCCCATATTAGGGCCTGGTACTGAAACACCTGAATGGAGTACAGGCAGTGATTAGTCACTCACCTGTGTTTGTCAAGAAAAACCTAATTTTCACCTGAAAAGTTAAACTTTTATTTTTTTTTCAATTCCAATTTCCTTCCCAAATAGCTTTGCAACATCCCACACGGCTTGTTTAATTCCTTGTTAGTACAAAACAGCGCACTACATTGATTTGCTGTGTATTCTATCTGCCAAAACAGTGTGCCGTCAACATTAGTACATGGTGTATTAGCACATTGTAATTAGAATTGGGACACCCTGCCAGGCTCACTGAAGGAGCCATGTTGTTTGATGATCAGCCAGCAGGGGGAGGTGTCCTCAGGTCTGGAAGGAATTTATCTTCCACTGTGCATTAGGGGTAAGGAAAAAAAAGAAAGAAATAGCAAGAAAAGAAAAGAAATAACTCAATGTGCATCATTTGGAGGCAGCAAAGGCAGCTTCACAAACTATAAAAGTTGGGTATGATCTGATTAACATCTCACTGTTTTTTTTTTTTTAAATAATAATTCTGAAAAATTGTCTGCTGCCCATGTGTTTTTTTGTTTCTGTTCCCTTATATTCTCCCACATACTGAGATGTAGGGTTTATCGGGTTTCGGGTCCATTTCACTGTTGATTCTTTAGATAAATCAAAGCTGAATTTCTGCTGGATTAAAATGTGAGCATAATGGGACATTTTATGATTAATTAACCTTTGCCTTGATTACAATTAAACAAAAATAATGAAGGTACATGTTTTTTTTTTGTTGTTGTGAAAAAGAAGACAAATTTAACTATCCTCCACAGATGAGGAACCAGTGCTTATACTTAAAAGGTTTATTCAGTGTGAAATGCCTCTTCACTAATTCACAGGAAAGGAAGTTGTGGTAAAGAAAAACAAACATTGGAACAGATTGCATCCGTCACATGCACAAAGGTGCACACACACACACACACTGCCATTTCCATCTGTCCACACGCAGCAGGCATTGCAGAGGTTGAGGAACCGTTACCAGACCGTGGGATCCACAGATCAAAGAGTGGCCCCCCGTCGAGGTCTGCGGTCCCAAGAAACACAAGCCGCTATGGGCCAGAGCCTGCATCACATCTCCAGCTAATTAAAGAAAACCCCTTTGACGCTGCGATATTTGCATTCCTAATGTACAGCACTCAGTGTAATATCTGCCACACATATTAAATAAGAAGCGCTTGTGGGTTTGTCTAACAAGGCACCCCAGTGTTTTAGCACAAAAACATTTGTAATCACTTTAAAACGTTGTGAGGGCGGCTTCACAGAGGAGTTAAATTACTCTGAAATGGGAGTACATTTTGCAATATAATTGTATGAACATGTGTCTGAACTTGCTTGCTGCACATGTCCAACTTCTTTGCCTATTTTAACATTAACCAAGAAGGCTTTTACTCTTGCACGCAACACACAAGTTTGCATGCACAGAGTCGCACAGGACCCTCCTGAAAAGACACACCTAGCCCCAGTGAAATTTCAAGTGCCCTCAAGTGCTGCCTTCCAATCTCAGCACTCAGCAGAGAAGAGAAGGGCCTGAATTATAAATCGAGAGGCTTTAAACGGCTATGTAGATTAGCAAGCAGCCGTGTTTGGTGTCCTCAATAATTAATTACTTGTTTGTACCAGAGTGGACCTTGCTTCTTTTTTGTATGGCTCGCCGTGTCTGCAAACAAACACTTGCTTGCATGCAATCAGGAGCTGTCAGAGTGTGAGGAGGGCTCCTGAAGGGTCCGGTGTAGGGTCTGACATGACAACCAAAGGTCACCGCTGCGGGGGGGGGGTTTATCTTTGTACTTGAAGGAGCTGAAGTGTCCAGAAAGAAAAAGTCTGAAAAGTGAGAATGTTTTGTGGAAGTTTGTGGTTTGAGATTAGGAGAGATTTGGATCAGGTTGCTGAGATAGTTTTGGTTAGAATAATCAGTGTAAAGCCCTCACTGTGTGCGAGACAAATGGTAATTGAGTTTCAGCGTTCTGGCAGCGCACGGACAGCTCTCTGCCAACAGTAACAGCAGCCAGCTACAGCAGAATGACACCTGTACAGCAGACTGTCACAACACGGCAGACTACAATGTCTCTCCATCGTGTCATAAAAATGTAAGACAGACCTCCTCTCCCCATCTCAGCCCTCTGGCCATCTCTCCACGGCTGCCCTGAAACAGCCCTGTAAGCAGACTAAAGACAAGTGGGAGGATGAAATAGCATCCCCTCTCCCAAGTGAGGAGCAAAATGATGAATTGTATAAAATCTTATTTGGCACCTCATATTAGAAAATTCAGAGATTAAGCCAGCAGCGCAAAAGGCAGAAAAGAGCTGATGCAGACGGAGAAGAGGAGAGCCCATTAGAGAAACGCTCCTGTCTGTCTTTCTGTCCGCCGCAGTGACACCCCGCCCTTTAATGAGCTGTCTTAAGTCAAACAGGAGAAATACCAACACAATAAATTACCAGGCTCATCGCTTCCTGTTTGCCTCCACTCAGATACGGCTGAGTAATCTTTCTATCTGGCCTCGCACCATCCAGAATGAGATTCTGTCAAATCACATTCTACAATACTTAGGTCCATTTGCATAACTACGTCCGATGTTTCCAGTCAAACCGGTGACATGTTTTTCTGCAGTTAATTAGATTTTGGAATTACTTTTCCAAAAAGAAAGGAGAAAAAAAAACAAGATGATTTTTTCCTCTGCTTGGTCTCCCATTTACAAGTGACAAGATTAAATTGTGTATAAGGGTAATTGCATGGCAGTGTTGGAATTAGAGCTGCGGAGAGAAGGTATTTTTGCAGTTAAGGAGCTAATACTCTCTTCCAATTTCAGTCTGTTTAGCATGCAGGCTCTGAACTGTTCCCTCTGACATGGCAAACCTCATTAAGATAGAGCAAACTAATTCACTTGAGGATGAAAGCTAATTCTTCATATCTTTTTTTCTCTTCTTGGAGATATAGAGACAACCCGAAATTGGGCCTTCGGGGTATACACACTTAAAGGTAGAGCTCCTTCCCAGCTCTTATCATACCACATTTACTGTCGATTAAAGAGAAGAAGGGGGAGGACGCAACCTTAAGATACCTTTGAACCGGTGCTGCCAGAAATAGAGAGGAGGCTGAGTCTTTGTACGGCGAGCCCACTCCGGACAAAACTGTCAAGAGCATAGACATCTGAGCTGTATGGGATCATTCCACTCATGTGTCAATTCCTGCTGATAAAGCACAACTAACCTTTTATGAAGCAGAGGAGGAGGAGGAGAGGGCAGAGGAGCCGGGAGGAGCGGAAAGAAGGATAGAGAGAGGAGAGAAAGGAAAGGCCGATGCTTGGCCTGCAATGGGCAGACATCCATTAACCAAGCGCTCAGCATGGGATATGGCATTTACCGAGAGCAGCCAAATGCCATGGCAATTAATCAGGGCCTTGAATGCCAGCTGTATCAATACCCCTTGTACATGGTCATGAGCGCATACAGAAAGAAACACACATAAACACACACACACACAGGCCCAAAAATAAACCTATAGTTTCACTGTTTTCATAAAGAATGGTGAGTGTAGATCACTGTGGTTTGTCTCTAACCTTTATATAATTTCTATTTCTCAAACTAGGACGCACACTGAGAAATAGAATGAATACATCACTTACACAATCATAGACTAAGGCCTGGGAGATGGCACACATTTTACTCTGCAGGGAGTTGCAAATTGCTTTTGAATAACCAAGGTCTAATTGACAGGAAAAGAATGCTCTGTCACTTTGCTGGTGCGGCTGTCATTAACACATTTTTCATTTTGTACATGCTCCAAGGCATTATTGTTTTGTTGGCCCCGATCCCTCCCCGGTGCAGTGAATATGTTTTAAAATGGTTGTGAGCAGAATGTTGTTAGCTACACAACGCTCCCCGAGGGGAACAAAACACAAGAACAATTGGCTCATTAGAGGCAGAAACACTTCAAACTACAATATGGCTGGAACACACTCAGAGGAGAGGCAAAGTCAGCGAGTGAAGAGCACAGATGGATGGATAGGAGGGACTACGGGGGGAGACAAAGGCACACCAGCGGAGGAGAAGCAACCTTGTGTTCAACACACAGCGCGCTCGGTGTGCACAAGAGAAATCTACTGCAGAGTTTAGGTGACATGAAGAGGTTTAGGAGCGATGCGTTACACATAACTGGATTATAGTAATCTGATTAGAGTTTGTACTACGTGCAACAACATGCTGCATGCCTATACAGTGGTGGAATACAACCACATAAATTTACTCAAGCACTGTTTCAAGGTACTTGACTACCTTTATTTTCATACACTCCTTTCCAGTGAAAACCTTGACTCTCCAAATCTGGGGATTTTGAATGTTTGCAAATAAATTTAAGGATGAAATGTTCCTTGATGGGCTGAAATTCTCTGACTTCTTAAGCTAAATAAACTCTTTAAAAATCCTCTTGGTTGAGCTGGAAAAGCATCATCACAAAGCTCAAAAAGGGCTGTTTTTATGACTTTTTAGATATGTGTGGTTCTCAAAGGACAGCCATGCAACAAACATAACATGATCTTACTGAATATGATGCATTGCTGAGGATTAAACTAGCTAACGGTACATAAAGGGGTTTAAAGATATCCATATCTTAAACATCTGCAACAATAAAGTGTAGCATATATTAAATATAGGTGTGTAGGATTTAGGGCAAGCTATTGGCAGAACTAGAACATTATGGTCACATAATATGTTTTTTTTTTTTGGACAACTGCCTGTAATCCAAAAATATCTTTGGGTTTTTTGTTACTTTAGAATGAGCCCTTTCTATCTACATAATTCTGCATCTCCTTCATAAAGTGCACCACATTGCACTGCCATGTTTGCAGTCTGGTGTAAGAACATTTCCTTGAATAAAGGATATTAAAAATGATTCCACTACTGTGCTTTGTCAGGTTTACCACAAAGAAACTGTTTAATTGGCATCTAGTTTTACATGCATCAAATCAATGTTCATTTTTTTCAAGTGAAAGTTACTAAAATTACTGAGCTTACAGACCTACTTAGCCTATTTTGGCCCATCTCAGTGAGGGCAGTGTCTGTAAATTAGCAAAGATTTGCTGTGTCACTGGGCCTTGAACCCCCCAACCCTAGAAGAGAAAACATTCACCAGATGATGCTAAGCTGTTTAAATACTGAGGTTTTTAGCTTGCACAGCTTTACCCTCCAACTGCATTTGATCTGATATCTGTAGTAACTGGTTAGCTTGCAGATATAGATTGGTATAGCACTCTGACAGTGTTGTTACGTGTGATGAATAATACAACGTCTGACTGCTAAAACATCTACATCCAAATAAACATTTGGATTATGCTGCGCATTTTAACATGGTTTCCCTGCTACAGCTACTTAAGAAAATGGATCTGAAGTTCTCCAGACATCAGTAATCAGTGCTTCCTACCTTGCCCTTTTGGACATTGGTGACCTTTGCAGCACAGCTTTAGTTGCTGCCTGGTTCAGACTGAGATCTGCATCAGGCGGAGCTGCTTCACCACAGCGTTTGTCAGCGGACATCTATAAAAAGAATAACAGTGTAATTCAGTGAGTGAATGACCTTACTGTGAGAGCCACACTGAGACACAGATGTCCCAAATACACATAACAACTGGCCGAGCCACACTACTGACCAGTGTGTGTGTGTGTGTGTGTGTGTGTG
>JAOWBC010000710.1:12639548-12650338 GCA_028566105.1 Hypoplectrus providencianus | reverse complement strand
GTAAGACAAACAAAAATTCTTTAAATGGGGTTGTATATTACACGTACACACACACACACACACACACACACACACACAGTGCTGTTTGGTGGAGATCAGAAGCCCAGCTCAGAGGCCCCACACCTGGGCATGTTTGCGAAGGAAGCGGGCCCTGGGCGGGCTGCGCTCCATGCGCCTGTCGACTGGCTCCACCAAGTCTGGCCAGCTGTGCTCCTGGCCTGGCCTCGCGCTGTGGGGGCTGTGCAGCTGGGAAAGGCATGTTTCCCAAAAGAGGAGAAAAAAAGGCAGGGAGGGGAGGAGGGAGGGAGGACACAGAGAAGAGAAAAAGAGAGAAAAAAGGGCTTTAGGTTATTTCGAGCTCATTACACATTCATCCCTGAGCTCTCCTAAAGCATCTCCTTTTATATGAAAAAAACATTCTGCACTAAGCCGGTTAATACCTTACAAGTGTTTAAATTCATTGCAAGATTTTTTCTTAT
Source organism: Hypoplectrus providencianus (assembly GCA_028566105.1). Taxonomy (NCBI): domain Eukaryota; kingdom Metazoa; phylum Chordata; class Actinopteri; order Perciformes; family Serranidae; genus Hypoplectrus; species Hypoplectrus providencianus. Next base: position 12,649,859 of record JAOWBC010000710.1, on the reverse strand, counting down.
TAATTATTTAGCAATTTCAAATGATTTTAAGGAAAAAAATAAAGGTCATGCATAGAGTAGAGTTTTGTTGAATAAATGCCCCACCTTTTCACATGACTTTCCCCAGCTGTAAATGTGACCTATAAGTATAATTGTTTTCTCTTTCTTTTTCCTTTTTTAGTTTTTAAATAAGACCATCTGGTAATACTTTATACTTGTATACAGCTCTGGTTTTCTGGTGCAATGTCAAAAAATATCTGAACAAATGGAATTTGCAAGTGTTTCGTGCAGTTTCATAAAATAAAATAAATAAAGAATGTTTGCTTGGAATTTCAATGCTGGGTATTGTTATTTGGCAGATGCTCCAGTGTGATGAGATGGCCCAGGGATACAATGCACACACTCAAAAACTTTCACCAGCTTAAAGAAACGACAAACAAACTGTTGCAGCATTTGCTGTTTCAGATGTCACCTCTTCCTGTGTGTGTACTTAGCCCGCTGCCATGTGGAGCTCCCTGAAGGCTGTCGCGCCCAGCAGTAGCTCAGGAAGTGGAGGAACGTGTGGACAGGCCGTCGTGTTCTCTTGTCACTTAGCACTCCAGGGAACAGCCAGCTAGACCGGGCCAGGAGGACCGGGGCCAGAGCCCAGCAGAGCTCTCCCGTCAGAACATGCCCAGAGTGCACAGGCCTCGTCCTGGGCCCTCGTTCCTCCAAAACCTCCATCCCTCAGGATGAGTCCCAAAAACTTCTTCACCTTAATTATGATGGATTGAATATGAGATTGTATCTCTGCTGCTGTTATTTGTGTAAGAAAAGTGAAACTGCCAGAGACAGTGAAAAAAACACTGCTATCACTCAAAGGCTCCTTCACTTGTGTGTTTTTGCTCTGATAGCATAGTTCAGATTCTAGCCACCTTGATACGATCTGTGTAGGTCAGTTGAAGCAATTTAAGCAGCTGTACACTTCAATAGGTAACCCTTGGGCTTGTTTGACTGCAGAGTGAGTGTTCAGGTGAAACAACACTAGTTATCCAGTCCAACTATTTATTGCCCCTGCCAGGTCATTCCCCTCAGAGGACCTCAAACATATGAGAGCCGCCGTGCAAACAGAGAAGCAACACACTCAACCCATTTGTCTGTTGCACAAAGCATAAAGACTGCTGACACACAACGTGTTCTGTCTGTAAGGAGCACATGTGTGGGAGCCACACACCCCTCAAAGGAAGCTCTCACAGTTTGGCCTCTGTGCGGGGGGATGCTGCGGTGGCATACTGGCTCTCAGCAGCATGTCTGCTCTCTTTGGGATGGATAAAACATCACCCAGAGGGACTAAGGCCCAAACACACCAGGCTGACGTCCGGCCTATGTCGCACTGTCATGAGCATCTGTGGCCCTAGTTTTTGCGGCATGTCTCCTATCATTGTTGGAGCCCAGCATTGAGAGGAAACACTCTGATGATTGGCTGTTGAGTCAAGATAAACAATGATGAAAGCAAGCACACGACTAAAGTCAAGAGGGTACACAGAAGGTTTATCATTCCAGTATACAAATATTTCCACAGCGACATGGCAAACTGTATGCGACAGTAATGTGAAAGTGTCCATAGGTCTCTTTTGAATAAGGAACATGGACTAGCGCCACCTGTTGAAATTAAGATTTATATCTTCCCCTTGCAGGCCCAGAAATCACACTCTACATGGCTATTGGCTGTAGTCCTTACGATGTGTTCAGGTGATACTTTTTGATCCAACTTCAGGCGACCTAACAGTCAGTCCGTGTCACTGCTAGTTCTAATGTGAGTTTGGTGTGTTTAGGGCCTTTTCCCTCTATCCCCAGGCTAGTGCTGCTTCCTGCTGCCCTCTCTCCCCAGGCCTGACCCCAGACCTGCCACCCTGCTGTCACCAGTGGCCCAGGTGGCCAGATGGACATACAGAGAGGAAGCAGCATAAGGTGAACATATGCTGCTGAAAAAAGATGTGGATGCTTTTGCCAGGAAGTCCATTTGTTCCTGTTTTGGCAACTCACACAATATGAGAGATAGAAATGTTGCAGCGATAAAACAGCATTTGTGGGTGGTGGTTGATGTGTTGCAGGATGGGATAAACCAGGAGCTCAAGCAGAAAGGCTAACTATTTTTTCTCCTACACACTCCTTCAGCTTATTTCACCTCTATCTCTGTCGGCCTGTGTTTGCTCACACACTGCAGCCTCCTCCTTGCTGTGCCTGCCTTATTGCAGGGGCTTCTTCTCTCGGGCAGAGTATCTGTACTTGATAACTTGAAGGAGTTAGTAATAACCCAGTACCAAAAAATATTGAAGCTCCTCCCGTCGAGCAATACCTGTTTCAATCCTTTTCAGCCTGGATGTGTAAAAGAAAAAACAAACTATTTGGATAGTTTTGCCAGCAGGAAATTGAGCACTATCACTACAGCTACTGTTTTTGTTGGATGTTTCAGTTTAACCTCCTGGCGTGCAACCAAAACCTCTAAATGTATGGCAATGACTATGAAATTAGAACAAACTTGATTGTTTTATTGGTATCTGTATCACTCAATCATGATTTTTCAAACAATACCCAGCCCTATATTCTCATGCTTGGTGTACCAACTTGAGCCAGTCACTGCTCGCTACCAGGGCCCACACACCCACACCCACTACATTCCTCCACTCACAGCCAGAGGGGAGGGCCAGGTGCTGGGTGAGGTGAACATCTTATGGTTGGGACTGCCTGGTGCAATACTGCAGGATATGTTCTCCAGATCCAAAGGTACACAAGAAGTGTGCTTTGTGCCTTGTCCTCATTTTGTTCGGCTGTGTGATATCTGCTAGGCTCATTGTCCTGTGATGTTGTCCTTCACAGGTCTGCCTTCCAGAAGACGATTCATCTCTGGGGGATAAGATTAGCTTCGCTTCATATCAAAATAAACCTGCAGCTTAGCAGAGTAAACGGAAAAACAGTACAGGGGGAACAGAAGACCTCTGGAGACACAGAGAGAGAGAGAGGAAAAAAAACCTGACGAAAGCAGAAAGAAAGGATTATCTCCCCAGCTGTCTGTGCATCAGGAAGTCTCTCCCAGAGAGTCAGCGCTGACCGGCCTGATCACAGAGGCAGCACAGGAAGTCCCACAAAAAGAAAAGGAAGTGAGCACCAGCTACAGGAAGTGATTTTTTGCAGCTTCGGCTCCACGAAGTCTGGACCCTGAAGGGAGGGAGGGAGGAGGAGGAAGGGAGGCAGCGCAGCTGAGCACCAGAGTGTGAGAGAGGAGGAAAAGAGAGGGAAAGACACACAGAGGGAGGGAGAGACAAGTTAGGGCGTAGTGACGGCAGTGACAGCTGTCTCCATGCCGCCAGCTGTGTGTCATTTAGTGAGTGCTTATAAAAATGAGCCTGGCACCAGGGAGTGATGTTCCTGATGCTGTGGCGCCAGGCGCTCCGCTTCAAATGACACTGGGTGCCACCACCGACTTCCTCTCAACCTACACACACATATATATAAGCACACAAATGAAAGAGCGCACAATGCTCAATTCAGAATAAATGTAGGCTTGTGTTTTGAGAGGCACATTTTAGCTTCTCTGGTCCTTCCACTGCAATCTCCTACAACAGAAAAATGAAATGTTTCCACAAATCATCTAATTACACAAAATTGTGATCACATTATCACAGCAAACACAGTAACGTCAGGACAAACAGATTAGAAGCTCCCGTGGCAATATCCCCACCCTGTCCAAGTCACACACACCTGTGTTCACACATTCTGTGACTAAGCCCAGCGTTTTGCATGTAAATAGTGTGTCACTGTGCTGAGGAGGTGCTAACTTCCTCTGTGCTGCACCTGGCCGATGGCTCATCTGCATAAAGAGTGAGGGGGGTGAAGCAGAGCTGCAGCGATGAAGAGAGAAAGAGAGGGAACATCAGAGGTGTTAATGGGTTAAAACCTGGTAATTGGGGGGTACTTAGTCAACTATTGTCATCGTCAGGCCCGAGGGACAACAGATGAAGCCTCATTTGGATTTCTTAGAGTTCACACGTCACTTTAAGCGCCAGTGCCTTTTAACTCATATCAGTTTCTGACAGTTCTTCCTTCCTTTTCTTCCTCTTTTCATCCTTTTCTTTTTATTGTACCGATAACCACATTGTATTAATGTCTTCATTGTTTGTGCTTCATGTTGCATTTGGTATTCTAGTTTTTTTTCTCTTTCTGTTTTTACAAGAGATAGCAAAGCGTTCAGTTAACTTGTAAATAAATTTCATTCCCTTTTTTATTGCAATGCTCAGACTCAATGTGTCTTTTCAGATTTGTTGCTGGTGTGGATTATGTTCATTTTCCAAACTGGGATCCTTACAGATTAATTCATGAAATTTAACTTCATTTGTCTCATCTTGATTGCTCGTAGCGACAGCTGCTGTAGAAAACATAAAGAGAGCATGAAAGTATTCTTGTAGAAGCTGTTTGTTTGTCAATACATTTTCAAATACATACATTCACCAACCATTTACATATATTACTATGAGAAGACCTCTTCGTGGTCAGTTGTTAAAGAAAAACACTGGAAACTGCATGGACTGGTGGCCTGTTGCACTAGCCATGCAGGTTTTGCATCAAAGACTGTTTCACCATCCGTAGGTTTTTCTTAATCTGAAACACACTTCATCCCAAATGAACAGGACACTACAGAAAACAAAGAACACCGTTTAATGGTGAACAGACATAACACTGCCATGTCAGGTGTTGCCATCTTGGTTGGATCATTTCCTTTTCAGTGCAGAAGTAAACGGAACAAGAATGATGCTAATGCTAACCCGATATATCATCATAAGCAACTGAAATGTTAAGTTTGAAGATCTGAAAATGCACTGTGAAACTTATTTTCTTATTGACCTCTATACAATTAAATCTTTTTGAAGCTACTGGACTTGGCCACAGCTGACCATTAGAAAGAATGCATATTTAAGACACATTGGTTTTGCTTTTCCAGTTATTCTCTTTATGTGTTTCTAAGTTGCGTCTGCTGCTTTGTCACTGTCTGTGCATGGGAGCAGTAAAGATTACCTTTTCCTTTATCACAACTGAAATCCATAAGAGTAAGAACTGCTCCTTTAAAAGCCTGAATTCCCTCAGGATGTCATGTACATATATTTTCAGCATACTATATTTTTATGATCGGCCATGTCATAAAAATGCAGTCGTAAAATTCCAGCCGGCCTTGAAACCACATCTCAAAATGTGCCCTTTGAGATCTCTCCAAACGCCTAAGAACGCTTTTCTCAGAGAGGCAGAAAATTAAATCACTGATCATAAGGAGGAACAGTATGACTTCACACAAACATGGGTAAGTTGTAGTTATCACGTCTCGTCACCGCCAGTGTGTGTGTGTCTTTGTGTCCTTTACCTTCGATACACACTTCTCTGATGAATGATAAGGCAGAAAACCATAAGTTGTTCTTTTGCTATCAGAGGTTATCAGGGCCTTCCAACAGTATCTACTTGGGCCTCATCAAGGTCAGAATGCAGTTCATCCAAAAACCTTCAGGCTCGCAACTGCTTTTCAGATGGGACTCTGGCGTCTTGGAGTCAGCACAGGACACACAGTCATAACATTTGGGTTGGAGTCTTCCAACAGATATAATTCAGCACAGCTTTAAAAGCAAAAGCTGATAATATTCTAAGTCTAAGTCTATCATGTTTGAGAGAGTGAGCACTCTGGCTCGGGGCCAGCCAGATCGCTGCTCTATATTTGGTCATTTCTCCTGCTTTAAAATGACTTCACCGATGCAATTCCAGCCCAGGCCCATGTGTTGTTTCAGTCTCATTTTCAGTAAACTCTGTGATCACCTTGCCTTTGCGTTCCACAGGCCTTTCAGTGGAAGCACAAAGAGGGAGAGGGGCGTTAGTCCACAAGAAAAGCCCAGCTTTGGCTTCTTAAAGAAAGCAGAGGTTTAGCTCTTTCACTTCCACTGCATTGTTATGCTAAGGCCCAGCTTGGGAATAAGAGTGAACCATTAGCATCTGAAGAAGAGCCAACATCTGAGGGAAACATGTCTTTAAGGCCCCAAAGAAAAGAATCCATGCTGTCTCTCCCTCTCATTTTCTCATTCTCTAACTCACTCACTTGTTCCTCTACACAGCTCTCATTCCTCGCCATTGGAAGGCCCATTCTCTTTTCTTTCAGTTTCTCCTGCTGGCTCTTTTGGCGCGAAGAGGGATAAGAGGTGTATATGTGTGTGGGTGGGTGTGTGGAGAGGGGGATTAGGAATTGAAATGCTTCATGAAACAATGAATATAGCTCTTACAGATGCTATTCAATTATATCAAACTGGTTATATTTTTTATGGGCATATTTTTAGAGACACTTCACATGACATGATGTAGCCAAGGAAATATGAGCTCAGGTGATGTTGTTACTCTAAATTACAGCATGTAAATGTCTGTTACATAATCATATGTGATGTCAGAAATAGGGCTGAGTATTATGTGAAAGTCACAGCACTCGCTGACAGTTTTGGTGCAGATGTCTTTTACAACACATGAGTTCAAGTAACACAGATTTGTCAATTCAGAATCCTTATTTCAATGATAAAAAAAACTCAATAAAAGAGCCTTAACATCAGCAAAATATAATAACTTATATAATAACTCTGAAATAAAATATTAATTGGCAACATTTTGATCTCAATCAAGTATCCACAATGGAGTATTTAAAAAAGTCTTAAAAAATATTGAATTTCAAGATTAAAGTGGTTAAAAAAAATACATATATTTAATTAAGAGTTAAAAGAGTTAAATGCAGCAATTTCCATCAAGTCTGTCTGGTTCGATTCTGTGGAAAAATGCAATTTCTGGCATATTCCTAGTTTCTAGAATAGTCTTTATACTTATGACAATGTGATGCTGATGTGGCAAAAGATTTATTCCAAATGCTCAATTTTAACAACTCTCCTCATAATTTATATATAAAAAAAAATATGACATCAATATTGTAATTAAATATTTTTAAGACTTTATTCTCATTATTTTAAATTTTTTTATGACTTTTATGTCATAATTAAGTTTTTTGAACAATTTCAATCTCATAATTGTTTTTTTTTCTGAATGTGGTCCTAATTCTCCATCGTCAGTATCAGATCATGAACTAAACAAAGATACAATTCTAAGGTGAAATTTGATGCAAGTATATGGTTACTAAAATGAATCAACATGTCCTTGTGAGTTCTGTGATGTTTTGGGAAACTTTGACACAGTTGATACCACAGTGTATGATACCCTGTGGAATATAAATGTTCTATATTTGTCAGATACCAGGCAGATTCCATGCACCTTTAGAGCCCTAAGATTATTTGAAGATCATTGTTTCAATGTATCCCATGGAGACAATGAGTAAAGATTAATAGCAGATATGTTAAGTACAATGTTATATGTTATCTTTATGTAATATAATGCTTTTGAAAATACAGAGGCTGGCCGTGTACACTGCAATGTAAGCAATGTTAATGTAGTGGCATTCTGAGCATTATTTTCATAAACACGTGATATGACCCTATCCCTGTTGGAGAACTCTAACCCAATTTAACTTTTTCTGTTTTTTATATTTTACACCACAGTTGTGCTCAAGTTTTTCCTCAGGTAGGGTACAGCTCAAGTTTTTGGGGCTCCATTTCTTTAACAATATGAAGTGCAGTGGAACAGTCACATCATGGTTTATATTAGGTCAGCTTAATAAGGTCAGTGTTGCAGCTGATACCACTGTGGTGCATTGGTTTGATGCATGTGGTGCATTCAAAGTATGCACACAAGCAGTGGTGTCACGGGACAAACAATGTTCATTTCTTAACCTTCTGAATTTAAAATGCTATGAAATGTAGTTTAAATGAAAGCTGGAGAGTTTTAATCCCATCTCTATAATGTTTGGATTCTGCACTGAGGTTCATTAGCATGAAACAACAACAAAGCTTTGACAAAATTGAGCCCTGCAGATGAAGTGTCACATGAGTGCAGCCTAATCTATCCGGAACAATCATGTTACCTGGATAATTGAACATGGCATCATTGCGGCTTCCAAGTGGGAAAGCGGCTTTGGTTTCCTCACTGCTGTGAGCTTGGGTTTGTTGTAAACACTCTGAACGTTGGCTGCATTGCTCCTGCAGAGCTAGAGCCAGTCAGGGGGGCAGCTGTGGGATGAATCACAGGCCCACCACACACACACACACACACACACATACACAAACGTCATCCTGGGTGTGATCCATCATCCCACTACTAGACATGGAGTGGATGGAACCATAGAAAGAGAGAGAGAGTGATACTGTAAAGCTACTCAAACACCCTGTAGGGTGAAAAACAGGAACCGAAACCTAGAAACGCTGAGTCACTGGAGTTTTGACTGTTGTGCTCCCAGCTGGCTGTTGACATCTAAGGGAGGAGTGATGAGCTGACTGATAACAGCAACACCATCACCAGCAGCACCAGCAGCAGCCGCACTGTGAAGCCTACGGCCTGATAAACACATGACTCTGACAGGGCTTTCTGGTCAAGCCCTTCTAGCTGACTAAAGCCTCAGTGAAGCACACAGAGCCATTCGGGGAAGAAAAGAATGACTAAGTCGTGCACCTGCCTCTCTGTCAGGGTAACACAGCCAGCACACTGACAGGAGGGAAGGGGGTGAGAGGGCTGTATGAAAAAAAAAAAAAAAAAAAAAAAGGAATTTCCAAGGACAGGGAAGATGTTGTGAAATCATATTGCGCATGTGGCCCGCACAGCTGCAGAGGGAGTGAATCGCTCCATGTGTAACAGCATGAATCACCAGTAGAGTTCCTCAGAAGTCAGATCACACTTTCAGCCCTCTCATTCTTTCTCTACCTCTCACACCCTCCCTCCCGCCCTTGCTGCTCCGCTCTCTTCTGTTTTCCATACCTCGCCTTCTTTATCACAGGTGCGAGCAGTGAAGTAAGCTGACTAGATTATCCACATATGCAATATACGATCACGCCCACAGCCGAGCATACACACACACATAAACACACACACACCTCAGTAATCACAATGAACAATGCTGGAGCCATCCAAAGTCTCTTCATCAGCATGAGATCATGTGGCACATATAACACACACTGCTCACACACTTCCTCCTCCTCCCCATCCCCCCCGCTGCACTCTAACGCAGGTGGCTGACTGCAGCAGCCGGAGCAGCATTCCTGCTCTGTTGTTAAGTGACATCTCCTCTGTAGAAGTGTCCTCATCCTCATCCAGGAAACTCGGATGACTCACAAGGTTATTTACCTCAGATGGAACTCATTGAGATTTGTTTTATGTTGCTGCTAATGTAGCTGGAATGCTTATGGGAGCTCCTATGGGCCAGTGCATCTACAGCATATTGCAGCAGATGTATCGTATTTTATCGTGAGCGCTTAAGCAACTCATAGAAGTAAAGGTAACACCAGCATTTGAAAATGCAACACCATCTTGATAGTGCTGACCAATCTGAATGGAGGAAGCTGTCAAAGATTTAAGCTGTGTTGCGCCATCAACTTTTAATTAAACTCTGTATAAACTGATCCACAAAATAGGAACAGATTGCAGACACCCTAGGTCAATGTTTATTTTCATTTTCTTTAGTAATATTTGTGCCAATTAAGTGAACCATTGGCAACCAAGATGATAGGCTCAAAAGCTCCCCCTAGGATGACCCTTGTGTCAAATCATTGTCTATGTTGAAAAGAACATTTTGAAGATTTGAAATGTGGCTGTGGGCCTGTGAAAGCGACACTAAATACCCTGCCAGTGTCACTTTTCAAATCTTTAAATAAAAATCAACTCTTATGTTAACAAAAGTTAGCTAATTTGCTAACATAAAGCTATCTATTAGCTAGCCTAATCTCAATTCACAAACGTCAGCCAGGCTGGGTTCCCCCTTCTTCCTCTGGTAACATCGAAGAGATTTGGAAAAGGGCAGATAGGTCCATTGGTTTTTAAAGATCACATAAAACAGGTATTAGCCAGTAAAGGGGTAATATTTCTTTGTTCATATATTGGGGTGTTTGTGTACAGCTATGCACAGCCCAAAAGTAGCTTTTTGTGGAATATATATGGATTTATATGATGTCTAACATCCCAACAGGCAAAGGACTGATAGATTCGCTATGGCAGCCAGAAATGAATATACAATGAAATACATGGCTAAATAGATCCAGCATTGTTGTCGTGCTGGTCCAACCAAGCAACAGTCACTTAGGGGGCGAGATGGTTTCATCAACTGCATGAGTCTCAGGGTCAGTGCAGGAGAGCTGGCAGCCCTGTGTAAAATAATGGTATTGAGAACAAAACAGCTATTGTGAC
>JAOWBC010000710.1:12571981-12639448 GCA_028566105.1 Hypoplectrus providencianus | reverse complement strand
GAGTCTCAGGGTCAGTGCAGGAGAGCTGGCAGCCCTGTGTAAAATAATGGTATTGAGAACAAAACAGCTATTGTGACTAACTTGTGCTAGCCATGTGGAACCTGTGGGGCTGAAAAATGAAGCCAGTGCTGAAGATTCACAAATTCTCAAATGGCCACTTGAGGCCTACTTCAAAAGCGCTTCAATCCCCATCCCCCCCATGTAAAGAAGCCGAAATATACCACAAAAACTTAAAGTTGAAAATGATGCATAATTAGCGACATGGCTGCTTTGAGTGACAGCGGTGACCCTCTCAGGTGGCGAGCAGCTGCTTTCGGCCTGCATGTTCTCACTCCCACTTTGCCAGGAGTCAGGTGCTGCCAAGATGACAGCTTGAGCAACCCACTTAAGGCTTTATTTTGGGTGTCGTGAAACATATGGGTGATGTCATGGACACCATATATATTCAATATATCACCAAACTTCCAAAACACATTTTTAATACAGTTAGATGCTAGTTTCTGGTGCACCTGGCTCTTAATGGTAATTGTAACCCTCTCGAGTCCTGGTGGTGCTATGTCAGAGGGTGGAACCTCCTTGTGAAGTGGAGTGGCTGCCGACATCTTCATCTGTCAACGCTTTGGCTCTGATGCTAAATTGACAGCTTTAGAATGTGTCTTTAATGCTAATTCAACGGCTAAATCCACCCAGAGTCGGGCTAGCTGTAGTGCCCTACAGGGCAGCGGTGTTATCCAGGGTCCCTAAGGACTGTCCAGTGCTGCTCTGTGTGGTCCAGCCCCCCCAGGAGAAAGCTGGGGCTGCAGGGAGGTTTGGGCCTCTGCCTCCCTCTTCTCCTTGTCCTCCTTTGATATCAGGAGTGCTGGAATGGAGGAGTAGCACTGGAAGGGAGAGGAGGGGGGTGCTGAGTCTCCCTAGTTGCCAAGCGAACGCCATATGGGCAGCTCACTGGTGTTACTGGGGGCCCGGGGCAGTTCCCAGAATTCACATGATAATGAAGCCCGGGGCCATTCAGAGTGCTGGCCTAAAGCTGGGCCTAAGAGCTTTTGATAGCCCCCAGCAGCCTGTAGGCCTGCCCACCCCGGGCCCAGCCAGCTTTCCTGCCAGGCCCAAACCACCTGTTTGATTTTCCCAGGGCCCTGCCACAGCGGAGGGAGAGGAGAGAAAGAGGGAGCAGGGAGGAGGAGGGGAGGGGCAGCAAAGGAATGTCTCCCTCTTATTTTGTCACTGAGTGTGTACTTCCCATTCACTTCCTCTTTATAATCCTCCTGCCCTCCCCTCACGTGCACACACACATACACACTGTTGCATCAACACAGGCGTGCATGCGAACACGCGCACCCGAGTATAACCTAGATGCACATACGCACACACCCCTGCTGACCCGCACACAGGCCCTTTCGCCTTTTGTTAAAGCCCCTGAAACAATCCCAGGGAGAAGAATGAAGTTTAAAAGTAGGGCACCTTCTGCTGCATCGAAGTTTCACACAAGCAAATTCCTGGAAGTGGGCCCTGGGTGAAAAGCAGGGCACTTGTCTTAGCTGTGTGTGTCTCTACATGGGAACCAGGGGAGGATGGATCCTGGGCGGCTGAGAGGACTGGCAGGAGAAAAACCTGGGGGGTTGGATGAGAGGGCGATGCTGGTGACTGGGGTGGATGAGAGGACACCCCGGGCGTGAGAGGAGGGAACAAGCAGAGGGAATGGCTGTTGCGGGGGGTCGATGCATGTTTACAAGAAGGGCACATTCCTTTATCGTGAGAATGGCTGGCGGATGCGCAGCAATAACACCGGCACAGACAGGACAGATGGCCTCCCTAACCGTAGCCACAACGCATGAAAACAGACACACGATTCTTCCTTATTTCTTTATCAAACAGTTGGTGATGCAAACTGAATTTCAGGTGTGTTAAAATTACCTTGGGGGCTTAAAATGACATTTGCATAAAACACACTGACTGAATCTTCTCTGTGGTGTACTGTTTCCTGTTGGGAAATCATGTGATGTGATCACAGTGGCAAAACACACACACACACACACTGGGTGCACAGGTGTGCAGGTGTGAGGCTGTGTACTCTGCGGCCACGTCTAGTTCCCGGTGTTAAGGCGGGGCAGCGTTCCTACAGTTTAACCTGAAATGCTACCTTGCTGGGGGCTAAACACCTGCGCTGCACTCACAGGGCCGCAGAGAAAAGGTAAGAGAGGGTGGGGGCGGGGGGTGGGGGTACACCTGAGCTGCCTGTGTTTATCCCCCAACCCTTACCTAACAGGGTCTCTGGTTACTGTCGTCCCCTGGCTGGGCTGTTCTTTTAACACATTATTCAGGTCAGGTGTGCAGGCGACATCTGCATAGAAAACATTACAATAACGCTGCACTGTAGCGCTATTGAGTGTGACAAGAATACACACACCTACACCTGTTGCACCTGCACTTCCCTCTGTAGTGCACATGAATAGATAGCCAGATTCCCACACCCACGTAAATTAACTTCCTCTTGCTGTTGTGCCCTCTATAGAGCTTTGATAAATAGAAACAACAAGTACGAGGCGAAACTTGAGCAGGCTCAGATCACAGCTGAACCAGCAGAGACTGTTAAGGTGGGACTTTAGTGTCAAGAGCATCAGGAGAGAGAAACAAAAACTCCCCGAGGCCCAAATAACTTGATTATACCCGCTCCACAATCAAAACAAAAGTGGCAGGCCCAATCTGTTCACTGTCAATGGCGGCTCTCATTTGTCAAGCCCATCCAAGAGGTTGGTTCTCAGGCGACTCGCACAATGCCCAGTGACAAACAGGAGGGCTCTCCTTTTAGCCCTGCCTGCCACCGGGAAGCCCATCTGAAGTATTAATCTTTGGGTGGAAGAGTGGAGGAGAGGGCTCAGCCTGGCCCAGCCATTGTCCCCAGGCCTGGGCCCTCTGAATGGGGCTTTGTCAGCTCCCCAGCTGCCACTGTCCATGCTCCATCTTTGGGCTTTGGCTCCCATGTCCCCTGGCCGTGCTGACTGGACGCCTCTGTGCAGCTGTGGGGATGTGCCGGTTTGTGTGTGTGTGTGTGTGTGTGTGTGTGTGTGTGGGATGCAGAGAGAGGTTAGGTGACAGACCATTCGTCTCATACTCACACAGACACACACAAATACGTGGCTTCACAGAGGGTCTTACTTGTCATTTCAAAGCAGTGCGTTCAGTTGCCATGGAATCCTAAAACACCCAGAATGAGTTCCTGCCTTTTATACGTTAGATCATTTTCTTATTACAGCTTCTTTAAGGTACTATATGCATGTATGGTAAACAATACACAGGCCTTGAAGGGCCTCTTATTCCTCTTACCTGTAGTGCTGCTTATCAGAAGTGCTGGCGAGTCTACTTTGAACATGTAGCCTTTAAATTGACACTTTAAATGCACACACAAGGAAGTTAACTTAAGGGAGACATCTACTGCCGTTAACTGTAACTATTTAGAAAAAGGTCAAAGTTCAAACAACTTTGTAAAAACATAGAAGAAGATGAAGAAGAAGTATGTTTTATACAAAACTCAGTTGAATTGCTTACAGAAAGTGTCTCGTTCACAGGTCAGACATTAAAAACATAAATGTCAGTTGCTTAAGTATGGGTGTATTTAATGGTGGTAATTGATACTGAGAATAGTTGTAGATTAATAAGTAGAACTACAGACAAGGGGAAAAAAATGTGTTTATTTTTATTTTGCATAAAAATTTTTCACCTGAAGTTTTCACATGTTTTAGCTTCTTTAAGAACCACCAGCCAAGTGTCACATAGTTTATATTCATTATAGTTATACTTTATTATCTTGTAGAGAAGATGGACATCTGTATGGCTAATATCTCAAACATACAGTTTGTGAACTAGCACTGCAGGTGAGAGGGAAAAAGTGTTTCTTAATGTTGGTGTGAACTGTCTCTTTGAACCCTGTGCAGTGTCTACATTTATACATCCAGTCCACAGTTCCATCAGGGCTGTAAAGAAGAAGGGAGACAATGGTGTAGCTGATGTGATGGCTTCCCAGAAGCAGTTATTTGTTTGTTCTCAATCTCCCTCCTAAAGCAGTGGGGCAGCTGGCCAGCAGCAATCAGGCCTGTCCCCCATAGTCATCTTCTGGCTACCAGCTGGGAACAGCTGGTCCCCCCTTCTGCTACCAGTGGACCTGAGCCCTGCTGGAAGTCCTGGAAAAGGAGAGAGCCTCATAGGATCTGACAAACAGGCTGCATTCACACATAGACAGGTTCTGCTAATGAAGAGGCCTCATTAGGCTACATTTACAGTTTCTATAGAGGTGCATCTATTGTTCGGTGCAGGAGGGGAGCAGCAGCGGTGGGGTTCCTCAGGACAATGGAGCACCTCATCAGGTTGTGTTGCCAGTTTGACTGCGGCCTGAGCGCGGAGTCAACTTGTGTGATGTCAGCAACAAGCTAAAACTAAGAGGGAGGGGTGAGGTGAAATAGCTGCCGGTAGTGGTGGGGGGGTGATGACCAGTGGACGGAAAAGGGACTCTGGCGTTATTAGATTTGCAACAAGCCGTAACACTGTCTCCCATTGTGTATCCCTCCACCCCTGCCCTCCCCCAAGCCCCTGACTGTAGAGAACACTACCCGGCATCCCCTCCTCCTCTCTCTCTCACCCCCTCCTCACCCAGCCCCACCCCAGTACCCCCCCACACCCCCAACTAAAGCTCTCTCTCCAGGCAATTGCCACTGGAGTGGAAAGTATTCCAGAGCACAATGCCTATGCTCTCAATGGGTGCTTTAGCATGCCACCAGTGCGCTGTCACCAGCAGATGGGGAGCTAATTAGAAGCCATTAAAGGGCTTTGATAGTGTGTGTGGGAACCAGGCGGAGGGAGATGGCCACAGGGGTGTAAAGGAGGGGTGAGCTTCAGGTCCGGTGAACGCACACACACACAAACACAAACACACACACACACAGATAGAAAGAGACCAAGCTGTCCCGGCCAAGGACGCAGAGCAGGGGACACCTGTGGATCTTCAAGGATCTCTGTGAGGCTCCGTCGAACAATAACTAGATGGTGATAGTGTTCTTGTAACTCGCCCCTGGCTCTCAGGCAAGGGCATCCAACCACCCACCCAGTCTGCCGCCTGCACGCAGGAAAAACACCCAACAGGCAGCGAGGCTCCAGCCGGTCTGCGCTGCTGATGACACATCTCTGAACCAGGACTCCCACAGGAAGTGACTCCCAACCACCACGGGTCCTCAGTCATTACAGAGGCAGGGCTGCCCAGGGAGGTGCCAGGCCACGCCGGGACATACCAGGAATCCAGGCGGAAACATACAAAAACACCCACAGACGTATTACAAACCCTCACATTCAGCACTCACTTCCTCCACATGTACCTGTGACTGATGAGTCCCAAGCACCGCCTGTCCATCACCCCTCAGCTGGGGAAAAGATGTGACGTTGTGCTGTGGTAAAAGTTTGTGTGTCTGACACTCACCCCTCCCTGTCCCATGTGAGCCCCTCCACACACCTGCACACAGGTGTGATCATTATCAAGCAAACAGGAAGAGCGTGACTGGGAACTGGAAACTAATCCCACAGCTGCGAGGAGATGGCCTGTGTGTGTGTGTGTGTGTGTGTGTGTGTGTGTGAGTGAGAGAGAGAGAGAGAGTAAAAATTGATGAAAACTTGCATGTGCTGCTCTCGTCTAATAATCAAATTCCTGCACATTTCATTTCAACAGCACATCTCAATAATCACACTGAAGTCAAATCCTCTGTCTAAGAAAGCATTTATTCTCCTCTGCCGCCGCCGTTATTGTGCTACGGTCACTTTCATGTCTCAGGAAGTAGTATGCGTACTACTTATTGTCCCCTCAGCAATAATAACAGCAGCAAAAGTGTGAAAGCATTGCTGGAATGTCCTATTTCCTCTGAATGAATTCCAGCACCAACTTTTCCCCCCGTGGCTTCCTGTAGTGTGCTTTTGTACATCTATTTGCTGCAGCGATAAAGAGGGCGTATTAGCTAATATGTTTCCCGTCCATGAAATGGAACAATTTATCCTGAAAAACGCTACTGGGAAATGTGTGCTCGTATAAATATAGCCGAGATACACAATGTCCTGACAAAATAAAACACAAGTGTTGCCTTTCTGCTGTTTGATGGATGCAGGATGTTGTAACAGCACTGACACAAACAGTAGCCTGTCGCAGAAATAAAATAGCAAGTGATAATCGGCTCGCATGTAAGGAGTCTGCTGGGAATTGAGATGAAGGAGGGAAGGGGAGCTGGGAGAGGGCACTGCCATTCTGTCAGTTAAAATCAGGAGCTAATATGTTTCACTTTTCTGTCCCCTCCTCTGCCTCTTCCCTCTGTCTTCTCTCTCCCCTCGCCTTGATGTGCTGTAAACAGGCTAAAAAGGGCCCAGCTGTGTGGAGTTATTGTTGGTGTCAGTAGGAAGTGCTGATAGCTTTTGCAGCTGAACAAAAGCTGGATGAGGGGAGTGGAGGGGCGCTCCAGACACTGTGGCTCCAGCCTAGATTCTCTCCCACAATCCCTGCCCGCACTCCCATTGTTCTGCCCACCCGGCCCTCCCTCCGCCCTGTCAGCTGCGACCTAGGACGGAGGGCAAAAAAAGAAAGGGAAAGAAAAAAAAAAGAAAGAAAAAAGAAAGTTTCTTAAAAAGTTTTTACAGGCTACTGCAACAGCTAGAAGAAACAGGCCCGGCGGTAGTTAACTTTGTTACAAGACAGCACAGCCATGCTGATGCTATCTCAGGGGTCGGGGACAACATCTGCGCATATATATGAGAGGAGCTTCTTTAAATGGCCTTTTTATTAAAATGTGAGGAGAACAAGCTGTTTTTAAGTCCTGCAGTATGCTAATTCATTTCAACTCCAGTGCATGCAGTTACCAGAGTGATTCTATAATGATACTCTACTTGCAAAACATATGCTTTTGTTATTTATCATATGTTATACATCATGCACAGACAAAAGTCTTACTTTAAAAGCACTACATTTAGTGTTATACAGTGCTGGAATGTAACGGATTACATTTAATCAAGTAATACCGTTTTAAAGGTACTGGAAGCCTATTCCCTGGCTTTAGTTGCTGCTCACTTTATATATTGTGATTTCCCATAAAGAATTATGAACAGCTTAAATAGTTGATGCATAGCTACGGATTAAACAGCTCTGCAGTAGAAAATATATTCACTTTGGCCATCTACAGTATTGAAATATATGGCATAGTAATGATAACAGAATAATCCAATATTGAATAATTTGATGACGACTAGAATCATTGTCTTGTTTAATGAGTGCTTTCACTTTTAATATTAAGTTAATTATGTAAAATGGCAGTATTGTCAGTTAAAGAAAAGTTTGGGGGAAGTGCATTAACTTTTTTTGTTGTTGTTATGATGTAATAATATATCATGCTTATTTAATATATACTATTTTACTGCAGTGTTGTCATCTAAATGCTTCCTCCATATATCAGTATTGTTAGTATAGTAATTATTGCAAGTTACGTGGACATTGCATGAAGTCAAAAAAATGTTACATCTTTTATTTATAACATGCATTAATTTTATGCAAGCTCGACACAATCTTCAAAAAAAAGAGTTTATGTATCCCTGCAATTCAAATGCATGTAAATAATACCTTAAAACAAAGTAGTATGAAGTTTGCAGAGGAGCTGCAGTAGTGAGACTGTGGAGGAATGCAACAGTTATTTGGAGTTAAAGTGCGGTCACAGCTCCTCTGACAGCTCCGGCTGTGCAGGTGCGCAGGGCGGTAATCTCACCCCGCTGCTTTAAGGTGATAAATGAACGACAAAGCTCCGGAGCCGGTTTGTTCTCAGGGCTCCGCGCGCCACGCAGGTGAATGGAGGAGTTGCGGAGTGCGAGCTCTCTTGTTTGACGTCTCCATGGAGACCGCCCGAGCGGCGCCAGGCTGACAGGCGTCAAGGCTCGGATGAATGGGTGACGTCACCGCGCTGGCGCCTGCCAGTCTGCTCGGGCTTGTTTGGACAATCTGGGGGGAAGATTCAGAACAGAGCGATGCGATCTGAGTGTGCACACAAGGCTGAGCACACACTGCTGAAACATGTGAAGGAATCCGTGAAGCTGCTGCTGCTGCTGCGGCGCGCACTGGAAAAAGACAGAAAAGTGCAGTTTGCGAGCATAAAGAAAGCTTTGAGTTTATAAAAAAAAAAAAGAGAGAGAGAAGGAGGGGAAGTGGAGCGAGAGTGAGGGAGCAGCAGATTTTTTAAAACAATCAACAATCTGTCCTCTTATAGTAATGTTATTAAATGATCGGATCATTGAATAAACTGATCTTTTTACTGCCTGCATTCCACCGTTTATTTCCCTAACACACGCAGTCCATCATCCCGAACTAATTAAACAGAAAGTGAATCTTTTCCCAGAACTGTTTGGCCACTCTCTCGTCTACAATTGTCAGTTTTACTGTACTATTGTCATCCACATCTGCAGTGCCATCAACAATTGTGAGAGGCAAATCTAGGGCACTGTGGTAGCCTAATTATCATTAGCCATTCAGCCTATTCATCCTGCTCCATCCCACACACATTCTCACAGTGCATACCCAGGCATTCACCACCCCATGACTGTCCCCAGGCTATCTACACCTGCAGAGTCCCCAAGCCATGGACAGCTGGATTCCCACATATTACCCATAAAAGACACACATTTGTTTCCATTTGTAACGCCATCCCTCAAACAGATTGTAAATCCCGATAACCAGGCGAGAGCAGCCATTGGCTGATAGTGCCGTTGTGGACCCACCCATCAATACAAACGCTGGCGTCTCATTGGTTGTCTGTCTTCAAACAGGCTCAGTCTCGCACGCCCCCTGCTCCCGCTCCGCTATATATCCGAGGAGGCTTGCCCATGTGGATGTTGCAAACTGTCAACACAGCCGTGCCAAGAACTCCAAAAGGAGGAAAGCTTTATCTCTACACCTCACCATCTTTGGAAACTAAGCCTCCCTATACTCATCAACATGAAGGTTGTCGGATCTACCTGCGCCCTGAAGAGCAAAGTCGGCGGCGAGGACATGGTGCGCTGCCTGTCCGAGCAGAGCTTGACCATCTCCAAGTGCAAGATCCCGCTGCTGGACGAGCAGATGAGCGCCTTCCTCCACGATATGAACAGCTGCTACAGCAAGCTGAAGGAGCTCGTGCCCACCCTGCCCACGAACAAGAAAGCCAGCAAGGTGGAGATCCTGCAGCACGTCATTGACTACATCTGGGACCTGCAGGTCGAGCTGGACGAGCCGGAGAAGAGCCGCCAGCACTCCGCCGGCAGCGTCACCCGCACACCGCTCACCACCCTGAACGCAGAGATCGCCAGCATCGCAGTAGAGGTAAATATCTCTTCACATAAACTGCAGAATACATCAGAGTGTGTCTCAGCGTCTTACAGAGCTATTGTGTAACTGTAGCTTGTGTTTATTGGCGTCAGGATGCGTGCGTAATGTTGCAAACTCCGTGCGTAAAAGTTCCTTACGCAGCGGTTTTCTTTGGATCGCTTTACATCCACGTGAAACATATGTACTAATCTACCTTCTTCTCTCTTTCCCCGCAGAATGGATGCTCAGACGACAGGATTATGTGCCGCTAAGAGCTCGTGGAGCATCGCGCCATCACCCACAGCGAGCACCGCAAAGAACGAACAAGGCTACTTGATGTGACTTCACGACCACATCTATAAAAAAAAAACCTTGAACTGTGTAGGGACGTTTCAAACTCCCATGCTAGAAAATAACGTTGTGTGGACATCCTCCGGCGGAGAGGATCTCTGTCACTCACGGCTCTCGATTCATCAGAGGGCCCTGAGAGAAGAAGAAGACCGGTGGTGTCCAGATATAGAGACTGGGTTAGCCCGGGGGACCAAGACAAGTTCAGTGCAACCGGCTGCATGGCTCGTTGCTTGTAGAGTTTCTAAAGAAAGCTAATGTTTCTCTTATGCTCTTTGTATCTTGTGTAAACCATATAGAGATATTCAACATTTTGTGAAAAAAAAAGTAAATTTCTCAGATTCCTGAGCGACGAATTGTATTGTATATTACAATGCCACATTATGTGAACATATTGTTTTCTTACAATGTACCTTATTTGTGTTTTTATTAAAACAAGACAATTATTTTTGAACAAGAACTCTTCTGTGTCATTGTATATTTGTGTATGTGTGTTTGAGAGAGAGAGAGAAGAGTATAGTGCTGTATCACATCATATAGCTGGGGGTTTATTCCTCTTCTAAACTTACATAATAGTTGTGAAACATGACACCCGGGTGTTTATTATTGGCAGTAACAGCCCTATTATCATTATGATAAATAGCAGGCCTACTCATATCTATCTGAATAACTTGTTGCTGACCAGGGGGAGTGTATAAAGTGTTTGTCAATAAAAGTGCTACACCTAGAAGTAGCTGTTAAGTCATTCAGGTAACATAAAACTAAAGCTGGTGGTCAGCATAATGGCTGAGGGCCAGTTAAATAGATAATTTGCCTCTGTATGGCTCATTACCGGGTCACATTACAAGAGGAAGTCTCGTGTTAAATCGTCAAGTCTTAACATCTTGACAAATTGAGGCACTTTGAAATAAAGTTGAATAAAATCATCATAAACGTGAAAAAGAACGTCATTTTTTAAGAGGCTGTTACACGTTTTCAACAAATTCAATAAAAAGATAAAGCGATGAAAGGTGTTTTAGAATGACAAGAAAAAATAATTAGATGAAAAGGAAAAAATCCATAAAAAAAAATCCATTTCAATGTGCTGTTCCAATATGTTATCGTGTAATTCAGCAGTTTTTGAGTCTGTCCCGGCACTGCAGGGGTTAAACTGGCTTTGGCGAGGCGATTCGTTATAAGATTTATTCTGTCTCCCTGGTGCAATGTTTTTCCCATTTCCCTGCGGTGCGATGCGCACAGCTGCAGCCCCGGCGTGGCCAGTGTGTGATTGTGTTTGTGTGATAGCTTTGTGCCAAGGGCAGGGGAGGGCGGCGGGGCCCAGACTGAGCGGCGCCTCGGCACACCTGGGGAAGTTCAGGTTAAATAGCTCCACATTCCTCAACACACAGCTGATTGAAACATTAACAAACAGTAATCCACGGGCCAGGCCGCAGATGGGCCGCGAAACACGCAAACACTGAGAGAGAGAGAGAGAGAGAGAGAGAGAGAGAGAGAGAGAGAGAGAGAGAGCTCTCTGAGGAGATTCCCACAGTACAGTCGTATGTTCTAAATTTGCTATTAATATATACACATCTTTTTTTTTTTTTCTTTTTGAGAAACATACACTACAGGCGCTTTTATAGAAGTGTCCACTAGGAACTGAGCAGAAATATTTAACATATACAAGTTTTTCGCGTTTTCCTTTATTCTGAAAAATCGTTTCAATCTCTTGATTTCTAATCACATATAATTATCTTTATGGCAGACACAAATCCTTCTTATGTAATCTGCTTGAAAATGAAGACCAGGCTCCTGTGGGCTCGTAATAAGTCTCAACTGGATATTTTATTACCATAAAAGTCAATTAGGCCCGTGTCTTGGATTGGATATTTGCTTAATTCTTAATGACTATTATTATTTTGATCCCTCAGCCTGTAAACATGAATCAAACCTCATGTCCTTTCCTGCAACTCTCTTGTGGTTGGCGCCCTCCTGTGATCATTGAGGAGAACTGCAGCATTAAACGCCTGTGTGAGCTGCTGTGTGAGGAGACAGACGAGGCCAGCAGACAGCAGCGCCCCCTCCTGGTGACGGCCGCAGCACACATTTAAATGGTGTTACAACCCTGACTCATTGCTCGAGCCCCCCAATAAAGTACCAACAGCATAGTATGAATAGTAAAAGTACTTGTTATATAGAATGCCCCCACTCAGACTGTTATAAATATCCCAAATATATTATGTCTCATTATTATCGTTATATTTATTGTAAGCGACATGTCACTGTTGTAAAGATATGGATAAATTTACCCATTAAATATCATAAAATCTATCTTAATTTTTCATGTTAGATCTCAGCCTGAAAAGTAGCTATATGTAGTGAAGTAAAAGTACATCATTTGCCTCTAAAATGTGTTGAAGTAGAAGTATAAAGTTACTTTTTGGGGGAATACTCACTTTAAGTAAAAAATACCTCAGTTGTAATGCAGTACAGTACTTGATTTACTGTACTAAGTTAAATCCCACCAATGTTCACTACAATGAATAATTGCAATTTACTCATTACATAATAAAAAAAAATGCACAAATGTATTTAAAATATTATTTCATAATTGTATATATTATTGGATTATATCTAGTAATGCACAACTGTGTTCATTGGTTAATGGTAATAATAGTGGGCATCATTTATTCATATACATTTTATATAATACCTCACATACTGCTGGGTTGGTTGTGGATTCCTCCTGATGACCAAAAACACATTTTATCATCATTTTTATATGACATAACATTTTAATTTCTGAAACAACAAAGTAGCAAAAGCTGTCAGGTGAATGTCGTCATAATAAAAGTTAAATATTTAGTGCAGAGGTGTGGTGGATTGTAAGCATCGAGCAGCAGAAATTTTGTACCTTTAGCTTTACTTGAGTATTTCTCAATATTACTATTCTACTTAAATACAGTACTGAAGTAAATTATACATTCCACCACTGACTTTTAACACAATTCAATGGCCTTGCTGCTACAGAATAATGTTGAACTTTGCATTTATTTGATAGCTACACTTACTCGTTTTAATCCAGGTTAGGATTTCACATAATTTAAAAAAAAAGAAAGAAAAAGAAAAATCATGAGTGCAAAATATAACCACTGCATATTCAATAATGCAGCTTGGTTCTGATGCTTAATATTAACAGCTGTTTCTACCAGTCAGCAGGGTCATTTTTTCTGCAGATATATATATTTGCATGTAGACATGTCAATACAGGACTCTCATTTTTGTAATAATAGTATTTTTGTAAGGTGGAATTGCTACTGTTGCTAGTTGCCAGAACTTTTACTTTTCCTTCATTTAAGTTCACATATCATCTTCCACCACTTTACTCTAGCATGCCACATCTCTCCTTTAGTATTTAGAACTACCTTTGCTTAAATACTGGGTGCTTTTGTTGTGTGTGTTCACTGTTATGAAGAATGTGCTTCATATACTATGGTTTTTTTTTTTTTTATCAAACTTACATTAGGTGATTGTATACATCCATACAATACTAAGCAGTGTAAGACATAAAATTAAAATCATATCTAGAACTATGTGAAAAGACCAATCCCAAATTAGCATATTGCAATAACCTGCCAGCAGCTGAGCTCATGAGCTTTGTTTGATCAGTGTGATGATTGTGTCAGTGCAATGAACTGGCTGATATCTATTGCTGCTACAGTCACACTGAGTAAACAGCAGCAGTCATTAGAAAATCAGAGAACCAGAGTCAAAAGTGTTTAAATAGAAATTTGTATTTACATCAATATCAACAACAGAAAAAATCTGTAATATACATCCTGTAAGATGACAGCTTATCTTACCTCCAAACAAAGTAAAAACAAAAACAAACCAAACGATCTCTTGCCTCTTTTTGCACTTCAAACTAAACAAAATTCCTTTTTCCTGAAGTAACAAAATCTGGACATCCAATGAAGTTGTTTCCTGAAAGATAGAAGAGATATTGATATGTCTTGAAGTGGATTTCATTCCATTGGTATTTCTCTTTCACAGCAACCATGCTTTGTTTTATGACTGGGTGTAAAAACTTTCTGCTGCTTGGTTCAGAGATTCCAGTCGTCTTCGTACTGCACCGACAGCCTCCCACTGTGGGAAAACCTTGCTCCTTATGCTTACAGTACAAAACCATCCAATGCTTTTACAGATCTGTGATATGTACCCATTTACCATCAGACTAATACAATGCATATCATAAAAAATGTACACCGGAAACCTCAGAGACTATACAGAGATGTGGAAAAATATCTTTGGATTGCGCATGTTGAAAAGGTAGATTCAGCGAGTAGAGAACAACAGTCAAAAGAAGATGGTGTGAATAAAAATAGACTCGACAGACAGGGCTGGGGGAGAGCCAGGATTGTTGGTACACTGAGGAGTGCGTGTTGCTGTCTGCACTGAACTGCAGATAAAACTATTACAGCTCGCCTCAAACAGGAGCCAACAACATCTTTTTATGTAATCGACTGTCCTGACAGAATTCACTTCCACCACCTACCAATAAAAAAAACTAACAAAAATAAAAACGCTTGAACCTTCGACACACCAGATAACAAGTAAAAGTGCCTCGCTAAAACATGGAATACATGACTTTTCGGGAAAAATTAAAAAAAAAATACAGCATTCAGAAAAAGACAAACAAGGGAAGGAAACCCCAAACACACCTGCAATATTTGCAAGGGCATAAAAAAAGCGAAACATCCAAATCAGTATTGACCTATGGGACACAAAAATACAACCAGGTCTCATACTTTGTGCAATAATGGGCCTTTAAAAAGCATGTTTGATATATTTTGTAGAATATTTACAATTCATATTCACAGAGGACATTTGAGACATCTAATACTGCAGTACCATTTGTTTGCTTATAACAGGTGTAATGATGCTCAGTTACAGTCTAAAGCATAGAGGCAAGAGTTATTGCTCCAATCTGCATAACATGGTAAACTGTGCTTATAGCTTCTGATGACTTCAAGAATGAGGCGCATTCAAAGGATAAGAGAAAAAAAGAGAAAAAACAGAAACCCATTGTTGTGAAGGCATTGAATCTCTAGTAAGGCTGTAACGATGAAGAAATATTGCATCAATCTTTGTTCCACACAGAAGCCTCCAGGTAAAGTGCAGCCACAGCTAGTTGTACCATAGTCCCATTCTGCAGCCTGACCGTGACGCTGAAGGCTGCCCCGACAGCTCCAGGTCGTTCACGTGAGCACACACAAACATGTGCTCATACACTCATATGATACCACCTTTACAGGGTTACAGTATGCAAGGCTTCATTAAGGGATAAAAGCCCAGTGTGTGTCCTTGCAGCGCACCTCCTCCAGGATGAGCGGATGTGTGGAGTCTCCCGCATCATGCTGGAAAACTCCTACCATGTATGTGTGTGTGTGTGTGTGTGTGTGTGTGTGTCTAGGTCCAGCTCTCAGTGCTCAGACCGCTCTGCCACAGCTGTAAGGCTCCAGATTCTGTCATCAGCCGCAGGTCTTCAGCAATACTTCTGCACAGAAGAAGAACAGAGAGATGTTCGAACTTTTCAAGGCACTGGAAAAAAAAACCCTGAATTTTCCTTTACATGACTTATAAGATCAACTCATTGACCCCAAGTTCCAAACTCATAGAGGATTAGCTTCAGAATATATAGCCGATCCCCTGGTGTCATAAAAGCCCGACTACAGCCATAAATCCTCATGTATGTCACTCCTGGCCATTCCTTGGTCAAACTTTCAAAGTAAAAGTCTTGGTGGTCTTTGCTCACTCAAAACAATAGCACAACAAGGAATAATGCTGTATTTTCATTTTTTTCCTAGTTAAGATTCCTCCAGTGTTCCTAAATCAGAGGTTTTTTACAGGGACCTGTTTAGCATAGCAGATGGCCTGCTAGCCATGCTGTTACTGACATCACTATTTTCTCAAATTGCTTAAGATCCAGACACTTCATGACCTAATTCCTTTACCTATCTAGCCATTTTTGGATTTTGAATGCAAAAATGTTACATATAATTTAATAAACTGAGTTTTAGACTTTCTGTTTACTGTTTTATTATCTTATGTTGTATCTTAACAAAATGTTTTATAATGTTTAATAATTATGTAATCACACATAAACCTTGTTTTAGGCTTAAAATATATATATATTCTTAACATTGTGTTAAAATTTTTTCGATGAAGCCTCTGAACTCCTATGTGTCAATGTACCACCTACCTGATCAGGTCCCATTGGCATCCTGCCCATTCCCATGGGGTTCATGCCCATTTGCCCTTGCATCTGCCCTTGCATCTGGCCTTGCATCTGGCCTTGCATCTGGCCTTGCATCTGGCCTTGCATCTGGCTTTGCATCTGGCTTTGCATTTGGCCTTGCATTTGGCCTTGCATCTGGCCTTGCATCTGGCCTTGCATTGGGCCTTGCATTGGGCCCTGCATTGGGCCCTGCATTGGGCCCTGCATCTGGCCCTGCATCTGGCCCTGCATCTGGCCCTGCATCTGGCCCTGCATCTGGCCCTGCACCTGGCCCGGCCGCTGTACTGGCATTTGGCCCATCTGTACTGCTCCAGCCCCACTGACGGGGCCAGGTCCACCCATGGAGTTGCCCATCATCATGGGTCCAAACTGGCCCTGGTTTCCCTGTTGGGGAAACTGTTGCTGCGGGTATGAACTGGAAAAACAGAAAAAGGTTTTGACCAAATGAAACTTTCTGAGATTATTTTCTTTTCTGTAAATATTTTTTCTCAAAGATCTATGAAGGTACATACTTGTTACGTGACATGCTGCCTTGTGCCATGCCGCCCTGTGGCCAGCCTTTTATGTCTCCAGATGGGTACATGGGCCCTCCCTGTGAGTTGCCCTGCATCCCCGGCATCATGGTGGTCTGAGGAGGACCTCCCATTCGTCCTTGCATCATATTTGCTGGTGGGCTGCTACCTGGAGCCATGAATGATGGGTCCCCCTGCTGGTTCATCCCTGCAAATACAACAAGAAGAAAAGAAGAAGTGTTAAATAGGGTGAAACTCAAACAACCAGGGGAAAATGATGACCTGGTCTGTCTTGGTGAACTCACCATAGTTACCTCCATAGTTGAAGCCCTGCTGTCCAGGCTGGTTCATGGGGGGGCCTGCGATGGGGCTGTCCATGCCTCCTGGTGCAGTGACATTTGGTGGAGGGCTGAAGCCTCTTGCTGCTGCTTGGCCCTGTCCCTGCTGCTGTTGCTGCTGCATCATCATCATCACTCGCTGCCTCCTCATCTGCATGGTCATCATCTCCCTGCTGCGCTGAGCCATCATCTGGGCATTCAAGAAGCCAGGCTGCAGACAAACAACATTACTGTCACCTTCACCCATGGTTTTAAAATGTGCCTGGTTAATGCAGACTACAAACAATGTGAGGAAATGCTGATTACATACCTGACCACCCATGTTTGCAGGCTGCATACCCGACTGCATGTTAGGCTGCATCCCTGGCTGCATTCCTGAATGCATTGCAGGGTTTCCTCCAGGGGCGTGTTCCAATTTAATGCCTTGTCGAGTCTGGTTCATAAACTGCCAGAAGATACAATATAAAGAAAGTTATATACTAGTTTCTTTGTTCCTTGTCCTAAGAAATAGGTTGACCTGCTGTCTTTTTAATAACAATGTGGATATCTGAGTGTGTGGTTACCTGCTGTCCTTGCAGTCTCTGCTGCAGCTGCATTCGGAGAGGCTTGGTGGCAGTCATCATGCGCGGACGGATCATGTTTGCGCGAGGGTTGCCCATACCCCCCATGCCCGCCATGCCAGGGAAGCCGCCTGCCTGGCCCACTTGATTCATCATGGGGTTGAAGCCTCCAGGAGACTGGCCTTGCATTGTGTTGCCACCATAACCGGGCTGCATGCCCACAGAGGAGGACCCTGGAGGTCCAGGGTAGCCTTGGTTATATATGGGTTTTTGGTCCATGCCTAAGGAAGAGTCTGGTCCAGGGAAAGACTCTGATGGTGGGCACCGACCCGGGCCTCGCTCAGGGCCCTGCGGGTGGCCTTCCGGTCCATGGTTCTGGCGTACAGAGGGGACACATGTAAGTCAAGTTTGGATAAGACTCCTTTAGTGCAATGTCAGCACAAAGCTGCATAAGGGTATTAATAGAATGGGACCACTGACATAAAACACAATCGACGATGACAAGTTGTTGGATTTGAGAATTGAGAGCTAAATTTGATTCATATAGCTTACAATTGTCTAATTGGAACAACAGAGAGGAGAAAATCAATTGTCTCCATCTCGATATTCACTTGTATAAATTTATTTACACTGAGATTTCGGGGTGTACAAAATATGCAATAGTTTATTAATCTTTTGTGTCATAAAAGTATATGCAACACATATCATGTAGCATATAATGACTTCTGTACCTGGCCTACTATTTCAGGGATGCCGAGGGCTCGGTCTATCTCCTGCAGAGCAATGACATCAGTGGTATTAAGGAGAGAGTCCAGCTGGTCGAGTAGGGCCCGTTCATCACTTGGGCCCTCACTGTTTGCCAGGGGTCCAAGCAGCTCCTCCAGGGGGTTCCCAAACTGGTCCCTAAAACGAGAAATAACAAATATAACACAGGAAATCCCAGAGAGAAGAGGAGACTGCCATCACAGACACTCTTAACATGAAATCTTGTTGTTGGAAAATAGATTCAGAGACAGGGTGTAGACCAGTACAAAGGAGTTACCTGTTTGGGGTAGTCTGTGGTCTGTCCATTCCCATAGCAGAGTCAGGCCAAGAGGGGGACTGAGGTGGGGGCCCATGTCCACCAAAGGGGCTCATACCCATATTGGATTCATTGGTACCTGCAGCAGTGACAATGGGTCATGAATGTTCAATACAGAGTGGAAACAATGAGTCATTTGATTCACCAGTTAGTTCTCAGGTGATTAAATGACTAAAACTCCTATATTTACATTATGTTGTCATTACTACATTTAAATGAAGTAAGAGCACCAAAGGTTCAATAGTTTCCTAGTTTCCCAAAGAACATGTGTCATACCCATATCCATGAGTTGCTGCTGCAGCATAGACCTCGTCTTTCCAGGTACACTGTTGGACCGGTTCATCATGGGTACTCCCATTGGACCAGAGCGCCCCATACCAGTGTGTCCTGGCCCAGCCACAGGGCTACCACTGGACCTCGGCCAATCGCCTGGCCCTGACATGGGTGGCCGCTGAGGCATCCCCATTCCTCTTCCCATACCTCCTAAACAAAACAAAGACCATAAGCAAGTGTTCAGTATTGGTGAGCTAAGCAGCATTAAGATGATTGGTTTAGCAACAAAATAGTATTAAGAAAACAAATATTCCCAGGCTGTATATTTGTGGGACCCAAGTCTTCAAACAAAGCCTGGCAATGTTGAGCATGCTTAGAAATAAATGTTGAAGTTACGTGTTGGATTGCCCCTGGGTGGACACACACTCATGCCCCCAGGAAAGCCATTAGAAACGAGCCCAGGTCTAATTGGAGCATCCATCTTCTCCTGTTTGATCAACGTGGGACAAGGGACGTTCCGTCTTCCGGCCAGCCCAACTCCTGCTGCTGCTCCCTCTCCACCCATGGGTTTGGCATCCATGGACAAGGCTCTTTGATAGGCACTACGCTGAGCTGGAGGAATGGGGCCTCTCTCTGCATCTGAAACACACACAATATCAAAGTTAGATTACATACCCTCACACATTTACTTCTTTAAATCAAGACTGCCACTTACAAGGAAGCATCTCTCGTATGATACCTCATAAAAGACTCAATATAATGTAACATGAAGCCTTAACCTGCATTCTGTGTAATGTCCAGCAGGGTGCAACTCCACTGGTTACAAAAAAATGTCAGATTGCTAGAAAGAGAAAATGATTCCATTTCTCACTTGGTTTATTACTTAGTGGACTATTTTCTTAAGAGCTTATGGTTTCAATCTGTAGTTTCAAGTCTTCTTCAAGACATGCCATATATGCCAAAGCTGCTCTGGGCCATGCACAGACTGATGGGCTTTCCCACATTAACCAAGAATCTAATTGCTTAACAGTTTTACACTGATGCTGTCTTACCATGTAAACTGTCAGGTACATTCCCCGTTTTGCTTCCCACTTCCTTTCCTGCTCTGGAGTCTGGCTCAGGATAGAAGCCAGAGTTGTTCCTTGGGACACCCAGAATGGTCTCCAGGGTCTCCGTCTAAACCATCAACACACAAGAATGATAAGACAACAATAACAACAACAATGTACTGAGAACTTCTAAACTTGTTTGTCTGCACAAAAACCTTACCTCATCAGATGGCTCCAGCTTGACGTTCCCCTCCATGCAGTGGGGGTCTGAGCTGGTGACCCCTGACCCCTGAGCTCCTCTCCCCTCCAGCTCCTCCAGCTTTGGCTTGATGTCACCCACTTCTTTAGAGTCATCTTTGTTGAGGAGGTAGTGAAGGAGGGCGTGAGGCTTCTCCTTCTTAGGGCTGTGCTGCTCTTGCTTTGATTCTGACCCCCTAACCCCTCCAGTGGCTGAAGGGCCAGGCTCTGGTGCTCCTGCATCCAGGCTGCTCTTTCCAGTGGCCTCGGCTGTGATGCGAGCCACCTCGTCAGGAGTATTCCCATTCTGCAGAAGCTTGTGGAGGATCTTGTGTTTCTCCTGCAGTGACTGACTTGTTAAATGTCCTGCAGCGCCAGAGGAGGACACAGCACCGTGACTCCCGCCTGTGGAGGAGGACACTCCTGTTGAGGAGGAGGGGCTGGTGACGCTGACTGTTCCGTCTTTAGCCTCAGGTGTGGAGCTTGCCCCAGAGCTTTGTGTGTGATTGGGTGGCATTAGCTCATCTGTAGGGGACGTTAGGAGTTGCAGGAGCTTCTTGTGGGACTTGGATTCAGGGACCCGTCGGTTGGATTCCCCCCCGGCTGGACCCACGTCTCTGCTGGCCTGGCTGTCCGGCTTATCAGGAGGCCCCTCGCTGGTAGGGGTGTGTGGATGCTGCTGAGACTGCTGTTCTCCTCCAGCCCCCAGTGAGCTTCCTGGGCTCTTGGAGTCAGAGTAGGCTGGGAGGCTTGACTTACATGGTCCGCCAGCTGCCTGGTTGGTGGAGTTGATGCTTGGGGAGCTGTCAGGCTTGTGAGGGGGAGGGGAGGTGAGGGGTGAGGGCATCGGATTGCCTACTCCTTCACTTATTGCTTGGAGAGCATTTAAAGAGCTGCTAGAGAAGGTAGTCCCTCCTCCTCCCCCTCCAGGATGACTGGAGCTCATGGGAGAGTTCATACCTGCAGAGGAAACAACCAGAGACAACAATATATTAATCTGACAACACAATCGTCATAAAATATGTGAAGGTATGAATTTGCTACTTCCTATCAATAATTCAGAGCTCTACAAAATTTAGTTTCCTACCTCCAGGAGAGAAGGGGCTGGTACCCATTTTGGGGCTTCCTCTGACTCTGGGTGAACCCATAACGTTGTGTGGTGGGCCATTCATCCCTGGACTGGCCAGAGGAGGACTTGTCATTCCCATCCCATACCCTCCACCTCCAGGACCACCTCCACCTCCATGGAACTGACCCATCTGTTGATGCTGCTGCTGCTGCTGCTGCTGCTGCATGCCATGATGGCCCATCTGATTCATAGGGCCCATTTGGTTCATGGAGTTTATGGGGGAGTTCATTGGATGCATGGAATTCATTTGATTCATCTGACCCATGTTGTTCATCTGATGCATGGGATTCATTTGATTCATCTGATGCATTGGATTCATCTGGTTCATGGGATTCATGCGGTTGCCTGCACTGTATGGAGGCACTCCTCTTTGTGGCATGTTGCCCTGTTCCGCCATGCCGTAACCCCTGTTCATGCCCATGCCTCCTCCTGGGCCCATGTTCATCTGTTGGTTGGGGTTGTTCACGGCCATGTTTTGAGGCCTCATACCTCCACCCTGGTTTCCACGATAACCATTCTGCTCCCTAAAAGGGGAACAAAGTAAATAACAACAATTTTTAACAAAGCAAAAGCACATAAAAGTCAGTAAGACATTTTTTAATTTATAAAGGGTTGTTGCAATTGTCAGAGCATTTGCACCTCTGTAGCAAGTGTGTGGAGAGAAAAGAGTGCGGTTCATTGGTGTTGGGATTCCTGCAAAGGTCACTCCTGGTCTGGGCAGTGACTGGGGTACCATCAGAAAGTGAGAAGCGGTACAGTGGGGTCTCTGCATGGCCAGTATGGAAAGCTAGAGCAGAAATAAGCAAAATTAAAACCACCTCAACAGGACAAAGCATGCAAAACAACAAAAAATCTATTAAAGAGCATACACGGGTTGAGACAAGGACTTAAGCTGAATTTTCACCTGCCCCCTCCCAGAAAGACAAGACTATTTTTCATTGTGTCTTTTAAATCTGGTATTGCCTCCTATTGTACTGAAGATGACTCATATGAGTTTAAGTCTCTTATTCATTTAGCAAGGGCTGTGTCCCACATACCAAACGTTTTAATGAGGTGACTTGTGCTCTGGTACATTCCTTCTATTCATTTGTGATTGCAGCACTCTTGATATGCAAACCTACCCTCCTGTCACACATAATAATGCCTGATGCCTTTTCTAATGCCTGTGACCATGCTCTCACAAGGTAATCCATCCAATCCACATGCAAAACAGGTACCAAAGTAAAGTTGCTATTGCTATTCTACACCTGCTAATATTGTGCCAGATGTGTGAATGCTAATCTTTTTGTTCTAGAGACTGAGTGATGGTGTCATGGAGTAGTTGTAGGGGGCTGCAGAATTATATACCATCTTGATAATGCCGCTTGTAGGACCACGGTTGTCCCTCACTCCGATTGAGGAACATCTGCATACAGCGCCTAACGAGATCCTCCCAGCCTGGACGCATAGTAGTGTGAAGAGAGGCCTGCTGTTCAATTTCAATCAGCTTACCTGCAAGAAGAAGATACACCACTTAATTATCAGTAACAAATAAAATGACAACAGCAATGTCTTAAGAATCTATGGTGTAATTCTCTACGTTTATAAAAAGATATAATAGGCTTGAAAGATTAAGTCATCAGCATCTGAGTATAGTAGAGAATTCTTATTTCAATGTTGATTTTTTAAAAGGAACAAGTATGCAGCATCAGCCAGTGCAATCTAAACCCACCCACCCAAAGGTAGTGTGCCTAAGAAAAGGTTTACAAAGTCATGTTACATGCATACACAATTATTATACAAATGTGGGAACTACTTATATACGTTAGATATTAAACAGTGGAAACTTACCAGACAGTTCATGGCGAGTGCTAAACCTCTCTGTCCTTTCTACTGCAATGATGCGTCTTGCCACACAGATCATACAGGACTGCAAGTCTGAGTAAACAGACAAGAAGGAATTAGACATTCAAAATGTTGTGGGTATGGAGTTTTCTGCAATAGTTAAGCACAAATTGACCAATAAATGCAGTAGAAGGCAAGCAAAAAATGCTTTGTAGCTGCTAGGTAAATCATAACATCTGCATGAATAAATATAAATGTTATCACATATCCAACTGGTGTATTATCGAACAGTTTAAAACTGATTTTTTTTTTTTTAACTATTCAATTTTCATTCACAATCATATACAGAATCATATTAATCATATCTGCTGTTCCATACACAAGGTAACACTCAAGGTACATCAAAGGATATAGAGACTATAATGGCAAAGAAAAATATACATTAAAACGGAATTTTAAAAAATTAAATTAAATTAATATACCCATAGCAGGGCACCAACTTTTAGTGAATATATGTTTTTGAAGTCTCAAGGAGTATGTTTGAGTATGTAGATTTGTTCCATCTGATATATTTCCTTTATTTTTTCAGACCACATACTATATGTTGGGGGGGTCAGGCTTCAACCACCTTACTGTAATACATTTAATTGCTGTTGCTAGTAATACATGTAAGAGATATTTTTTGGCTCATCCTTCAATACCTTTTGGTAATAGACCTAGTAGGACTACCATTGGATCCATAGTAACATTTCCATCAAATATTTTATTAATTGTTTCAAACACTTCCTTCCAGAATGCTTTGAGTTTTGGGCATAGCCATAGTATGTGGGTCTGATTACCAGTGTGTGGGCCACAGTTTCTCCAGCACTTATTTGAGTGCGTAGTGTTAAATTTAGCTGTGATTTCAGGTGTCCGGAAGAACCTCATGACCACTTTCCATTTACATTTAAGGGTTTTAATCATTACTTTTACCTTCTCCCTCTTCCATCATGGCCCGGGGCTGGGTGAGGGCAAAACACTGCATGGCCTCATAGCGTTGGCCCCCTGGCCTCTCTTCTGACATCCCATGACTCTGACCATGACCAAAGTTCACCAGCATACGACAGTTGAAGGTGTGGCTCTTCTGCCGGGGTGCCTCCCCACCCCACGATGCCCCATTTGGTGCTATGAGGAGAGATGGGCAACAGGTGAACAAATGACCATGACTGCGTGTGCTCAATCCTTTACACACACAAACAACAACCCAGTCTGTTGTAAACAACAGACTGGGTTCATATGTATACTTGGGTAGGCATAATCTTGAATGTGTTTGCACCCACACATGTAGAAATTATCATCTCACCATTAGACTTGGGAAGATTCTTGTGAAACTCTTCCCGGTCCTCGTCATGGATAATGTTGTACACACTGGTGTTGATCAGCTCCTCCTGCTTGTACTGCAGGTACTGCGTCACGTTATCAGACACAAACACGATGCTGCCCTCGCGGTTGACGACAAACAAAAAGCCATCCAAGGCCTGAGAACAGCAGGGCCACATAAATAGAGTCAAACAAATGAAGATTTATATGAACATAACAACATTATATATACCTTATTTGAGAAGGTTTTGCCCTTCTATAAACCAATTGAGACATCTCTATCAATTTCATGTGAACACTGATAGCAAAACACTGTTCCAGCATATGGAACGTCAGCTAATTAGTGTTGATCTTTTGCCCCCAGCGATCGTCCCCAAGCTGACCTGTAGGAGCAGTGGTCCCAGATGGTCCTTGTCAATGACCCCTTGACCAGTGGAAGACACATCCGCCTTCTGGACATCATCATCACTGCAAGAGCTCTTTCCTGAAGACAGAGAATTGTCATTTCACATCTTTTATGTATGCGTTAAACCATTTTTTATTTAGTACATACTGCAATAAATCCATGGCATAACTCAAAAGACTACACCAAAGGGGTTGGAGCAGCTTGAAGAGTAAAATTCAAGCACTTTTCAAGCTGTTTCAAAGGTATGTAAAGCCAAAATTTCTCCCTCATATCCTTTGATCCAATCTAAATTGTATCTGGAAATGCAATTGCAGAAAAACAAAGTCTGCATAATTTATTTGGTTATGTATTTATACCCACAGCAATCAATGAACACCAATTTGTAATTTCCGGAGCAGGAATCAATGGAGGACTTATCTTGAATATCCAAAATTAAGAAATGTTTGGTTTATTTAAGTTACTGTGAAAAATCAGATGAAGATGAAAAATCATGATTTTTTTTTTTAGGATTATATTCAAATTGGAGCATTTTTACAAAACCTTGAAAACAGTGGTTAACACTAAGCTTTTCCAAACTTTGTATGAACCCTGAAAAAGGTGCAGTTTTTAAAAGTGTGCACCCTGCATTTTTTTTTTTTGCTATCATGAAAGTTATTTCATGGAATTTCCCTGATCATAATGCTTTTCACAGTAACCCTTCTGTGGTGTGATGTTCACTGGGAGCTACTTTCCTGCAAAAAATGAAACACATTTTTTTGGCCAGCAGGTGGCAGCACAATGCACAGATGAATGATAGCATGCCTTTCTATTTTTAAAATCAGCATGTGTCTGAGGCTTTGTTAGATACCACTCTATATAGCAGGGCCATCTGTGGTGCGAGACCCTGAGCAAGATGACAAATATTATGCCACTGGATTTAATTCAATTTCTAACGAAACTAGCAGTGTGAACAAACAGAGCTGGGCAAGCAGTGAGCGACTTTAAAAAGGAGACACCAGAGAACCTGATTGCAAAGAGCAAAGAAGAGTAAACAGGGGGAGGGGAAAGGTGTGTTAACTGAACAACAGAAAGAAAAGAGAAGAAAAAAAAACAGAGGCCCTCCATCATTCCCATCCTGTAACTATGGCAACCTGGCTGCATAACACCGGGCCAGCAGTCGCCAGCTGTGACCCTCTGGGTAGATTCCAATATGATTGCTCTCTCTCTCTTCCTTACCCATTTAACCTCAAAGATCTAATCTAAACCAAGCCAAAACAGGTGGAAGAAGATATCCCCTTTTGAGTATCCAATCATGTCAAATCTGCAAAAGCGATTGGAAAATGTCCTACGGGTACGACAACCTCTCTATAAGGTCTGATTTCTGAGTCAACAGTGTCATTTGTCTCCCAGAGAGAAGCACAGTTTGGCACTAACAGATACACGCCTTCACTGACAGCCTTGAGCCACGACCACCAAGGATTGGTCTCAATTACTGGTGTTGGTTTACCCCCAGCAATACAAACAGCCGAACTGGCTGTCAGTCTGAAGCCGCCTGGCCATGAACCAAACACTCCACTTCATCACTGGCATCATCTGTCCTGCAGCAGGACACTGGACAACATTCAGTTCAACTTAATTCACTGTTTACTCCCCATAACAGATTCAGTAAAAAGAAAAGCATAACAATAAACAGAGAAATCTAAAAAATAATATGTGGTTTTGTTTGTGACCAGAAGTGTAGGTGTTGGGGGTACCTTGCTCTTTGATTTGTCTGATCTGTCGCACAGTCTCCTTCAGGATTGCACATTTGTCCGGCTTGACGTTGAAGCTGTCGATGTTGGAGAGGTTGGCAGAGATGAGCTCAGCCAGCTCCTCGATGTACTTGCTCTCCTGTTCCCTCCGACGCTTGTCACACCTGCCGGGGCGCCAAGGGGATTAGAAACGTTGCCATGACAACCTCACCTCTCCATGCCCCGTCCGTATGCAGGCCATACGGCCTTGGCTCAGATGCTTCAGATATTTTCGCTCACAGCAGATATTCGTTTGAGACTGGGGGGGGGTTGGGTTGTTTACGGAAGGAAGCGACCTCATGCACTTGCTGACATTCACACTAAAAACAGCAGCAGACAAAGTGGACTGACATGTGATGGATGCTTAAGAAGTTACAGCACTTACCCTAAACCCGGTGTGTCACAGGTGGACAGTTTACGTTTGCGGTCAGAGCACAGCGGCTCCAACGAGTTGTCTCCTATGCCACTCATCTTCAGCGCATATCAGCCCCTGAAAACACAAAACAGCACATCATGTGTATATGTTTATACAGATAAATACATACTGGCGGTGCAACATGATCAGATAGATTGAACAAGAAGGTTGGCTTTATATGCTCATAGTTGTGTGGTACAATCTAATGAAAGGATGAGAGTGGATTGGAAAGTGCCCTCAGCTGCTTTCTATGCAAAGTTCACTTGTAGAAATTGTGTCAAATTCAGGAAAACCTTGAAAGCTTAGTGTCATCTTAAGAAAAAAAAATCCCCAATTCACTGAGGTTATAAATGAAGTGACTTCCGTGGGAAGAGTTGATTGTAGATTTCTACAGATTTATGAGGGTAGGCTATCCAGTTAGTAAAGCAGCCTTGGTTCCTGCTTAGCGCTTGATGGGAGTGAAATCTCATCTGTTCCACTGCGAGGAGCAACTGATGATGATGTAGTGATTTGGAGCCTCGGGGGAGATGGGTCATCCTGCGTTCAGCCAGCCTGCCCGCTAGAATGATACCACTCTGCTAGCCGCGGTAAAACACACGTACACACTGCTGCATATGCAAACTGTTTCCAGTGCACTTTCATGTTCAGGCATGTCGCAGCAAAGTCTCTGAGAGAGAGGAGTACTGGTAGCTACATCACAAGCCTGCCTCTTTGTCTTACAACATGGAGAAAAGAAATGCACACTGCTTGGGTTTGTGCAGCCCAGAAACAACGCAGGCAAGGCTTCACAGTGCAATTCAGGGACTCGTAAGAATTATACCTCTTCCGCATTCTCTTTTCCCTGCATTCTCCATACTAGGCTACATCCGTTCTTTCTTCCAAAAGTTTTAACTGCTGTTTCCCCCCCATACCATCCTAAGACAACCCCTCCCTTCTTTCCCTCCTTCCCTGGGTGTAGCAACACTGGGCTATGGACCCTGCCCTTGTTTTCTTGCTCTGGCATTGCCCTGTGTGTGACCCTTTCAGAGTTCACGTTGGAGGAAACCTCTGTAGCCAGCCTCTAAGGTCACTGCTCTTTCCGATTCCCACCCAGAAACACACACAAAGCCGTAGCGTGTGGCTGCACAACCAGATTGTTCTACTACAACTCTATCCTCGACTCTGTGTCTGCATGTGTGTATGTGCGCACACACACAAATGCGCTCTGAAACAGAGTGAGCTCATTCCAGAGTGGAAAAGTATAGAACGGATGGGAGCCATTATGCAACTCCTGCTCTGCAACTGCAGGCTGGGACATGCAGCCCAGTCACCCACCACCACTACTCCTGCTGGAGGAGCGCAGCGTCTCAGACACGCACTCCCCACCATAAATCTGCATCGCATGCTTCTTGTCTGTCTGCCTTTCAACACTCATCTCTAAATCTGCCTGTCCTGCTCCGGCTGTGACTCTCACTGCCTTCCCTTCTCTCTTTCTTCCTTCCTTCCTTCCTGGTTTCTGTCCTAAGGCTCACCTCTGCAGCAGTGGAGAAAGATGATTTCAGCCCTCAGTCAGCTTCACATCCTGAAAGGGACAAATAGCAGAGCTGGGGGCTGCTGGGTACCTTCCTTAGACCTGGCCACGCATTGTGTTGTCAAAAAGTTTTCGACTTTGGTTGTAAGGGGAAGAAAATTAAAAACTTCAAAGCTTCTGAGTCTACTTGTTACAAAAACTTAACTATACAATATATAAAACGGGGCCTCCCAGTAGCTCAACTGAGCGTGTACCACAGAGGTTCAGTCCCCGCAGCGGCTGACCCAAGTTCGAATCCAACCCGTGGTCCTTTACCGCATGTCTCCTCCTCTGTCACCCCCTTTCACTCTCTCAATGTCTCTATAAATAAAGCCAAAAAAGGCCCCAAAAAAGTAACTTTAAAAAGAAAAAAATATATAAAACAACTACAGGACATCTTCAACTGCAAGAACATATGAAAAAAAACTTGGTAAACAAAGCAACCAGGGTCCAAGGTCTATGGTCTAAACACACTATTATCACCACTAGATCGCCCTGTTTCCAGAGAAGTACTTCTGAATGTACAGGAACTTTTAGGGTCGGGTGATATTTTACAAACAAAGTAAAAAACGCAACTATCTCTCAATCTCACAAGATCGGCCTATGGGGTAGAAATAGTAATGTCAAATCTCTTCTGGTGGACAAATTTCTAACGTTGCATGCTATACATTGTCATATCACTCATGCCTACTTTAAAAGTAGCCCTGTGACTGAAACTATGAGAAAACTTCCTCATTATTCTTTAGACTACAATTAAACTCAGAAAACAACAAGCTGAAGGATCCTTGTAGTTCCTTTTATAAGTAGA
Organism: Hypoplectrus providencianus; assembly: GCA_028566105.1. Lineage (NCBI taxonomy): Eukaryota > Metazoa > Chordata > Actinopteri > Perciformes > Serranidae > Hypoplectrus > Hypoplectrus providencianus. The sequence goes on along the minus strand of JAOWBC010000710.1, from coordinate 12,610,168 downwards.
TCAGGGACTAAAATTTCTCTTGCAGCTTTTGACAACAAAAGCTGCAAGAGGACATTACATGACTCAATTTACATTGCATGACTCAATTTACTGTGTCTTTTATATTCATAATACTGCATAACAGTAATACACTCATGTCGATGTTGTGCACTTTCTGAAAGTTTGACATAACTGAAATCCAAAAACTGAAAACCAAAGCAATTTCAGAGTAGAGTGAGAGATTATGAGCAGCAGCAGCCCACCAAAACCACAGATGAGTCTCAACAGGCCTGGCAGTATGCCACTGACCTGAATCAGCTTCACTTGACAATGTGAAACTTGCTCAGGGACCAGATGAGAAATGTCACACAAACAACAGCTGCCAATGTGAGAATTTTAACATCTAATAGTTAAAAATAAAATTGTCTGAATCTTTCACAGATTGTCCACCTTGGCTGTGTGCACTAGTGTGTGTGTTTTTGTACACGTACCACATGCTTACCTTGACCAGTACAAGCCCCAGTCAAGCTCCATTCAGGGTCTAGTGTAGCTTCAATGTCTCAACATCTCCTGAAAACAGAAAGGGAAAATAGTCAGACCCATGAAGTGTGGTTTCCTCTCAACACTGTACATCTCAACATGACTAGCACTGCTTACTATGAAAATATCATGAGCTCTTTATACTTTGCTTTCACAGAAATTCATGGGAAAAAAAAAGATTTCTAAAACTGCACAGGAAGCCACAGCAAATAGCATCCTGTTTGCGTCCTCCCCTCAGCCCGTTCCACTGCGTCATCGCTTCCCTTTCCTGGAAATGTGGCCACTCATCCTCTTTATTTACATATTCTGTGTATCAGGCTGGACCCCTGTCGTCCTGGTTTCCACTCACACCTGGTACTGTTGCTACTGGACATCAGAGGTTTACCAAGGCTTAGCATACTCAGCATTAAAATAACAAGACATTGTGGAAATTAACACATCTTCAGATAAATAAAACAAATATGTTTTATAAATAAAACCGCAAAATGATCAAATGGTGTGAATATGGCCTCTAATTGGATACAAAAACAAAAATTCTAAATGTGCACAGAATTAAGCTGGTTGTTGTTTTTTTTTTCATTTTGTGATATCATTAGTTATGGTTACCAGGAAACAACATACAATTTTTGTAATATACAGTGCTCATACAACACATGTAAACATTTTGTCTGTCAATACTGCAATCCTGCTCATAATCACAGTAAAGGCCCTTTGGGGTACTGTGTTTTCTCGTCAGAGTGATTGAATAAGCTTTCAATAAAGCAACAGAAAATACTTGAAAATAATGTGTTTTGCTGAGGATATTTCTAGCAACATTTTCATGTCAAGGGACCTGCAATAAGTTCCAATAAAAGATTTTTTTGGAGGGCCTGGCCTTCAGTGTTTGTGTACACATTGCTCCCAGAACAGTAACCTTTAACACCATCATCCTACTGCCACAGATAAGCCGGTCAGATTTCCCGTTTTCATGAAATCTAATAATAATTACACTGCTCCAAACACGTCTTCGAACAACAAAAACAAATGTGTATTAGATAAATTTTTCAACTTGTAAATATAAAAACAAACCCTATTGTGACAACTCTTTTCAAGTTTTGTCAGTAGTCATAAGTCTACATCCCAACCGTTGCAGCAACACACACAGGCAGCAGTTGCAAGCCTGCAACCTACTCTGCTCAGTTTTTGTGTGTGCGCGTGTGATCCTCCACCACAGACCACTGATCACATCAGTCCTAAACACAGAGCTGCTACTGAGCTAATGCTGCAGCTGAATAATTTAACACAGAGAAAGACAGAAAAGCGTTCCCTTTCTGTCAACTGTCCAAACACACTTTAATAATTCTGAGCCGACTCTGGCGAATACTAAACATCAAATCAACAATTCACAGACAGTAGAGTGACGAGGCTATGTAGGAATATTTTTGCAAAACCTTTTTGTTATAGTTGGTTGTATGTTGAACTCTCATTCATGTCTGGCATAACTGTCAAACGTTGTCAATCCTGTCACTGCTTATTGACATAGGCACAAACACCACACATTTATGTGCAACTTCTGGTAGTGAAATGTGATTCAAAGCAGAAGATACAGGCACTGGTATAAATATGGGCTGTAGCAGGAGGAGGAGTCAAGGCAGATTGAGTAGAATAAAGAGGGGGAGGAGGCGGAAGAACAGGGAGGGGGAGGGGTGAACAGAGGAGTCAGTGCACAGACATAAATAGTACTGGGTATCCATTAGAAAAAGGTAGATACTGGTAGTAATGGACATTTGGCATTGAAGCTTTACTGAACAAAATTTTGTAACTTGTATTGTTATTTTAAAACAGAAAGTATGTCATACTGTGTAATTATATAGTTTAAACCAAAATGTTAAAGTTGTAGGGGTATAAAGTAATGGGTTATTGCTGCTAGTCACAGTTGTTTTCAAAGAGCACCCAGAGTTTCATCTGAAGACTAGCAGGTATCTCTCAGGCCATGGCCAGAGTCTCTACTTATTTATATTTCCTGTCTTGTCTTAGTATATCAATTCAGAATTGAGTGCCAGAAGTAATAGCCGTGCAACTCTTTGAGTGTTGATGCAAATTGATGACTGTTAGATAGGGATGAGTGAATGGGTTAACAAGAGAAGGATTCCAGACACAAAGCATTTGACTGTACAGGGATTCACTTCCTTATATCTTCATTTGCCAACATTGCAACCACAACCTTAACAATTATGTTTCACAAAACAAGTATTTAATTAATCAGTAACATGATTATCTAATAGTTATACCAGCTTCTCATGCCTCCAGGCTCTCTTATCAAGCTCAAGTTTACTCTTAGTCAATTATTGGAGCATCTCCAAAGACTAAGGCTATCTGTGGCCTAAGCAATGAGCTCTCTCAGGTTAAAGCCACTTTCAAAACAAAAACAATATCCAGCCACACAGCATCTTAGTAAAAACAGGCTTAATCTCTGTCCATATCAACACTACTGAAAACGTATTTTACATGAGCGTTCTGGGCGTTCTTAAGGCTGTGTAAACAGGAAGCAGATTGTCAAAACTTACTGTGCAGTTATTTAATGATCCTACCGCTTTTATTTGCTTTGCAATCTCTTTGCATGGACTGACAACAAGATGGACTGTTACTGAAAGTAATGCATAAGTATCAGACAGTTGGAAGTCATTTAAAAGCAAATACATAAACACATATTAGAGCGGTAAGTTGGCATGGGTAAAATTGGCAACAGGGAAGGAGTACCCACACAAGAAGAATATAAATAACAAAAGATATGAGGGGTAAGCCATGTTTTTTGTCAGGTTGTGACTGATAATGTAGGTGTCTTGAGTCATTGTTTCCAAATGCAGCCCCAGCATTTCCCATCTAAAACAGGGTCAGCAGCTTTTCCACAAGCTAAGTGTTAGTGAAACAAAAGTTAAGTGATATAACAAAAAAATAGTTAAGATGAATCCTCAGAGTGCGATCTTACACACAAGTCTCATAATTGTCATTTCAGTTATTGTACAGCAGTAGTAAATTGGTTGGGGTGGTACAAACATGCAAGCCAACTAATGATAGCTAGCTAAAATAGCTGACCACTGGTTGTTTTGAAATAAAACCAAAACAACTCTCTGCTGTTTGAATGAGCATTCCTAATTAATTGTGTGCAAAAAGTGTTGAAAATGTTAATGAGGTTTTCTTGTGCACCTTCCAAGCACCTAGCTAAGCTCAGAGAGCCACTCTCATCGATCTCTAAAAGGACAACTATTTTCTTACAGGCAAGACATGATGGGATTACTAAAGCAAACTTGGGACTGGATAACTCAGCATTTTGGCATCCTGTAGTATCAAAGCTTTTCATTTAGTTTCATAAAAGTACATTATTTCGATACACAGGCATTTGGCTCAAGGCCAGAATGACAGCCGTGTCAGTCAGTCAGGACCAGAATAGTGAGGAGGACATTCCTGCTCAGCCTGAAATAAAACTTGCAATCTGAGCTCCCTGAGACAATGAGTGGTAGGCCCACAATAAACACTGGCCCACCCAAAACAAAGATCAGACAAAGTGGGGCACGCACAATTACAGACCCCCAAAAACACACCCAGAGGACATGTATCCAAACTTTCTATATTCTAACTCTGTGTGATAGGGACGGGTGTGGGATGACACTGAAAAAATATTCGGAACTTCTTTTTTTTCTTTTAAAGTTATGGTCTACATGAGGTTAAAAGCATATAGCATCACTGTGTCACAGACACTTCACCCACACACACAGACACACATGGTCATAAAGCAACAAAAGGTGTCCACTAGAGTTTGGGACATCAAGAGCAAAAAAGACACAAGAGGCAAGAATTACTTCCTGTTTGTCTTCAAAGAACTTCTCAACCTCCTGCTGGGCACACAACCAGCCACTGGGTTAAGTGCAACTGCAGCTCAAACTCCAGGCTCAATGCTTTTGTTCAAGAGCAAATCCTGGGTAATTTTGAAGTCATGATTTTTCTAAATCCAAACACTGAGCCTTTAGATGTGAACGGGCCCCTCTTAGACTTCAGCTATGATTAACATTAAGAATGAAATTAAATATAATAGTAATTTCACTTTTGCTTTATGTATCTGGATCATGCATTTAAAATTGTCCCAACTTTCCAAAGAAAAATGTTTTAAATAAAGTAACATATTGATGATTGTTTATATGGATTTAATGAGCTCTGCACACTTTCTCCTACTGTAATGGCAAAACTAAAAGTTTTTGACAAACCTGAAAGATAGGCACAAATTTACACAATCACATAATCCTGTTATGAAGCTTGCATTTATGAAAAGCTATGGAGCCCTTAAACTAAATGGGCTGTTGTAACGTCAGTCCGGCTCTATGTCCACATTACAAGATGAACTCTCTAACTGGTTTAATGTCGAACAAGCTGATCAATGTGTTGTCTATTAGAAACCCAACAGTTTGTTATTTTGCACACACATACACAAAATTCTGACAACACTAATGAGCAGTAGAGTAACAAGTAGCACCTTGTGGCATCCTATTAATGACACTCAACCTGATTAATCTTATGGAACGTGTTGCTGTTAAATAATCTAGATAACATATCAATCTCATGTTGGACTTCTAGGAATGTGGCGTAATATGTCATGATAACGTAACGCCCTTCTTGAACTTCAAGTAAGTTAGTACTGTAGGTACAAGGCCATGAAAATGAAAAGGAAAAAAAAAAGAGAAATCCAATAATCACAAATTGTTTCATTTAGATTAGGCAAACATACTGTAGTCACAAGTTGATGCAACAGCATTGCAGTGTCACATAGATGGTCCATTTGTGACATCATGTTGGTAACTTGATTCGCAGTTGGGATACAGTGTGTAGCAAAAATATACTGAGGTATAGTTTTTTTTGCAGCAAGAGGCAGTGTCATATCAGGCTGTATTCCTCCAGAAGTTGAGACCAATTTAACTTTTGAGCTGTAGGCAGCTCCTTTTTTTGGCCTTCCCTTGCAGTCACTAACATCATGCCAGCAATATTAGATAACTATGCAATATTGTTGCTGTTTTTGCAATTTTCTACCAAGTTATGATTAAAACTGTAAAGTTAGATTTAAAATCTGATTTAAACAGAGTATATGTTAAGAGGTGAGCCACAACATACCTTTCAAGTCCATGCTGGAAGCATTATGTTACATCCTTGCTAGGTGGCAGAAAACAAGGGAACCATAGAGAACATTACTGCTCTTGCTTCATATTATTTGGAACCATATTCAACTCTGTTTAGCAGCCATTTATCATGTTGACATTTTGGGGAATCCCCCTTAATTTTGGCGGGTGATAACTTCCAGAAGTAAACATTTTTTATAGTCAAATGCACCCTTGTTGGTGTATGTTGCTTATTAGCCGTTATTCCTGCCAACATTACACATGATTTTAATGAAACTTGGGCTAGTGGGACTAAACTGGATCCAGAGGGTTTAACGGCAAGATGGAGAGTGCTGCCACACAATGTGATTCAGGGACAGGGGTTGAGGGGGACATATGACAAGCATGTGTGTAGACTGTAGACTTTACAGCAAAAGCCTCCAGTTTGGTGCTGAGGCTGTTGTGAAATTCCACTAAGGCTTCAAAACCAGACTGAAAACACAGGCTATGCCTCAGCGTTTGTCTGCAGTTTGTCTGGTGGTAGAACAAGATGTTTCTGTGTCTTTTTTTTGCCCTGCATACTTTCAATGTGATTCTCCATTCAAACCATGTCCAAGTTGTGAACCGACACGGCCAAAAATAAAACAAATACAAAGCCAAATGTGTTTCATTTCTGTTTGACCAAATTCACCCACTTAGATACGTTTTTCAAATGAAAAGCCTCAACAAGTCTGGCTGATTCAGAGTTAAAATCACACAAGGAGCAGTTCACAGTGGAATAAAGCACACCTTTCAAAAAGCATGTTCGTGACGCAAATGTGAGAGAAGAGGACAGGGAGGTGGAGCTAGGAAAGCAGACCGAAACACACCCTCACAAGAGCATAGAGGAGCTAGAGAAGCAATTCAGAGAGCATCAGTATTAAAGGAACATTACATTGACCAATCAAGACCTAAAATATGTAACAAACACAACAGGGTCTGTTATGTTCTATACATTTAAAACAGTTTGAAGATCTAAGTCACAAACAACCTTTGCAGATGAAAAATAAATGTGGGGTGAATTAACAGTAAATTAAACACTTCTAAGTCCATCTGTGACTCATTTACACAGGCTGCAAAACAACATACTGTTGACGTAAATTAAATCAGCAGTTTTCTCATAAAAAACATTCACAAGGGCATTTAAAAAAGAAAAATCAATGTACACAAAAAAGTTATTTGTGTTTGTGGCTTTTTCCTGAAACTTGTGGTGTACATGGTGCCAATAGATGAATTAGATGAATGTGGTGAGGGAGAGAAGACAGTTCAAAGCAGAGAAACTGCCTTCATAGGACTGCTTTCTGCTTGAGAAAAAACATCCCCCCACCCATGCCCAGCGCACACCACACACACAGATCTCAGGCAGGCTGTGTGTGCATCTCCCTGTTTTCTCACACAAACTGCATCGTGAAGAAAAACTGGGGAAAATAAATGAAGGTGGAAACAAAGAGATGGCAGATTCCACTGTGTGTGTGTGTGTGTTTCTGTGTGTGTGTGTCACAAATGCATCTCCTACCACTATCCATCATTAATACAGACAAAGAACAGAAAGGACCAGGAAAGGACGCACACAGGCACAGATTCAACCAGCCAAACCTCCAACCTCTATTTCATTTTCTATAAGCTCAACAATGTTGGTGTATATAGATAGCTGATAGCAGTTTGGACACGCCATCTTCCAGAGAAGACCAGAGCGACCAAACAGAATCCAGGCGCCTGTGATCACACAAGGCTAATATTATGGAAATTAGTTCATTAATCAATGACTAAACAGCCTTTTATCTGAAGAGCCAGAGCACCAGGGCCTGATCAGCCACCATACTGTCTGTTCTGATAACACATACATCTTCACTAGCAAACTGATGGAGATGTAGTGAGAGGAGAAATCTCTCGAAGCCTCAGATAATTCAGTGTAAAGATATGTCAACCACTGTAATTACTTTTTACTATTTGTAATAATGATATAGAAAAAAGAAGGCAGTTCTTGGTTTTAACTTTGCCTTTCAGAGGCAGTGTTTGTGTACACGTTTCAAATGTGCCACTCAGTGAAAAAGCATATTCATTTTCAGACCGCAGCGCAGCTCTGACGATTTTCTCTCTTCCCTTCCTCCCTCCCTCTTGCTCTTGTGTCTTTCTCTCCTCCCTCTCAGTGCTCCCTCCCCCTCCTCCTCTCCCCAACGTCCCTGTTGGATTGGTGGAGTAAACACAGGAAGAGAGCGGGCTCTGTTCCACCACGCCAGAGCTGGGGCTGGGCGTTCCTGCAGAGCTCCTGCGCTGGGGTCAAAAGTTTACTGTGGTTTTCATTTCACCTTTTCTCAGCCAATCACAGCGCCACACTGCCGCGCCTGAACTCTGACCCCTGCTAAGAATTCCACTCAAAAGATGGTCTGACGCCAGTTTCACAACTGCACCCCCCTCCCATCTCCCGTTTTTCCCTTTACTACTCCTTTTCCTTTCTTTCAACTGGCCAGTTTCATGTGTTGACAGAACCTAGGTGAAAAAGATTCCAGAAATGAGGTACGAGGGGTAACAGAGAGCAGAGCTGGGGCTTTTAATCCTCAAAGTCATGCTGTGCGATGAAACTATCAACACCCTGCTTTTATTTATGATACACAGTGACTAACAGTTAACTATGGTAAAATAGAAAAAAACAAAAACATATATATATATATATATATATAAATGACTTCTTACAAGAATCTAAGAATCAGAGGGATTATCAAGCACCTAAATAGGTGGCATTGTGGTTGTATTTCTTTCAATCCAAGTGCAATAAAACCTACATGATTGTGAATTAAAAATAGATTAAAAAGTAAATGTATCTCTGGCATTCTGTTCCACAATTTATTTTCCTGCATTATGTTCTTTTGTCTATGGCTTTACATACAGAGCCTGCAACACATTCGACCCACCACATGGCGCTAAGTTCCAGGTTAACACTATTAAAAGCATGTTTAAATGACTTATGAGGACAGGCGGGATACAGGGGTCACAAGTACCAAGTGCTGAAAGAAACACACAGTGAAGGCAAAAGAGTGAAAACAAACGCAGAGCTCTGCTGGGTTTGTATCACAACACTCAGGATTCTGTTTAGGAATCAAATAAGAGTTACTCTGGCTGGACACATGTATACACACACACACACACACACACACACACACACACTGAGCCATAATCCAACTCTGGGTTTGTTTTTCTCTTGGTGACACTGCACTCTGTTCCCATCTGCTGAGTGATTAAGCCTGCACTGCTAATCAAGTCCCTCTGACGGAGCGGACAGAGGACGACTCATGCAGATCAAGCTGACACCAACAGGCCTTCATAGCTTTCACCCACAATGAAAAGGTTTATACTCAGTGTTCCTGAAAATCCACATGCTGCTCCAAATGAAATCTAATTTGATGGGTTCAGAAAAGCTTTCAAGCTGTCAAACCAGAAGTATGAACAAAACAAAATAAACTGCAGTCTGTTCATTTGGGGATGTCTTCATGGTAGAGCCTGCAAGGTGCCTTGGATTGGACTCAACTTTTGTCAAATCAAAAACTATCCCATACTGGTCCACAGAACAACAGTTTTGCTACAGTAAGAGGTAGACCAACGGATGTTGGCACCTTAGCTTAACAGTTCAGTTGTGGAGCCTTTTAAGCGTTCAACCAGAGAATTTTAGCTGTTGCTCTTTGACAGCCTCTTTAAAAGTAAGTTCATCGGCAACAAAGTTTGCAGACATGCATTTACTTTTTCTAGTTCATAAAAAGCTACCTGCTTTCAGAGCATGCATATTCTCTTGAGTATTATTAAGGGCTGCAACAATTTGTCAACGTTGTCGACAAAAATCGATAATAGAAATAGTCGACAATGAATTCCATTGTCGACTATTGTCGCCAGACTTGTTTTTCCAACAGAGTGAGGCATCTCACTTACTTAGCTAACTTAGCTAACGTTGCAGGCATACCGGTACTTGCTGATACGCAAGCACACATTGCTAATAAATGCAACGTTAGTCCGTTTGCTTTGTAATAACGATCATAATAGTGAACAGAGACCTACCCAGATTTACATACACATTGTTGCTCCTTGATATTGTAAGTCCCAGCCTCTGTCTCGATTAGCAGGATATGGGGTTGTTTATTTTTTGGCTGTAACCGGTATGCTTATGCCTCTATTTGGATCTTTGTTCATTGCATGCCACCAATATGTCTTGTACATAGCCTTCGAACACATATTGCAGCCCCTTTTTCCTACATCTGCTTTTGCTGCTTTATAAAATTTTGATACAAGTTTAGCATGAAGAGCTGTCACAGCATAGGCCATGTTGACACCAAACCAGTGCCAATAAGTTGGACTTAGCGGTTAGACTTAGCAACAGTAACTTGGGGGGGGGGGGGGGACTGAGAAAGCACGTCGGGCAGTTGAATGAAATGGAGACTGACTCGCCTCCGAAAGGTTCAAGTAAAATTCAAGCCAATCCATTTTGTTTTTGATGTACATTGTACATCTTATAAGCGTATTATCGCTTTAAAAGAGAGCTTTAACTTTATGCCTGATAAAAGTATTTTATATAAAATGCATGCAGTCCGTTGAATAAAAGATGCATTTTTCACCAAAATACCCATCCTTCTTGTGTTTATTATCATTTGCCACATAATGAAAGCAACTTCATGCTAAATTTAAGAAATATTTCATTATCCGATTGGTCGACTTATCGTTTCAATAGTCGTTTCAATAGCCTTCAACAAACCTAATTTGCAAACTGAATGCTGAGTTTAAAAAGCTTAATAGCAACATGTATGCACATGTTGTTTGTAGCATTGTTGAGAGAGAGAACATATTTTCTCAGAGCATCTGCAGACACATGATTTTTTTCCACTGAACCCATTAGATTAAAAAGTAAAAGTAAAATATGGTACCTGTATCCTACAACTCAAGTGTGAAGTTCACAGTAATGATGAACTAACTACTTATTAATCGTTTACTTGTTTGAGTAAGACATTTGAAAGAATATCAGATTCAAGGGTCTATTGCTCAATTAGTACTGACAACTACACAGCAAAACATACATTTGAAGTGTTTTCAGTGAAAATTATGTTCACAGAAAATAATCTAAAAAACATGAGGAAATTGCTTTAAAAAGTCAGATTTCCAGCCTTGAAAACACCCGCATGTTGTGATAAGAACATCTAGTGGACAGAAAATATATAACAGGGAGCCATAGTGGAATTTTTTCCAACCTCTACTGACTCTTGTGATTACTTTATTTACTTAGCTGTTATCTAAAATCTATCGAAGTTTACAAAACCAACTTGGTTGACTTCATCCTTGTTGTGCCAATACACACTTATACTGATCTGCCCCGTTTACTGCATTTAGCTGCTAAAACTGTCAAAACTCTGCCATCTCTACTTAAAACCAAGCTCATAAATTGCTCTAAATAATGTTTAGCTTTAATCCAATTTCATGGGTAGCCACATGGAACAGGGTTGTGAGTGGGTAGTACGGGCAGTAGTACTAATTGAACAGGGATCTTTCCTTCCACAGTAAAGAATCACTTGTTCCAGTACGGCCATAGCAATAAAATGAGCATATAGGAGCACCACAAGAAACAAGCTGAGTGGAAACATGATGATCATTTGCCAAAAGTAGAGCCACCACCATACAAAATACCAGAATGGATTGATGGACAACTTTTTAAGTGTTGTTTGGTATATAAAATACTACATGGGTGCAAAGCTTGATGTAAAGTGGCAATGTCAAGAGGCAACCTTTTAATTGGGTTGTTGCCTTAACAACAAGCCACATACACAAAGGTGACGTCATCAGGCAGAATAAAGAGCAGCAAGGGGGAAAGGAACATTTTCCATTTTATCCAGAAAAGAGAGGGAAAAAATTCAGTCCAATTAAGAAATGAGTGTAGCAGAAAATAGGGGTAGTAATAAATTATCCGACACATGCCTTGCCAGTGTTGACATGCTGTAGTAAGTCTGGAGCCTTTAACGACACTGTGGAAGTCTGTCATTCACAACTTGACTTTTCTTTGAACTCAAGGCTACAATAAAGTAGAGATTACACTTGTGGAAAAATCTAAATGCTGTCTAGCAGATTGCTGTGAGCAAATGTCTGCACGCTCACTACAATTTGCGGTAATTTCTTTTAATGAAAGGAGCTTTTAAATTGTAGGTGAACTAAAATATAAAAGAAACACAACAGCCCAGCAGTCCCTGCTTGCATGGTCTTATATGTGTATCCTCTTACACCTTGTAACTGCAGGGCCATGCCAGCCACAGCTGCCTCTCAATCCAGACAGACCCAGAAACCACACCCCACTGCCACATAAGTACAACATCAAACTGTTTCATCTTGGAGATGTACAGAGAGGAAGAGGAACATGATGTAAACAAAGGAAATAAACACAACCATAACTCTGACACTGTTCAATTACAGGGGACAGAGTTTTGAGGGCAGTAAAGGTAAGCTTATGGAAAAAGTCGAGAAAGAGAACCTGTGAACTTTGAGATCAAAGCTATCCGTTCTTTGCGCAGCAAATAAACTATTTTTGTGTGCATTTATTGGTGGTAGTGTAAGAGAGAAAAAATGTAGACAAGGAAAAGACAGAGAGTGTCCATGTAGCAGTTGAGAAGTTCATCCAGAAATGACAGTGTGTCTTTTCTTTCCCCCTCTTTGCCAGCCTCTCTTTCCCCTTCCCTTTACGCTGAATAACAGACAGAGAGAGCATCTGGTAGCAGTTATCTCACAAACCAAACTTTTTTTTTCACCCTTGCTGTCTCTCCCCCAAAGCATTTTTTTTTTTATAAAAGGGGGCCCTAAACAAAACACAAACAAGGTCTTGCTAACATTTTACAATGGTAACAAAACTAGGCCAGGGAGCTACCCTCCCACTGGCTTGTTCAGGTGAACCCGTTTTACGAGCATTCTTCAGCTGGGGGAGCGAAAGTTAAAGGGGGAGTTGAAGTTAAAGAGGAAGGGCAAGTAGGGGAGGGGGGGGGGGGGACAAAGCTCTTGGCACCCCCTTCCCTAATAAACTCTTGTTCGTCCAATCAACAAGGACTACAGAGAGTGAACTGTTCCAAATCCTTGCTGGTTATAAACTGGAATTGGGTGCAATGATTGCTTCAGGCTGCCCGTTTGGCTTTTAGAAGTGTGCATGGCTCACATATGGCTCAGCTAGCCTAACACTTGGGTATTACCTCAGAGTTGAAGAAGAGGGGACTGAGGGGATGAATGAGATGTGACTTCAAATAGAGTCAGAGTGCATTCTGCACCGCTTGACTTTGGACTCAGTAGGCTGGCTGTCTGGCTTCCTCTGACTCGTGAATAACAATCTGGTTTCAGCAGCTCTCATCTCATATTCTCACTCTCACTTGTTTGGGCGAAGTAGCTGTAAATATTTTAGCAGTGGAAACACGACTGTCTTGTTGAGCAGAGTTTGCTATATTTAGCTCTATAGAGGTAGGCAGAACCTACCTGTTGGGTGCTGCCGCGATATCAGTGTGAGGGTTTCTCTGTCTTTAACAAACACAAAGACAGATCACAGTCACTGATGAGTGACCTTGAGATGTGAGGACTAAACAGGATGTTTTACACAGCTTGAGCTGACCACAGGAAACTTCTTAAACATCCGTTGTAAAACAGCCTCAGATGACAAGTCAGAGTCAAATCTAATGGGGAAAGCCATTGAATCCGGTAAAAATTTACTTGAACTCAAGCTTGAAACTGGTAAATTTCATCAATATTACAGAAAAATATCTGAAAAATTTAAAGATGGATGACAAGTGCAAGCTGGTTTCTTTCTCTTTCTACACTACCCCTACTGCTGTTAAGCAAAAAGGCAATAAGATGCAGTCGTCATATTTCAACAGGGGAAACAATCAGGCTTTCCTTTTAGCTCTGAGTGTCATTAGAAGTCCTCTCAAAGCCACTGCTCACCCACACAGCTATTAATCGTGAATTCAACACATACCACATGACCGATTGGCAGTTGCTTGAAACGAAACTTATTATCTCTGTCTCTCTGTTGGCACACACGGACTGACGAAACACTTGAAGAATGCTATCTATTCAGACATCAGTGATGCAAAAATGCAGCTTGACAAAGACAGATTAGAGACAGTTATCAGAAGTGGCAAGCGCTCCACTTATTGCCAGATTTTTTATGTTAATATATATATATATATATATATATATATATTTCCCACTCTTTAACAGGAGCTACAAGGGCAACTGTTTCAGAGATGTATAATTTTCTTAAAATATTCAAAAAAAGGCATAATCAATTATTTCTACATTGTCATGGAATTGATAAGATGCCAAGTTACCTTTTGATGTAACAACCAAATATTAGTAATGTCACAAAATATAGGACCATTTGGTTATCAATCAAGGAATCTGCTGTTACATAGAATCTGCCTCCAGAGAGATACTTCTCCTAGTCCCATGAGAAAAAGTGATAAGTTAATGAATTATTGAGAGCACAGGGGCCAGCAGACAAAGAGCGAAAGCCATGCATCCCAGTCAGTCGCCCCATCTGCAGTCAAAGAATTCCCCCCAAAGATTGATTCATTGTTAACGCAGCCTGACACCCTGTGTGAGAGAGAAAGAAAGTGGTAGATAAAGGGACAGAGAATGGGGGGACAGGGGGCACCATTTGCCAAGAATATGAGCAAAAGCAGTTCATTGGACAGGTTCCCACAGTGGTCATTCTACCACTTACAAAAATACCACATACATGAGCTTGAGTAACGGCATTCCATCAGACTCAAAATAAAGATAAGTTAGCTCATCTGACGGCTGAATACTACCAGACCAGCAACATTATTCTCCCTTATTTATTCCCAGCTACACCCCATTTAAACACCAACATTATTTAAATGATGAGTGGTTTGCATTAAATCATATGAGCAGTAACATTCATCAGTAAGCAACATCTTGTGCCTAGATCGTGTTGTGTTATGACAATAACACTGTGAAACTCTCACGTGGAAATGAGCATTGAACTGTAAATGCCTACAAGTATTGGCATGGATAGCCCCAGGCAAAGAGAGCGACAGCACACCTAGACCTCAACCGTTTCAGTGGGATGACTAAACTACCTCCTCATTGTCTGTCTACACATGAGCCCGCTCTTCAAGAATGTCCTCTTACCACCTCGGAAATCCGAGTGTTCAGCATACTCCTTTTCGAGCACAGTGAAAGCAAACGTGGACTCTACCTGAACCCTATGAGTGATCATCCTCCCCTGTACTAAACACATCCATCTCCCTCTGCCAGTCCGTCTGTCTCATTCTCTCTCACACACATGCACCTAAATATGATTTATCATGGGTGAAAAGCAACATTTATCATACAGTGATGGGTCATTATACCAACCATTACAATCACGGATACGTAATCTCACTACAGGCATGCAAATAAATAACAGATGCTGTGGATTCTCCAGGGGAGCCACACTGAGGTAGTCACCGTTCAAGTTTGGTTGTCAGTAGCGGAGGACAGTGAAAACAACCATGACCTGCATGCTGGCTAACATCATACATTTATCAACCAACAAGATTTTTTTTTGCGTGCTTCACCTTATGAGTTGAATGATTGCGTTGCCACTTGTTTAGATGGTCTTGCATTTTATGTGTCGATTTAAAGGAAAGAAAACTATTCCGCAGAGCAAATGCAACTACAATACTCTGTGTTTATGGCCATTTACCTCCTCTACGTTCATAGTGGAGGCTGCAGAGCGGTAACATACGAGCAGTAAAACATTTATTTTCATTTAATCACCCAAGGCAACTACCGCGGTGTAACTAAGCTTAGCTGCAGCAACGTTTGTACCGAAACTGTGAGGCGAGTCGGACCGTCAGGTAAAAAAATAGTGCCCAAAGCTATTCACTACTGTTGTGGACACTGAACACAGCCCGGCGGACCTACAAAGTTAACGTTAACGTTTTAAAACACAAACGAGTTTACTCATTGGCAGTGTTGAGTATTGAGAGCTAGGCTATTGCCCCCCAGCGAATCAAGAGAGCCTGTATCTCGTAAACTTTGTAGCTAGCGGATAATGGAAACACCAACAAACACCATAACCAATAGGAATTGCGCGTTAACAATCCAGGCTTAACATAAATTCGAATTTAATCGAGAGTTTAGGAGTCAGTAATATCATAATAGTCATTCCACGGCGAATACACAGTGGTGAGGTGGTTCGTTGTATCACGGTAGCTTAAAAACCACAGCCTGCTCGGAAGCAGAGCAACACCAACTGTCTCTGTGACAAATTTGCACGTTCAAACACACACTGCTGTTAGTGTTTAAAACTCAGGAATAACCAGAACACAAACTAATTGCAAAAAAACTCACCGGTTTCGCCGCTTTCATTGAGTAGAGCAGTTTCTTTTACGCCTCTACAAACTCTCCGCCATCTTCGGCAGGACCGTGTTTGTTTAAATGCGAAACACTCCCAGAGCGGAGGGAGCCAGCTTGTAGCAGCGCGACAGGACTTCTGGGTAATGTAGTACCTTTCCTTTGCTAGCCACATCAAGCGGGTTAACTCGCTGTGCAAGCGAACTACACGTACATCAATACCCATAGGCGATATGAGCAGCAGACACTGATATTATTAGGCGAGAGATTTAAAAACTTATTTATAGTCTGGCAGAAAAACAGCTTTATGCAAATGACACATCATACCCCAAGAGAACTGCATTAGAATGTTATACATATTACATACAATTATTAAAAAATGTATTCACAAAATGTTTGGAATTGAGCATTGTTTTTTTCAATATGTATTGAACAGAACACAAAGGGGCATTTGGGATTTATTTAAGGGAAAATATACTCTTTTTCCTAGTGTTAAAGGTGGGATATTTTTTTCCAATATTGTTTCACTGGGACTTTACAAAGTCCAGCATTTTGACATGATTTATGGTGTGTAATTGGGCCCGAATTAAACATGAATAAATATAATTGCAACCATGATACATAGTGTTTATATTTTCAAACAGGACACTCCATATGCTGCATCACATGTGGCCTTTTGGTACCTTGCAATTATGTCAGTTATAAAGTGACTGCCATTCACATGTGAAACCTGATACCCCACAGATTCTGGGTCCAGTGTCAGCGACATTAATTGGAGTGAGTGAAAAGCCACCTTGGCCCCCTTGTGACTACAGAGGATGGAAAAAACTGTCTCCATGGTGATCTCTCTGGCACACGAGTTTTGAATTTTTACAACTAAGGAGGGAGTGAGGGCGGTGGGGTGGGGGGAGAGGCAGAGCTTAAATTTAGGTAATTAGCTCCTTATTTGCTCTTTCCTGCCTGAACATATTTCTGCAATCAGTGTAAAAACGTTGAGGTTAAAAAAAAATCAAAGGGTGTGTATGCAGGACGCAAACATCCATGCACGTTATTTGGTTAAAGTGTAGCTGCTGGGAAAGTTCATTTCCAAAGTCACAGCTTTTTATGTTGTGAAAACAATTTACAAATATTACAAAGTTCAAACTATATAAAAAATACTCACTGAAGTGTTACACGACTGATAATGATAAAAGATTAGATTAGATTCACACATTATTTACAATACTGATGCAAAACATGATTATCTACGTATAGATTAATCATATCATAGGCAGATCTCTTGCTAATGTGTGAAGCTTTTTAATGACTGGATGAATAACATCACCGTTGGTCTCTGAAAAATAAGAAATAAATCAATTAGAAAAATATATATTCAAGTCTTACACATTTTAGTTGTGTGGGCTTTTGGTCTGTTTGTCTGTTTGTATGTCTGCCTGAGTGACAGAGCCACAATTACATTCCATGGAGACCCAAAGAGGGGCCCAGTGGCCCTCTGTTTGTGCCCCTTCCCCCACAAAACACAGCAAACTGACCTCCCCCTCAATGAGTGTGAGACACTTTATCCCATCCCCCCTCCCTACTCAGCCTCTCTACTTTGAAAGGACAGGAGATAACAGTTTGAAAGGACAGGAGATAGCCCTATAATCATTAATGTATTCAGATGAGTTTACCTGCAAACAGCTAACAGCATGCCTTTCTGTGCTCCCAGCCAATCCTATCCCCCAAAACACTATACAGATAAAATAAAGCACAAATAAACATTGTGCATACCTATTATCAGCTATAACACAAGTAATACATAAACTGTATGAAATTCAAGAGTTTCTCATAAACTGTGTTTGTGTTAATTAGTGTATTTTTTTATTCGAGAGCAGGATACCAGTATTTATTTATTTTTGTTAGACAATTGTAATTCCTTTGTCGTCCACATCGTGTATTTTCGCCTTTTTTCTCACCATTAGATGTTTTATATTTGGCAACTTCGATCTGATAACTGATCAATCCGATCCTGATCCAGGTCATATAATCAATAGTTTGAGAAATGCCCTGAATGACAACATAAATATTGTGTTACATTGATATTACCAAAGAAACCACAAGTCAATAAAGCATATATGCCAATGTCTAATTAGTATCTGTGTCGAGCAGTGGATAAAGAAACTATTTAGTTAACGTTACTATATGCAGGATAACCAAATTCCCTTTTCTATGGCAGCTCGGATTAATAGCAAGGCGTTTTATGAAAAACAAATAATAATAGTGACGATTCAGAAGACAACAGAATAAACCCGACTTAAAGCGTGTGCACTGAAACATAAATCATAACAAACAGGTTAAAGAAGTCTGTATTTCATCCAAAGCCTTGAACCCAAGGATGGAATAAAGTTCACTAAAGACTGACCCGTGCAGTTAAAGTCTAGCTTGGGCGCCATCTTGGGGACTGTACGGCTCGTTACCAGTCGGACACTTGAGAAGCCCACCGGTCATCGTCTGCAGATTTGGGACCAAACGGTAGCAAACAGTGGACTTTGACAAAGGTGACAGAATAGCAACGACACATCGTTAGGTTTTTATGTGAGGTGTCACCGGAGTTATATCGCTTAAACATCTGTTAAATGGACCGGTGAAGTGTTTTAATGAGACTGATATATCAACCGTGTTTAGCGTACTTCGACAGACGCTCATGGCTAATGTCAATTAACTTGAACTTTAGCTAATTCACTAGCTAATGAATTAGCACTTTACAAGTCAGTAATGCAAACGTTAGCGTTAACCGGCAAGAAATATAGAAGTTGAGTCGCGTGAAAGCCTCCTAATTAACTGTATAAAGTACTTTGGCTGAGATTAGAAATGAACCTTTATTCTAAGTGTATTTAGTAAATTCGTGTTTTTTTTTTAATTAGACGTCACAGCAGAGGAAAAAGACTAGCTAACTTAAATAAGTCCGGAGTAACGTGTTGTATTTTAGCATTCAAACTCTACACTACACAAATTTGGTACCCTGACTCAGTGTCTCGTTTGAAGGCCATTTCTCACCACTTCATTATTTTTCAGTTCTTCTTTGTGCCTAAGAGGTTTTCTTGCCTTTAAGGGGCAGTTAAATTACAATTTATATTCTCCTCCTCACTGTAGTGTTATTTAGCAGCCTAGAGTGTTATGATGTGAGTTGCCATTGTTGGAGAGATTGGTTTTATGAGTTATGTCTTGTGAACTATTTTGGTATTTGCATGATTTTAACATGATACCTGTTCACTACATGGCCTGCGGATGATCATCACAAGTGAGAAAAGGCAAATAATGTATGTCAAAATATGTATCTTTGATTTTGGGGCGAACTTCTCCTTTTTACCTTGTGTTAGTGTTATAGTATTTCTCTTTCTGGCCTGCAGTGATACCATTAATGACTTACTTGAAACTTAGGTACGTCGTAGTTGTGATATCTAAAAACAAGGCTAATGTTAAGACATTTTTTATGTCTTGTTGACATTTTTCTTGCTTTAGGCTAACTTCCAAATTACCAGAATTAGTATCTGATTTATTGGCCAAAGTCCTTTCAGTGCTCTCAGTGTATTAAAACAGAAATAAATATCCAGCATGTACAACAACGAAGTTGGATAAATGTTAAACAAACAATGAACTATGATACGCATATAAATATATAGTAGAAGTACAAAAGAAAAAAAGAAAACATGACATTTGTAAACAGTAATGGCGCAGAGTGCAAATGGTGCTGGAATAATTATGGGATGATTATCCTAACGGGCTGCTTTTTATACATAGTATTGGTAGATATTAATTTGTGTTTGATCAATTAACCATACACTAGGCCTGCACATGATGCATGCTGGGGGGTGACAGGTTAAATACATACACAGCACACAGTGTTTAACAGGTCAGTTTCTGCATTTTGCTCATCTGTAGGCAAATCTGAACATGTTCAGCAGTCCATAACTATCCGAGAATTTTTTATGAGTAATATTACAATTAACAAGTAGATAAAGCAGCTATCACAGTGAGTTTAGTATATTCAAGATTCAAAAGCTTTATTTATCCAGAAGGAAATTACTTTGCAACAGTAGCAGTACAGGTAGGAATAAAATAAATACAACAAAGTGCAAAACACAGTAGTAATATGAATAAGGCTAAAATACACTGTAAAAATTGTTTAATGTGACCCAGTGATAAATTAAATTAAAGCAGCATATTACACATCACTTAAGAATGAGTGAGTAATAAACAAAAGTGGTGAGTGATAAAGTGTCCAGTGATGGTTCAGGACACAGAGTCTGGATTGACCATGTCCCGGCCAGAGGTTGAAGTATTGAACAGTCAAATATTTCACCTTATACTGTATACCCGCATGTATTCCTTGCTTTCTCCAGGCAATAAATCTGTTGGCTGTTTGGACAAAGTTTGTCACGTTCTCCTTGATTAACCTAATTATATGGTAGTGTGTACGGAGATGTTATAAAGGTTTTTCCACAAGAGGTCACTGCTGCCTTTCTTCCTGTAAAAGGAGAGTGCAGGCAGGTGCTTCTCAGCAGCTAAATCATATGGATATTAAGAGCATGGTGTAATTAGCATTGTCGTCAAGTGAAAAAAAACATTCACATTCAAAATATAATATGCCACCTACTGTGAAGCAATCATTTCTTTTCTGCATGAAACAAATTAACACAATATAAAATGGATAATATCAGAGTAATGCTTCCTGCTATGATGCACTTTATAAAGAATAATATTAAGTGCTACTCTAGTTAAAAGTTTAAACTAAAAATGGAGGCCCTTTAAATTGCATAACAAAACATTTATCACATAATATAGAAAGTTATTGTTATAAAGTTTAAGTTTGCCATTTTATTTTTGGTTTATATAAAAAATAATTATCACGCTAAAATAAAAATGAATACTCATAAAAATAAGGTTAGGCGATTACAAAAACAAGGAATTACTGTGGCATCACAACAACATTTGTTAGCAAGACAATTCCTCTTTGACTTTTGCAAAATGTATTCTCCAAAGCGAAGGTAAAAGCTTTGATAACACGAAGAGTATATCCCATGTTTATGTCTCAGGGACTCATAATATAACAGAGTGGAATAAATGCAGGAGAGATGTGCTTACTATTTATTCTGAAGCAACATACATTTTCTTGCAAGTCCTTGATAGTCAACACAAACTTAAAATATGTCACTGTTTCTTTGATTATAATCTTTATAATCTTGGCCTTTGTAGAGCCCTATGGTGGAGCCACATGGTTAACATGTGGTCACACCTGTTCAAAAATGTCAGGGAAATCACATGACAGTAATTCTGCATGTTTAGCAGTGTTGTAAACCTTCATAGATCAAATAAAACGAGCACATTTAGTTCAGAGCCTGTTTAGTCAATTCTTTTGTTTATATTGAAGCTCTTATCTTTAAGTTGGCTTGTTAACCTTGAGGCTGGGAACGACTGAGACGAATCCCTCCTTAGGTATACAGACATAGGCCTTGTGTTTGTGTGCACATCTGCTTCCTACTCGTCACAGCTTCACCAGAGGCCGATGTTAAAGGAAACAACAGCTATGTGCAGTCTTTTTGCTTTCTGGAAGGTCTGAAGAGGCTGATTATTTGGTTCTGGGCCTAGCTGCTCTTGCTCTCAGTACTGCGTTTTAGCTTGCCTGTGCTGAACAAAAGACAAGCAGCCAGGAAATGCACTGGCCAATCAGCGGCTGGCTTTCATTCTGTCGGCATGCATGGCCACTCTCAGTGTGCCTTATATCAGAGCAGTGAGTCGGACAGCTTGGAGAGCCGTGGCTGTGCTCTGAGCAGGGTGAGGGCTGACAGGGCTGTCCTCCATGTTTTAATAAGCATTGACATATCACACAGAGTTTGTAGCCATGCATCCACAGAGGTAAGCATTATTTTCATTCTTTTTCATATACAAGTCTGTTGATAAGGCACCAGCCACTGTGTGTGATCCGTGCCTAAGTAATAATACAGGTTTGTCTGACAGACTGGGGGAGGGGGAAGAGTATTTGCCACCCCACACAGGAGTGGAGCTTGTAAGGAGAGCATAGCATGGTACATTTCAACATCTGCTGAATGGGTGGCTGTCTGGACACATACAGGTCAAGTGTAAGGTCATTGTACATTCATAGTATATTGACTGAGAAAACCTGCTTTTCTTTCGTCAATATCCAAAGGGAATTGGGATTTTGTGGTCGCCCCTGGCCTATGCTGTCAAGATGGCAGGCCTGGTGAGGGATCCAGGCAGGATGGGAGAGACATGGAGCAGTGCAGAGGGGAGTCCCCAGAGGAATTAACAGATGGTAAAGTGACAGCACAGCAAGTTTAATTTAGGCCTCAAACTGGCATGAGAGCAAGGCAGCAGGGCACTGTTGGTAATTGTCTGCCAGACAAACATGGCAACAGAGGACCTTTCTACCCTTCACCCAAAAAACACACTTCACCTCACCATAATTTCCCTTTTTTACTTAGTGAATACAAAAACCAAGCTTTTAACAGGCCTAATCCTGTAAGCTGCTCACTAGTTTTCTAAAATACCAATTACATATGGACTAAATATGCCGTAGCAGCTTATTTATCACAGGGTTGGAGGAATTGCCTGAGCCTAATGGTGCACTGCCTCCCAGTGTTGTTCTCTGCTGCCGAGTGTCAGCCATTTTAGAGAGCTTCCCCTTTCTGTCCCTCTGCTCCAAGCACACTGAGTATTTGTATGTAAGGGAGAAGGAAAGAAGAAGGGAAGGACTTCCTCTGAAAAGGCTCTGCATAGAAACCTCATCTCATCCAGAGAGGCTTGAAAATCTCTTTGAAGTCGACAAGGTTAGATTGAATTCTGTTTATATATAATGATGTTGTGGATGGTGTTCTGTATGAATGAATCAGAAAAAAGGTAACATTTAGTTAATGGTTGTATCTTTTCTGATAGTTATATAGTATAGTATTAATTAGATTCTATTCTTCAACATTTATGATATATTAGGGGATGAAGTATGTGCTATTTGTTTTGTCATTGTTGGTGGATGCTGTCTGTTTTAAATATAACCAGGGGAGCCGGGCCTGGGTATAATGAAACACATAATGTTGCTTGACCAGGGTTCAGGAGCAGTCTGCATTGACTGAAGCAGCAAATCCCCCCCTCAGTGTTTTGTGAATGGTGCTTGGTAATTCTTCTAATCCCTTCATTCCACTATAGTGCGAGGGTTGGTGTAGGCACACTTGAATCTGCATTCCAGCGAAGCACACAGCCTGTTTAGTTGGGTGTCATGTCTTTGAAATATCCACCAGTTGACCTTAATGAACTTGTGCAGATGATGGGGTTGGCCTTGACATTTTGGCCTGGACATGTTTTGGTTCTGAAGCTTTTGAATGGTTTCTTCTTTTGTTGAACTGTGTGCCTGACTGATACTGGATTTGTGAGACTGATTTTAGATGGGATACATTTACTGTGCACTAGTTTTATAAGAAAATAAAAATAAAAAAATAAGATGGAAAGGTATTAATAAGGCTGTTTCTTAAACAAATAGTGAAAGAATACTTAACATTTTTAACCACTGTAAATACAGTGTATTAGGTTGCCCACCAATTCTAAAAATGACAACTGAGAAAATAAAGTACAAATACAAAAGAAATGCAAAAATAAATTTATGACCTTCATTCAAATCTTGAGGAATTATTGAGGACAGGAACTCTTTTTCAATGATCTTGAGATCATAGAAAAAAACCCCCACCAGGAAATACCAAATAACAACAAATGGTACCATTGAAAAACATAATAAAAAGTCCAAAGCAGCATAATTAGTAATCATAGTTTAATTTTGCTCATAGTAAAATTATGTTGAGTTTGAATGTAAGTTGTAAGATATTCTAGGTAGATGCTGCAAAAATTTTTTGCAAATTTGGTAATTGTCTGGGGAAAACTGAGCATTTAACAATCACTTAGGATAATTGGTATATGTGAACAAAGTACTGAGGTATGGTGGCATGTTGCCTATCTTGTCTAAGACTTTATTCATGAAAAGGAACCAATGCATATCTCAAAGATAAAGATGCCCATCCCGCCTTGTTGTATGCAATGAAATAACAGGTTAAGAGACAGTAGTTCATCTAATTAAACATTAATATCAAGCAGTTGCTGACAATTTAAATAAAGATTAAACTAGAAGGAAAACCATCTCTAAATCCCCCCTAGCAGTTTTCTGCATTAAATGCTCTGTAAAAACATTTCCAGATTGGCACCTATTAGACAAGTCAGCCATTACAATTAGTCAGCTCCAGGTTGCACTAAATATATACCAATGTGTTTTAATTGTTTGCATTGTTTGAGTTAATGCTTGAAAGTTCAATATTGGTCAAAGAAAAGTAATTTTGACAGAAAGATGGATGAGGTTGCTGTCAGCTGTGATTTTTAATTTGATGTTGCTCACACTCAAATCTCCAGGCAGATATCGAGCATGAGACAGTTTGCTGAAGAGGCATTGCCGAGAGAGAGTAAGGGGGGAGGAGGGGGGTTATGGTTTCCATGCTGTCTGGGAGGCCTGTGACATTTTCAGTCCTGTCTTTGTGTCCAGTATTAGGCCCATGCTGCATATCAACATGCTGGGGCACATAATAAGCTGCATGTGGTCTTTTACAGCAGATTCGACTGGTGCCGTGTGTATGTGCTGTGTGTGCGGCGCACACAGTGGTCAGAGAGAGAAAGAGGGAGAGAGAGAGAGAGAGACAGAGAGAGAGAGAGAGAGAGAGAGTGTTCAAAATGGATGCCATACACATACATTGGCTGAGAGCACAGCGAGGGAGGGAATCTGATCCTCTCCCTGTCAAGCCTGTAGAGCTGCATCTTACATGTCTGATAAAAGACACAGAACGGTGCATGTCTGTATGGGAATTAAAGGGGGCGAGGGACTTGATTTTCTGGAGGTTTTTAGCAACAGTGAGGAGCAGTCCTCTCTGCATTGCAGCACTGTGGCTGAGGAGAGCGGGGAGAAGAGAGCCTGTGTGGCACACCGAGCTGAGCACCCAATCAGGCACCTCCGTGTGGTGCTCAAGCCAATCGGCAGCTTGCAGCCGAGGTTAAAGATTGACAATTGCAACAGAGAGCAGCAGGGAGAGAAGGCCTTCTGGGAAACCTGGACCCATCTTTTCCCTCATCCCCCAACGCCCTCAATAATTGAAAAAGATTAAAGAATAGGCTGAAGAATCTGTATGTGAGTATAGAAAAAAGGTATGCTGTTGATTTCCTACATTGGAGCATGGGTGTTGTGGCATTGGTGGGTGTGGAGAGGGTTTAATCAGTAGGTTACAATAGGCTGTGTGACTGTGTGTGTGTGTGTGTGTGTGTGTGTGTGTGTGTGTGTGTGTGTGTGTATGTGCTCTGTGGACTGGTTTCAAAATGTTTTTGTCAGGATGGGCAGCATTGATTTTTGTCCTTGTCCCTGTCTTTCTCTTTGTCTTTTGTTGCTTTGCTTCCTGCCCTGGACAGGACAGGATGTTGCTGGGGTAGATTGTCTGAGGCTGTCCAGACAGGTTAGATGAGGAGGCCAGTAAAGCCATTTCACTGTCTGTCTCTGCAGATGTGCTGTGTTCCTGTCTAATATTTCTTCCTTCTTTACTGATGGAGGAGCAGGAGGGACAGGGGGGTTGGTGATCAAGATTATTGAAATTGAAGCAGTATTTTTATTGTCAGTGAATATCTGTCTATTCTTCACACAAAACATTTACTTCTTTTGGAGTAAGTGAAATAAAAAATGGCTGATTTTAATGCCATCTGAACAGTAAGGCCAGTGTTTCTACTGAGTCGTCAGAGAAAATGGCAACAATAATAGGATCGACAACAGGGCGCCTGCAAAGCAAGGTGAATCATGTTGGACTAATGGTGAGAAAAACCTGTTGGGCAGATTTTGAATAGAAAGTGCTTCACAGCAATTGGTAGCTGGCATTTCAAGGAAATGTTCCTCAACACAACAGAGCTGTGGTTGTGTAATCCATTCTGATATGCTGTCTGTTATTAGGTCACTTGATCAGTGAATATTATGTGGCTGTTGTAAGACAGAAGGGAAGTCTAATTTACAATTTACATTTCACTTGCTGCACGTCAGAAGAGTCAGACACTGCAGATACTACTCTTCTGTGTTTTCATGTTCACTATTAATAGATCTGTGGTCAGTGGAGAATGGTGCCTGCTATTTTTGATTGGAGAATGGCCCTGAACATTGAGCTGCCTTTGCTCCAGCATACATTAACTTTTGTTTAAAGTAAGTATATTATCAATATTTAGAGGACCAAGTTAACAAGTTGCAGTCTAATTGTACCTGGAGTTTGGAGTTTGGAGTTTTATGCATGTGTCATTAAGCTGTTGAGTGATGTATTTGCTATTTTATCAGTATTTGCAGCCATGTTGGGTCTTAAAAGTTTTGGTTAATTTCTGGTTAAAGTCTATAAATATCAGATCTGACCTGTGTATGGCCTGCACTCCACATTTTGGAGAGGCTTTTGAGTTGTATTCATGCAGAGTGGTTATATTTTGTAATAACCGTTTTGCCGCGTTTATCACCTTTACAAGCTTTTATTCTTTTGTGTTGTCACAAGGATTATGGAAAAACTAGTGGCCTGATTGGAAACTTGGTGGAAAAGTGTGGCATGGGCCAAGGAAGAACCCATTTCATTTTGTGGCAATTCTGAATCACAGGGCAGATACACAAAATATTTCTAACCTTTGTTACTGTAGCAGGATAGGACATGACCTTGGGGGATATCTGCACCCTCTAAATGCTCTTTTAGTTGAAAGTAGAAAACATTGAAAACAATGTTTTGGTCATCTGTACACCCAGTCATTTTTCAGAATTAATCCTTCAGTACAATTAATGTTCGGTGAAAAATGTAAACATTTCAAGACACAATCCAATGACCAGTTACTGGTTTGAACTGAATTAACTCCCAATCATTCCAATCATTCATATGTTATAAGCATGACACTGTCAGAAGTATTCGTCTGAAGATTGGTTTTTAATAGGAATTTTTAAAGAGGATTTATGACGCTTCTTGGTATCTAACTGAGCATCCTAAATTAATGTCAAGAGACAGCTTGATGACAAACTGGAGCTTTCCCACTGTAGTAACATGAGGGAATTTTTTAAGTAGGTGTTGAATAACAAGTTTCTGCAGGAATATGTTAGATCTCAACACTAAAATAGACCATTCACATTTCCAATAATATACCATATAATTTGGACGTCACAGGATGGCTTGGATTTTGCTGGAGGTTTGTCAGACACCCAAGCAGATATGTTCGGTAATGTAAAAATGCTCAGAGTTTTTACTACTTCTGACTTTTACACTGGGCAATGTATTAATCAAATCCATTATCTGGCCGTAATTGGCATTTTAGCTTTCTGAAATACAAACTATGATGTAGCATGCACTAGGAATGTTATCATTCTTTACATACCATAGTGTAACTTCATTCTGGGGGGTATATGACAAAGAGCAAGAGAGAGCTTACAGGAAATGAGGAGCTAACATCTTAAACCCCTTGGCTACCAGATTGAGTGTGGCTCAACAGAATGTGTAGTCTTTAGGACAAATTTCAAATAATATTTTTAACTCTGGAGACAATAGCTTTATATATATTTATGAGGCATGTTCAGCTCTAGGTTATATTTGACTGATAAAACCATTGACTTTTCTGTATCAGTGTGACAGAGGAAGAGGAGAAAACTGAGATTTCATCAGAAGGAATGGAGATCTCAACCAGATCCAAAGGTGAGAAGATTCCCCACAAGTTTGTCTGTGGATAGTTTGGTGAAGCTCTGTTTCTATATGTATGTATGTGTGCTGTAATATGCAGTGGTTTTGCTGTGGTTGTCTTGGTTTAATATTATTTAAGTGATCATACTTTCTGGCTTCACGCAACTATAAATGTTCAGTTTTTTTTCTGTTTTAAAAAGGCCATCAGTGTGCACTTTCTGATTTATGTAGTCTTTGACCTTTTGTCTGCTATTTCAGACACAGGGTCCACTGAACGGATGACCCAAAAAAGAAAGATGCCGAGTCCGTCTCACTCATCCAATGGTCATTCTTCTGCTGAAACATCCCCCTGCCCAGTGAAAAAGAAGAAGAAACCAGGTGCAGTGAGCAGCAGCAAAGACCAGGTAACGGTCTCCAAACACAGAATCCACAGCTGCTATTGTTCCCAACATGATTGATATATTCTTCGTGTTGACACTTACACTAGACAACAACCTCTGAGACTTTCCTGATTTTCAAGAGGTTAAGGTCTTTGACCCAAAGTGTGAATTTACCTAATACATAAATGCATGTTATGGAATTGTCTTTTCTTAAAGATCTTTGTAAATGGATCTTTCTGCTGCATCTGTCTAACATGGAGATTTAATTCATATCAGATATGTATCATGTTTGTTTAACTTTGGTATTATTATCAGTCAATTCAAATTAATTCATATTAACTGCTTTGAAATAATTAACATTATTTTTTTTTTTATCTGGGGGAAGTTTAACCCCAGATAAATGATGCACTAGCCTGGCATTATCAAGAAATATTTTTTTTCTTGTAGATCTGGTTGCAAGTTGAATTTTTGCTATCAAAAATGTAAAAATCTGACAAAACATCGCTGAAATTTGGATGAAAATCAGACTAAAAAACAACAACAAACAGCAAGGATGTTAGTTGAAAATCTACTGCTAGTTTTAAAATACAATTAATATTGTCTGTTGTACTGAAGTGTTTTTTACTTTTTATGCAGATAAGAACTTTATTTACTGTAAACCACAGTGAACACAGTTTGGAACTGGATATCCTAAAATGTGTTGAAAAATCAGTTGAAAACAATTTGCTTTTATGTTTTTGTAAAAAAAAAAAAAAAAAAATCAGCAATCAAGTAAAAAAATCATGAGATGCTACAATCACCTGCTCACATTCAGTAAACTATAATTGTAGGTATCATCTACGTTTTCTTTTATCCCAGACATATTGTTGGACGGATTTTGTTCCATACCTTTACATGTTTCGATGGTAGTCTTCTGTCTTCGTCAGAAGGTCTCACAGTTTGAATTGTGTGACGTAGATGATAATACTAAAATGAAGATATAACGAATCCTATACAACTATAATTGTAGGTGCACTGAGATGGCTGTTTATATAGGTGTAGGTAACAATACAACAGTCAGTGTTTTAAGGACTGCTTTACTCTTGGTAGGTTTATTAATGTGACATAAACGCCTTGCAGGATTGTCCTGCTCCATGTCAACACAGTTTCACACATCTACCATTGGAGGCTGCCCATTATGACCAGAATCTGAATTGTTTGCCACTTAGCAGCTCAGTTGGAGATGATAGTGGTGAAGTTCATTCAACAAAATTCATTTAATGTCTTGTAAAAAATTGAGGTGTTGTGTAACTCTAATTTTCTTCTAAAATGAGTCCCGACTGCCTTTAGGTTCCACCATTTCTCTACAATTTGCTCTAGGGGTTGGGAAAAAGTGATCTATTTTATATTACTGCCGAAGTGGCTTCAATGGCACCATACAATCCTTCTGTTGTGATATAGAGGTATTTCTTACCTTTTACCTGACCTACTTTTCCTACCTGATATTTTTCAATTGGTAGGACATTTGCTTCAATAAAGAAAATATTGAAGTTCTTTGCACTTTGCACTTTGCACTTGCACTACACACTGCTTGATTCGTGATTGAATCAGGGGCCAAATATTGTGATTTTATTAAAATGTATCATGTGTTAACCTATGATTTCAACCTCCTATGTCCTCCATTGAGATCTAAATATTTAAGTATTCCAGGAACAGTTTGTCATGCATTATTGCCGATTAGCATTTGAGCTAATTGTTATGTTATGGATTGTTTGCACTCAAATAAATATTGTTGTAGAATTCTATGTAATTGCCTATTCTCATTCAATACTACTTAAAGTGATCATTTAAAAAATAAATTAAGGGTCTGATAAATTGCTATCTTCTTCAGTGTCCAGTATTTTATTAAAATTCCCTGAAATCTAAAGGTGTAAAGTGCATACTTTGCTTCCTTTGTGCGTAAAGCAGTTCACAAATGCACAGTAGGTAAATGATTGCTACTCTCATACACCTAACACATTTAGTTGACCTTTGTAAATGATTGGTAGCCACTTTAAGTTTCTGAGACTCTGCCAGTTTAATCAAGGCTTTCCACACTGTTTACCCTACTGCACACTGGTGGTGATTGTGCTCTGAAAAACAGACCCAAATCAGAGAACTGAGCAAGTCACATTACTTAGAATAAATATCCAGATCTGTGGTATTTTGAGGTCGTTTCTACCACAAAAGAAAAATGTTTAATGCTGAATTTCTCATCTCATCTACCAGCAGTTAGTGAGTAACATTTGCACTCATCAGGGCTCACAGCAGTCGGTGTTTCTGACTTTACCATGCCTTTTTTGATGCATGTCTGCTTGGCTTCTCTAATCTCTGACCTGATTTTGACCTTCCCCAACTTTGTCTTTCTTTTGCCCGCATTCCAGTCAGAACTAAGACATGGTCCCTTTTACTATGTGAAGCAGCCAGCACTCACCACAGACCCTGTTGATGTTGTACCGCAGGACGGCAGGAATGACTTCTACTGCTGGCTGTGCCACCGCGAGGGCCAGGTGCTCTGCTGTGAGCTCTGCCCCAGGGTGTACCACGCCAAGTGCCTCAAACTACCAGCCGAGCCCGAGGGCGACTGGTTCTGTCCGGAGTGTGAGGTACTCACCCAGGAATGTGTATAGTGTAAGGGTGTTGTCTTTAGTCAAAGCCTGTTATAATATTTGTTTAATTTTGGAGAAACTCTCAGTAAGTGTTGGCACAAATAATGAAAATGTGCCAATATACTTATGCAATGATTGAATTAGAACAACAATTTTCTTGATGTCTTTCAGAAAATAACAGTTGCTGAGTGTATAGAGACTCAGAGCAAAGCCATGATGATGCTAACAATAGAACAGCTGTCTTACCTACTAAAGTTTGCTCTTCAGAAGATGAAACAGCCAGGTGTAAGTACTCTGGTCCTTCTGTCCTTTCAAGCGAATTCATGTTCCCAAACTGATCATATTGTGTTGAGGCATAAGATCTAATTACACATGGGGTACACTGTATATTCTCATTTCTGCCTTTTCTAATATTAGATTCAGATTTACCACTTGGATATTGGCATGTGTTATTTTCTGGCCAGTCTTAATTTCTAGACTTGCTTATGCAACCATCTATTCCCTTCAGGCGTGTCTGATGTTAAGATCAGCACCCTGAACTGTCCGCATATTCGTTCAGCATGATATACTGTTGATTTGCATGTGCCAAATTATTTCTAATAACAGAACTAACAAATCATAGTCATTGTACTATAATGGGCCTGTCATGGCTGGAAACCATGAAGGTAAACATGCTAGCTGGTGGTGAGGATACAGCTGCCCCTCTCGCTCTCTTTCAGGATCATCCCCGCTTGTCATCTCGCTCCCCCCATGCAGCTTCCACGCAGAGAAAGACTTTTAATTGGGTAATCAATTACACCACTAACAAGACCCCGCCATGATTTCTTCCTCCACTGGTTTTCCTCCTTTTGTTTGAAGCGGCTTTTAGATCTTTTTAGTAGTAGCATGGTGGTAGCATGTGCCTTAGAGGGGAAGGTTTTGCAGTAAGTTTGGCCTGAAAGTTTGTTTTCCTTCACTTCCTTTTCTATCTGCTTGTTTTGTAGACTGAACCCTTCCAGAAACCTGTCTCTCTTGAGCAGCATCCCGATTATGCAGAGTACATTTTTCACCCTATGGATCTTTGCACACTTGAGAAGGTAAAGCATTAGCTATCAGATATTTTTTCTTTTATAATGTGATTGTAGCTAAAGTTAAAAAGTCTGTCAGTCGAGGCACAATCTTTTGTTTTTGCATTACAGAATATTAAAAAGAAAATGTATGGCTGCACAGAGGCCTTCTTGGCAGATGCAAAATGGATTTTGCACAACTGTATTATATACAATGGAGGTATGTTTTATTGCCTGGGAAACATGTTTAAGAAAAATCCAGCATATTGAATCAATATCATGATCTTAACCCTCAAGGACCTGTGTGACTGCTGGCACTCTCAGCCGATATTACCGTCTTTAGGAGGCTGTGGGACCTTTGTCTTGGAGCTAGAATGTTTTGGCCTCCTATGAAATTGGATGAACACCAATTCATTGTTACCAACCATTTCATGCTAGCTTGTCAGGAAGGAGCTTAATTAGTGCTCCACAACTGAAATGTTTAATTTCATTTGGTCTGACCTCTCAAGGTGTCCGGATCTCCGGAGACTCTTTTGGATTTTGGAAGCCAAATTTTATTATTGTGTGGTGGTGATAGTCCTGATAGTATCCATTTCACTGTAGCAAGCCATTTTTTTTACTTGATGTACTTGTATAAAATGAACTTTTGTGGATAACCACAGCCTGTAGATTTATAACCAAAAACAGACACATAGGG
The DNA here is from genome assembly GCA_028566105.1 of Hypoplectrus providencianus. Classification (NCBI taxonomy): domain Eukaryota; kingdom Metazoa; phylum Chordata; class Actinopteri; order Perciformes; family Serranidae; genus Hypoplectrus; species Hypoplectrus providencianus. Next base: position 12,577,622 of record JAOWBC010000710.1, on the reverse strand, counting down.
CTATGGCTCCCTAAATATATTCAAATTGGAACATTTGATTACACCATCCAGTTCTTGCAGAGATCTCCATACGTCAACAGTTTGGTATTCATAGCAGTACTTGATTAAAAAAGATGTTACATTTCTTACTAAATGTCAGCTACAAAATTTCTCAACCCAAATATTACTGGAACAATTCACAAGACATACCGGTAATTAAGCATTGAAATGGCCAACATTAACTATTTTCAAGCCTCTTCAACACTTTCCATTTACAACATTTACATTGTGCCTGACAAAGACACAATGTTTATGACAGATTTAGAACAGGAAGAACCTGACACACATTGGTCTTCAGATTCCCAGCTCACAGATGATAACACCTCTTGTGTTTGGCATCTACTGTTGACCTGCTGCCTCCCCCAAAATCCATTGTCCCCTGATAAAAGAAAAAAAAATGGTTTTGTCTCTAAGGGTTAATAAGAATATACTCTACATACTTTTAAGGCAGTTAAATTGATCTTCTGTGAATAAATCTGTGTTGTATTTCTCAATGTAATAGCAACAATAATCTTGAATTACTACCATGTCTAGTGTGAATTTAAATTGTTTAACATAAATGTATGTCCTTGTTTCAGGCAATCATAAACTCACTGCAACAGCTAAAGTGATCGTAAAAATATGCGAACATGAGGTGCGTATGTGGTTTGGGTCAGAAGACTTTTTAAAAAAATCAAGCTAGATTTTGAATTGTACATTAATTGGAAAAAAATATGTGACAGATGAAATTTGATTTCATTTTTCCTGATTCCCTAATTTGCAGATGAACGAGATTGAAGTTTGTCCTGAATGTTATCTTTCTGCTTGCCAAAAGAGAGACAACTGGTTCTGTGAGCCTTGTGTAAGCTAGTTGAGTAACTTCAAATTTCTGTTGATGACGCCTCCAAGTTGTTCACCCTTTAAACATAGATCACTGGAATACAATAACTTAGTTCCAGTGTTTTATTGTATTTCTGCAGAGTAACCCACACCCTCTAGTTTGGGCCAAACTGAAAGGATTCCCATTCTGGCCTGCTAAAGCTCTGCGGGACAAGGATGGACAAGTGGATGCTCGCTTTTTTGGCCAGCATGACAGGTGACTCCCTTTGTGTTTCAGTTTCTCGTTCATATAGACTTATTTTTAAGCTGTGTTCATGATGTGAATCTTTTTATTTCAGGGCTTGGGTTCCTTTAAATAATTGCTACCTCATGTCCAAAGAGATTCCGTTCTCTGTGAAGAAGACCAAGAGCATCTTCAACAGCGCCATGCAGGAGATGGAGGTCTATGTGGAGAATATGAGGAAGAAGTTTGGAGTGTTTAATTACGCCCCCTTCAGGACACCTTACACTCCTGACAACAATTTCCAGATGCTGCTGGATCCCTCCAACCCCTCGTCCACCCCAGTCAAACCTGACAAACAGGAAAAGATCAAACTGAGCTTTGACATGACGGCATCACCTAAGATCCCTTTGGCCAGGACCATTTTGGCTGGAGCTGGGGTGGGAGGGAGCACAGCAAGCCGTCGACTGCCTCTCAGTGAAATGCCTCGCTCCCCCATGAGCACCAACTCCTCTGCACACACTGGTTCGGATGGGGAACAGGAAACAGCAGACAAGTCCCAAACAAAAGCTCAAAACAGCCAGTACAGTACAGGGGAAGAGTCCATGGACTGTACAGGTATTTCAGTTGGTGTATTTTAGAGTAGCAACAAGTGTGTTTTTCTAGATGGAGGAGACTTACTAACAGCAGTTATCTCTAAACAGCGTCACCTGCCCATCCTCGACCTTGTCCTGCAGGCAGTTCCTTGGACAGTCCTAAACCATTCCATTCTCAAGCACCTGGCGTCAAGCAGGAGAAGACCCCCCCTACAGGAAGCATTCTGAACCTCAATCTAGGTGAATCTTTTATGGCAAATATGTAATAGACATTAAAGTACTAAATACGTTTCCATTCTATGAAATCAAATACAGATCGCCACGCAATATAATACATGCTAGAAGTAAAGTCTTGTGCAGATATTGTTGTTTGGAGTTATTGAATGTTGTATTCTTCTAGATCGGAGTAAAGCAGAAATGGACCTGAAGGAGCTGAGTGAAACGGTTCAGCAGAAACAAGGGGCCACACCTGTCCTCACCTCTCCAAAAAGACAGATCAAGAGTCGTTTTCAGCTGAACTTGGACAAAACCATTGAAAGTTGCAAGGCACAGTTAGGTCAGTGGAGTATAAAAAGAAAAAAATGCAATTTTTTAACATTATTCTTCCTTAGGATGTGCTCGCTTTGATCTAGTTACATGCTTATTTTGCTTGCACTTTAGTGGCTAAACCCTTTAACATAGTGAACGGGCACGTGCTGTATCTCTCTTATTGTCTTGTTTTTGCAGGTATAGATGAGATCTCTGTTGATGTTTATAAAGGTGTGGAACACAGTGAGTCAGAAGATTCTGATAAATCTGACTCCAGTGACAGTGAGTATGCCAGTGATGAAGAGCAAAAGACTAAGGATGATCAGGATGCAGCACCTGGTGATGAAACCCAGAAGGAACCTACCAAAAGCAAAGTCAAAGACCAACCTTCCATGAGCCAAGAAAAAGAGGGTAAAACTGATTCGCTTGTGGGAGCCGAGACTGCAGTAGGTGAAGCCACTGCAGCAGCATCAGATGCCTCAACCAGAGAGAAAGTAAGCGCAGATTCTGAGAAAGAGAGCCCGGAGAAGACCAAAGCACCTCCTGCATCCCCCAGTCTCAGGGAGAAGGCACAGGTGAAAGAGGAGGGAAAGCAGCCTGCACCAGTGGAGGACTCTGACTCAGAGAGGGAGCTGGTTATTGACCTTGGAGAAGAACAGGGAGGCAAGGACAGGAAGAGGAGCAGAAAAGACAATAACCATGTTAAAGAGTTGTCTGCTGGTAAACCTGAAGGTGAGACAATTCTCTTCTCACTCCACAAGATAAAAAAAGCAAACTAGAACTGAATTGTGCCATTAAAAATGGAACATTATATCTGGTAAATAATGTTGGTACTTTTTTTTGTAGGTAAAACCTTGACCCCATCGACACTCCCATCTCAAAACAGCACAGCTCCTTCCACACCCTCTAGTGCTTCCACACAGTCCCCTATGGCCATTCCTGTCACCATGGTTTCCTTCACTACTCCCTCACCCGCAACCATAAGCCTTGCAACCGTATCCAGTGCCACCGCAACAGCCCCGTCTTCCTCATCCTCCTCCTCAGCCTCTTCCACGCCAGCTTTGAAGAAACAGCGTCCTCTACTGCCCAGAGAGACGGTGCCAGTTGTGCAGAGAGCGGTGGTGTGGAATCCTACTGCCAAGTTTCAGACCTCATCCCAGAAGTGGCATATGCAGAAGGTACAGCGTCAACAACAGAACCAGCAACCTGTGGCAACCACGCAGATGCAGGCGTCATCTCCCGGGCAGGGCCAGGTTCAGGTGCTGACCCAGACACAGTCCGCTGGGAACGGTTCGACAGCACCATCCTCATCAGCTCAGCAGTCTTCTCAAAGCACTCGCTATCAGACCAGGCAGGCTGTTAAAGGTAGAGGAAAAGTATTCACGTTGGTCTTTACAATGTGCGGGACAGTATATTTAATATTCCTTTGTATAATATTGTTAAAATATACTCTGGACAGTTACAAATAAGCTTGCTAGTTATTTCAGTTTGTCCACCATGTTTTTTCTTATGTTTTCTTTTTCCAGCTGTTCAACAGAAAGACACTCCACTCAGCACATCCACGTCAGCTGTTACCCTGGTATCCAGTAGTCCAGCTTCACTTGCTGGTATAGCAGCATCAAGTTTAGGCACAGCTGCTACATCTTCACCAGCAGCAACAGACCTGTATATCCCCACTGCCTCAGCAGATGTAGCTGCAGACATCGCAAAGTACACAAATAAAGTAAGTACCGTTTTTTTGTTTCCACTTCAGGGTTTTATAGGAATGTTTAGGCACAAATAACATTTTAGGCTCATCTCACAAAAATGTTTGTAATGGAGTATAAAGCAGGATTAACAGGAAGGTAATCCAGGTACTTCAAAATGTAAGAAGAACTATTGTTTCACGCCCTGAAGAAGACAGTGGTTACAGTAAAAATAAAAACATGTTGGCCTTTCTTATGATTAAGCCACTCCAATAAAGGCTTTTAAGTATTTTTTTTCCTGTTTGATAATTATTCTAATATTCTGAAGGGCCAACTACCTTCAAGTTTTAATAAATAAATAATAAAATCAATAAAGGGAGGAAATCCAAAAACAAAACAATTTCATGACACTACAACCATAATCCCTCTAGTTGCAATCCAATAGTCCCATGCACCTCTTACGGATGTTTTTATTTTAATACTTTTTAATATTCATGGCTAATGTGTTGTCTCTAAGCCAATTTTATGGCTGGACATTTTTTTGCAAGGTGCCAAATCCAAATAAGAAAGATATGACAGCAATTTGATACAATAGATAGCTTTCAAACCACATATTTTTAACTTTTTAACTGGATCATTGTTAATAGTTCACATGTAACTATGATCCAATAAAGTAATTTTTCATGAATGAGACATCAGGATGTCATTGTCTACTTTTTCTTTTCAGATAATGGATGCAATCAAAGGTACTATGACTGAAATCTACAATGACCTTTCTAAGAGTACTTCAGGGAATACAATCGCAGAGGTAGGTGTTTGCTCTTAGCCCTGAACAGATTTAAAACTTTTGATTTTAATGTGGCCCTTAACTCACCCTAACCCATGGGCTTTTTGATTTTTTAATCCAGATAAGACGACTGAGAATTGAAATAGAGAAATTACAGTGGCTGCATCAACAAGAATTGTCTGAAATGAAGCACAATCTTGGTGAGCACTTCATGGAAACAAATGAATCAAAATACAATTTATTTAAGTCCTCTATTCCCAAAATGAGTTTAGTGATCTTAACGTGTTTCTGATGGTGTTTTTTGTGTACTTTATTGTAGAGCTGACGATGGCAGAAATGAGGCAAAGTCTGGAACAGGAGAGAGAGAGGTTAGTGAGCGAGGTGAAGAAACAGATGGAGCTAGAGAAACAGCAAGCAGTGGATGAGACCAAGAAGAAACAGTGGTGTGCAAACTGCAGGAAAGAGGCCATCTTTTACTGCTGCTGGAACACCAGCTACTGTGATTACCCCTGTCAGCAAGCTCACTGGCCAGAACACATGAAGTCCTGCACTCAGTCAGGTAAATGCATGCGACAGCGTCACAAAAGCATCACAACAGCTTGTTAACCTGTCTGAAAGCCTCCAGTCCCTCACTTGTCTGTATAACATTTGCTACATTTTCATAAATGTAACATGCATTTTTCACTTCTGCTCTTTTTGTAGCTACTGCTCCACAGCAGGAACCTGAGGCTGAGTCAACAGCAGACCTCCCAAACAAAGGTTTAGGGCAGAGTAGCAGTGGCCCAAACTCTTTGAGAGACACACCAGTCTCAGCACCATCAGAAAAAGACTGTGACTTGGAGAAGAGCACTGACAATGTTGCTGTCACTTTGTCCTAAACAAGATTACTTGAAATTGTAAATGTGTATATATTTTTTTTCACTATAAGAATATGTCTATGTAAATTGTTCTGTATAAGCAGCAGTAT
>JAOWBC010000710.1:12549520-12571970 GCA_028566105.1 Hypoplectrus providencianus | reverse complement strand
ATTTCCAACTTTATCTTGGGATTTTATCCACAAAACCGCTCATTAAATAAATCTTTAAAATAATTCTGATTACCAATGATCTTTACGTTTTAGATGTGGAAACAGGACTGACGGCAGACAGAAACCACTAGAGGGGCAATTTAAATATTGTTTATTGCATATTCATGCACTACTTTGCAGTCTATAGAAAGCAGTCAGTGCAGAAATCTAAAGAGCATGCCTGCGTGTCACAAAGTATACACATAGTGTAAAGGACCGTGAAAACAGTTTAAGACTGCAGAAATGTAACCCATGCTAATGGACCACCACAATTTAGAGTAGACTGTTGACAGAAATGTCTGTAAATTCCTTATTTTGTATTCTACGTTAATTTATTTGTTATTCTAATGTTGCCTGCTGTATACTGCAAAGAAAATAACTACTACAAACGTTTAAAAATTAAACAAACTGTTCCCATCGTTACACTGGTTTGATTAGTTATTAGTGGTGGTGTGACAGCATATCAACTCTATGTTGTCTGTATTGACATTAACTGAGGCACATATTAACATTTCTGGACTTTGGACATATGGAGTCCAGAAAAGAGGTTCATATGGACATTTAATAATGGCATATAAGAGGCCAGTCCTGTGTATTTGTATCGGATATCAGAATCCAATATCGGAATTCGGACTTGCTGTGTATTAATTAACTTGTAGCTTATCAGGCACGCCTATGAATACAAGCCTAACAAACAGCGCGTTGTTGTGCGTTCATGGCCAGTGCCCCTCCTGGCCTGTAGGGGCGCTGTAAACGCTCATCTTATTCTCCAAACCGTCAGCCATCTGCCGCAGTCAGTTAGCTAGCTCCAGCGGGAATGGAAAATGGAGGACTGACCGAAGCGCGAGGGCATCATCGGTATTTCCAGTTAGTAGGTAGGTAGACTGCAGAAACGGGATATTTTTCTGTTGTAGCAATATTAGTGTAGTTCTTATTTATTGTGAAACACGCTATCGTGTCGGGGTTGTCTGTGCTCCAGGTGACGTTATTCGAGGCGGTGTTATATGGTTACATGGTGCGCCCAGCGTTAGCGCAGACGTTAGCTTATGCACAGCCAAACTACGTTTATTAAATTTGACTCCGCACATTCCAATTGTTTAGTTGGGTATATGTTTTGCCGGACAGCATTTTTATGTTTATCCTTCTGTTTACAAAGTAAACATTATATGCTGGAAATTTGTGTGTTAGCTTTATGCTACAGATTGAGTTTTCAGTTAGCTTGCCCGTGGTCGTGGTGGTTAATAGCATTAGCCAGGTTTGCTAGCTACGAGTGCACGTTTCCCAATGCCCAGTTCTTCGTCATTAAGCATCGAGAAATAAGAAGCAAACATAGAAAGACAGGCTTGACGTTATACATGGAGTCGCTATGTGTCTCCGCCTTAAAATGCAACTCAGTTAGTGCTGCTGCGTTCATGACTTGCGGATGCATATAATTTGTTTTAGTGGTTTGGCTGCATGCTGGGTTTGCGGCCATCATTGGATGTGTCGGGTGTGCGGGAGGTAACGTCCTAAAATATTTTAGTAGTTTTTTTCCCCGAGTTTTACAGTAATCCGGATTGTTTATACATTTTTTACCGGTCACGTTTGACAGCAAACGTTTGATTATAACGTATGATGCATGGCTGTAAATGAGATTTAAGAGCAACTCTATCATGCGCACCAAGGCCCTGTGCAGCGTCTATCCTTTAGCGTGGGGTAGTAGCCACTGGAACACCTTATGTCAGTTACAGTCGTCGCATCACTGTGTCAACATGTAGTATCGTTGAACCTGAAAGGAACAGAAGGTTGATTTCATGGCTTTGTCTTCGATACGTGAATGATAATTTGATTTTTGTCTCGGGCCCCTCCCACCTCTCATGGTAACAGTTTTCCTGCCATTCACGTGGCACAGTGTCGTGATCAGAGACACAGCATTGAGGGAATCCTGTTTAATCACTTTGAGTCTTCATTGGATTTTGTGTTGACTGTACAGTGTGCAAGAATAATCAGTGCCTCAATTTAAAAGCACTCCTAATGATTATGGATGAATCAGACACAATTTTTATAAATGTCTTACCAACTGAACAGTCTATATAATTCACTAAAATGGGGTATTTATTGTCAGTTCTCAACACGTTGTCTGCCCTGTTTTGAGCATTGGCATCTGTTCTGAATAACATTGCAAAGTCATAATAGCTGCATATTAAATCTGCACATTTTTTTTGCTGTGTATGTATGTTGCTTATTCAAAGCTCAAACTTCAATTGAGCAATTTTGATTTCTAAATGTACCCTAACAATTCAAAACATGTCAAATTTCCAGTTAATGTACCTGAGTTGTTATTCTTAAAAGTTTTCACTGATCCTAATGTTTTTTTCCCCTTTATGGCAGATCCTTCAACCTTGTACCTAGACCCATGATTGCTGGTGCAAGGCCTTTGTTTTGTTTGAAGAACAACTCCATTAACAGTTACTGCTGAACCACAGGTACAGACATTGGTTGTTTTAATTTTGTGCTTCTATAGTAAGGAATAGCAAATTTAGTTTTAGAAATGTTAATTTTTTTTGGCAATTGGAGTTTCTCAGGAAGAATCTAACAATCATGATTAACACGAACAACAACAATTGAAGTTTTAGACTTGTCAATTCCTGACTACTAAACATCATTCTCATCCCAAATATCTGAAATAAGTTTCCAAATAAGAATTCCCAATTATTCAAAAGCAAACATTACCAGGTTTGATCTTTAGTGAAAACATGTTAACCTTAAAACGGCACAGACCCCAGAAGAGGATTTGCCTGTGCTGTGACTACACACAGGAGCTGCCACAGTCAGTCCCAGTGAGTAACATCTTTGATTCAGTATCTGCTAACATACATTTACATAGAAATGACCTCTTCACTTAAAAATCACACATAGTCATCACACAGTTGTGCAACCTAAATCACAGATTAAGGACATTCAGTCACACACTTATATAGGTGGCAGGTGGCTAAACATTTAAATTTTTTTTTATAAACCTGATCATAGACCCCGACCAATATCCTTCAGTGTCCTTGGAAACATGATTCAGTTCATCGTGTCAGGACACTCATCACCCTCACATTTCTACAGATTTTTAGGCAGATGAAATTTGAAGTCGGGATGTGCATCATTTGTCGTCTATTAAAAAGTTGCTAACCTTCGTAGTTGGCACTGGAAATATTTAAGGGTTAACCATATTTTTTAGAAATATTAGAAATATTATTTTGTTAATGTACATTGTTAAATGACCTGTTGACACATTGTCTGAGACTTTGCTGCTGAGCGCTGCCACAGCATTAGCCGCATTAGACAGATTTTAACTTGCAAGGTACTTGTGACTCATTTCCACCAGCCCCTCCCACCTCCCACCTCTCATGGTAGCAGTATCCAGCCATTTACTTGCCAAATGTACTGACAGACATTCAGTGTCGACTTGTACATTTGCTACAGCACAGCTCATGTCCAGCAAACTGTGCATAAATCAACTAAGCAGGTTCAAGTTAGCTAGGTAAGTGAAATAAACTTGCATGCTAAGATCCTACCTCCTTTCTGAGACCAATGTCAGCACTGGAGTTTCTAAATCTTAGTGGAATTAGTTGGGAGGAACATCCCTTATATTTATTTGTAATGTATTTTTTACCATGTTTCTAACATACTTTATGTAAACAATTATTTTAATACAGATTAATTGATTTTTTTTATTTTTTTTTATTTTCTTTTTGGTGCACACCAAGATGCACACCAAGGGGAACATCCTATGAAAAAATGTATTTATCAGTGCTCTCTGGATGACACTTTTCAAAGTAATTTAGCCCGATTTCTGCATTTTTGCAGAACTTGGTTATTTGGCCATCACATGCACTGATGCAGTATATCTGCAATGAAGCAATAGTGGCCAGGCGATAAATCTATCTGATGGCCTTCATGTTTTCAATACAATATTTATGCTTCTTTCAGTATTGCACTGTTCCCATTTACAGCAGCTATAAGTAGTTTGACGAGTCAGTGATGGTAGTTTTATCATACCTACAAGTAGGCTTGTCACAATGATTTCAATATCAACTTATCAAGCTTAGCAGACGTTATGGATGTCATGTTCATATATTGTACAATATTTCCTACTGTGTTTATTTACATGAATTGATATTTCAATCAACATGATGCCAGAACTACTCCTCCATACAAACACAATTAAAAGTTTATTGGTCTTTGAACGGTTGTTTTTTTTTTTAGAAATATTTGCCATCATCGTATCATTATATGAATTGCATTCAGTGGTCTTAAGTAACCATTGTTTATTGCTATTAGTTCTGGGACAATACATCATCCAACAAAATGGTTATTGTGACAGGCCCAAACAAATTACATCATTGCATGCCCTCAGTAGAAATGCCATTTAAAAACAAATAAAGAGTAACTCATAGCTGGTCTCTTGTGCTCTTCTCTTAATTGTAGACAATCTGTTTGAAAGTAGTGCTTGACTCCATCATCTATGGAGGAGAATGTGAGCCCTGAGCTCTCTCTAGCTCCTGAGCCAGAGCAGAGCCAGGAACGTATGGATAGCTGCTCTCAAGGTACCTTGGCTGAGCTTTTTTTCCCCTCACAATAAAGGGGTGGGGACATTGTGGTAAAAGCGTGGGGCACATTTGTGGTTATGTGATCTTTGAAAGATTTAACGTATCTAAGTCAAGTAATCAGTTAAGAAAAATATTCCTGTGTATACTTGACCACAAAACAATCTGTAGTTATTGGTGACTAGTTGTTGCACTTGTGATTAGTTGTTGTGCCATTCTTCTGCTGACAGCCTTCTTTGTCCTTTCACAGATTTGGAAGAAGGTGATACAGAGCAGAAGGAACAGTGTGAAAGTGGAAATGTGGCCAAAGAGACACTAGAAGAACCAGATAAAACTTCCAAGGCCAGCAGTGAATTAAAAAAGACTTGGGGTTTCCGACGGTCCACTGTTGCAAAGAGAGAGATGCCAGTGGAGGCAGCAACCGACAGCCCTGACAACCGCTGTCCAGTACGACGCAGTGGCAGGCAGTCAAAGCTTACTAACAAACTGCAGGAGTTCCTCTCGACCGCCAAAAGAGGGTCAAGAAAGAGCGCCCCTCCCAATCTGGAAAGTGGAGATCCTCCTTCCCAAACCCCAACAGATGCAGAGACTGCCTCCGAGGCCAGTTTTGATGGTAACGCTGACACCAAGTCTGCAGAGGACAAAGTAGAGTCCCCAGAGAGGAAGACCAGAAGTACCGCTAGAAAGCAGACCCAAAGGAAAGGTAGAGTTGGCAGGCCGTCTCGAGGTGGCCGCGGAGTGACAGTCAAAGATGAGGGCAGCTCTGAGAATGACGAGGATGGCAAGGAAGCTGTTAAGAAAGACGAGTTACTGGATAAAGATGAGGGAAATAAAGATGGAGACAGTAATCTCAGTCATGAAGATGTAGGGAGTCATCTAAAAGCACAGTCTCAACCAGAGCAGGACTCTGAGGGTAAAGAAGATGTAGAGGAGAACAAATTTGGGGATGATAATGAAAACATGGAAAAAGAGGAGACTGATGAAGAGGCTGTAAAGGACAGCACAGACAAACATGCAGCAGTGTTGGTAAAGCGTGGACCAATAAGAACATACATCAATAAAAAGAGGGCAGCCAATAAGAACACTACCCCTGTTAAAGGTTCTGTTCCTGCTCACAAAATCACAATTCCTAACAAGAGGGAGATCAAGCCCAAAGTTACCCAGGCTTCTGGAACACGCAAGGGCCAGACACCAGACGACCATGATGATGACAATGACTCATTGTCTTCGTCTTCATCTTCCTCTTCATCATCCATTGATTCTGACGAGGGAGGTTATGACCCCAATGCACTTTACTGCATCTGTCGCCAGAAACACAACAAAAGGTATTTTATATGTATTGTTTTTTTTTTATTATTAATTAGTGGTGGTGGTGTGCTCACAATGACTGCAACGTTGTGAATGAAGTACATGGTTATTACCTTTTTTTTTTGTTTTTTTTTTTTGTTTTTGCTCTTTTAACCAGCAGAGTTGCATCAAAGCATATTCCAAAGCTCTGAACGACACAATTAAGTTCAGGTGTCACTTGGTCTCTTTTAAAGCAAAAATTTAAAGCTGTCAATACATTAAACACAAACAAGTTTCTGAATACATCTGAGGAGGGAAATTGGTAAGACATGAACAGAATATTTGCTTGTGTTTGGACAGCACTGTGTAAGTTGACAGTTTGTGAGTTTCATCAGTTGTGCTGGATGCCTGTTACTGGGTTGGCGCTGGTACCATGGCTGTAGTGTATAGAGTAGGTGGAGTCTGCATGCCAGTTGATACAGCAAAGACACTGGCAGTTAAAATGGCATCCATGCCTCCCTTTACCACATGATGATACAAAATAGACAATGCAATCTTAAACTGATGAAAAGTCAGCTTATCTCCTTAATATTTTTCATAAAAAGCGCATACCATATAGGATAAATGGCTTTTAACAGTCAATTCAGGGTCAGGTTGACTGGGAGTCTGTCTGAATAGGAGAGTGATGGGATTCATTTCAAAATGTGAGCGCAGCAGACTTGTCTGGTTTCTAGGCTACCTTAAATGCTGCACATTTGAGATTATTTAATGTTCTCTTATTGTTGTCTTATTGACTGCTACAACCAATGTCTACTTCACAGTTTTCATGTTGTATTTTTTTTGTGTACGTATAAGGAAAGATGTCTTTTCTTGAGCATTAGGTTGAAGATTGAACATTTTCTGTGCTCACTAGGTTCATGATCTGCTGTGACCGCTGTGAGGAGTGGTTCCATGGAGACTGTGTGGGCATCACTGAAGCCCGTGGACGTCTGATGGAGAGAAATGGTGAAGACTACATCTGCCCCAATTGCACTGCCAAGAAAAACCAGGTGGTCAGACCTGCCACATCCATCCTCTCTTCAAGTATAGATATCGGGAAGTCTAGAGCACCGACTTATGCCCCCGCTGTATCTGCTTTGGCCTGTGCTGAGAAGATTAATACCAGCGGGTTAGCCGTTCAGACTGGGGCAGCACCCCCGTCCTCCACTACTGGAACTGAAGAGAAGACAGCAGAGGACCTGGGCATCAAAGGCAGGATAGAGAAGGCTACTAATCCAACTGGGAAAAAGAAGATAAAGATCTTTCAGCCGGTAGGTTACAACTGACATCAACCTGAAGGTTTGAATTACTGTGTCTAGCCAATACATCATTGTCTGATTTACTCTTCCAGATGTTCTGTCAACCAATAGTTCATAGTGCATGTTAAGCATTTTACTATTGTGTTAAAGTATTTAAAGCGGACCTATTATGCTTCATGTTTTTTGTCGTGTAAGGTCACAATTTTTGATTTTCTAATTAAATGTGATCAAATAATGCAGCTGACTGCCAAACCCCCCAGAGCTTCCCATGTACAACTGATTCCTTCTTTTGAATTGAGCTGTAGTGCTTCTTGCTGGGTTTCTATATATCATCATCTGCTCCTCTTACACAGCTACATGCTAACATTAGCAAAACATGGTATCTTACGAGCTGATGTTTCAGATCATATTCCTGTTGGAACATGTTTGGTTGTGCAGTTTTTGTTTGAGACACATTCATCTGTGTTTTTTTAATTTAAATAGAAAGTGCTGTTGAGGTGCCATTAATCAACTCCCAAATGCATTAATAGTTGTAAAGACTCATTAGAGCAGGTGACGGGCTTTAAGAGACAGGCTCGACCACAGTGCATTTCCAACAGAGGGTGAATTAGGTTGTAGCAGCCTTGGGCAGAATAAGAACCAAAATCAGAAGTATAAATCTGCGAATGAGCATAATAGGTCCTTATCAATGCTGCTAACAGTATATACCTGAACAAACTGGATGCCCATTAAACCCCAGTCATCATTAAGGTTTTAACTGTGTGGTTAAAATGTAGATCTGTGAATTTGAGGAAAATGCTGCATGACATAAGCTTTTCCTGTTATATTTGCATGGGGGTTGTCCCTGTGTACAGAATGTAGATAATTAAGAGTAGGATGCAAACAGTAACTCCATGATTTGCCAGGAAGACATGGAGATGAATCAACAACAGTTCTTTGTTGCTATCAATAAAATGAGTTCTTATTTCTTAATGTTAAAACCTGGTGTAATGTGACATTTCTTGTCATTAGCTGTTAATTTTATTGTGTACTGACTTGGAGCAGGCCATACAGCAGCCAGCCCAGCCAAAGGCAGACCGGGAATCGGTGGAGAAGAAGGCAGCACCCACAGCAGAGCAGAAAGCACTACCAGATACCGAGCGTGTGGCGTCCAACGTAGAGGTGAAAACAACACCAACAGTGGAGGGGCCAGAGGAGAAGACTGGGCAGAAAGCTGAGGACGAGGCTTCACTTCCCAAATGTATCGGGCCTGGCTGTGACAATAACGCCCAGCCAGACTCTGTGTACTGTGGCAACGACTGTATCCTGAGACATGCTGCCGCCGCCATGAAATCCATCACTGACGTCAAAGAGCCCAAGCAGAAGGATAAGGCCAAGGCTCAGAAAACCCAGTCAACTCCAAAGGTAACTTGGACCACTTGAATTCCAACAATTGTTCAAGGCTTTCACCTTATTTCAGCGCAATAGAAAGCACTTTTTTAGCTGTGTGTGACTATCCTACAGTCTGTCATAGTAATTTATATATGAGATTTCTGGTATCATGTCTTCATCATATTTGAAAAAATAGTTTCCTTAGGTGAATTTGGTTAAAAAGTTTGAGTTCCTGCACACTAGTAGTTTTCTCCTCTCTCCATTGTGTAATATTGTTTGTTCACTTCAAAAATATTAACATTGACATGTCTACATTAATTGTTACTTAACAGTCCGATTGTGGGATTTAAAGAAAGTATAAAAGCCCATTTTGGGATGGGCCTTGGCTAGTTTCCTTGCTTTTGATGCACTATCTGCATTCCATTGATGTCACAAGAGGTCATATCTTGGCCTGACTGAGAAGGTTCAGAAAGCTTTACTTTTACTCTGAAATATTATTTGGAGATGAAAATTGCCCTACAAATTGGTAACTTTGACCTGCTAAAATTTGATGCCAAATTGTCCTGATGTTTATGAAGTATTATTTGGGGGGTGCAGAGAATTTTCATAGTACACATTTTCAATGGGAATTGATGGGGTGTAACCAGAATAAAGTGGAAATAATTAATTTAAACCTTTATCACATCATAAGAAGACCTAACCCTTTCATGTATCAAATACATCTTTGATTTCTTGAATACATACAACGTGAACTGTGCCATATGATGAGTTGGCTATCTTGCAACACAACTAATCTGAAAAAGTAATTTTGAAACTTGTGTCAAAATAATAAAATATGTGTTTTGTAGTAAAGAAGTAATGTAAATTGATTAATTATAACCCAATTAGCATGCTGCTAATGGTAATAGCTTGGTTAAAAAAAACTAGAATAAAGTGTTTAAATGTTACAAATTGTGGAGTTTTCTCCAGGCTATTTTTTAACAAAAGCATAAAAATATCAAATATATCCACTCCAGTAATTTAATCAAGACTTGCATGAAGGCCTGTCTTCCCCTTGTACTGTAAAGTGGGTTGCATACTGAATGCAGTGTGGAAGTGTTGATTCTTACTTGATGGGTTGATGGCAAATGATCTATTCAAGTTAGGGAAGAATAAACTGTTGAATAAGGTCACAATTAAATAAAATGTGTTGACAATTGCCCAAGATTTTTTCTAACCAAAAAATGTCAGAACATAAAATATAACACTGAATGGCATCAAACAGGGACTGATCACAATTTCAACTTGTGGAGTAGGTTAGGTTCAATGGATCAGTTCAAAAGTGGCCCACCTACTGAAAAGTCAGCTCATGGAAGCAATGGAGTCATCATTTGCACTGGATGAAATGGACAAAAGCACTGCATGCAGATTTAAGTTTCAAAGCCTGGAGTTATTTGATTAAGACCCCTAATTGATGGTTGTTTACCTTAGGAAGCAATTTATAATGTCCCAGATTAAAAAAAACTTTATTCTGTTTAAATATAAAGAAACTGCATGTACATTGACAGAACGGCTTTTTGGTTTGAAAGTAATATTTTTGTACAGTTTTCAATTGAATATGTGTAACAAAGGATAAGCAAATGATTGTTATCTGTTGTGTACACATCCTAACGTTTTTTAGAATAATTAAGGATATCAGTCAAAGTATATTGTAGCCCAATAAGTCCAGATAATGTGTTCTATATTCAATATGATAGGTTTTACAAGTGTAGAGATAATTTTCCAAGTCCTTAACAGTGGATGGTGCCTATTACATCTAATCTACACGATGTCTTTGTTACATTTTAATATGCATTTTAAGCTTTAAATTGTTGGAACTGCCTGCATGATGGTACGGGGGGGGGGGGGGAACTAACTATAGGCTGTATAACAGCATTATAATGACTGGACAGAATGCAATTTCTGTTTAATTATTTTTTTCTATCTTTTAATAAGATTAATATTTTGTCTTTACAGCAACAACATAAAATAATAAAACAAAATTCCCACAGGATTTGACCATCCTACTTTTGTGTTTAAGGCATTTTGTGTGTTGCTTTCAGAAATGATTGACCCTTTGTTATGCCTGCCGATTATGTTCACTCAGCTGGATTAAATTGGTGAAGAGCTGCTACTCTAAGAAAATGTGACATTGTTGAACTTTCTTTGTGAAAGAGTTCCCTGAAGGCGGTGTTTGAGATTCACTTTTAGGCTGTTGACCAGTAGTACACCTACCAAGGATAATTTAGTGTTTTCCATAGACATATGCCCAGGTTTACACATGCTGATATGCTGCATGCAGAGTCTGATATATGCATAAATTCTACCAATTTACAGCAAGCTATGTGGTAAGAAGATAAAAAAAAATATGTAATCAGGCAGGCTGAAAAATGTTTGGCTTAATCATGTTGTTTATCATTGGCAGAATTTCCTGGCATTTGGCAGTACTTTGTAGAGGAAATCTATTTTTAAAAGCCAACAGGGCTCAAGTCAGATAATTCTATATTTTTTTAACTTCAATGTTACTCACTGAGTGCTGCTACTAACAGGCCTGAATATGTGTTTCTTCCTGTCCACCCAGAGGAACGCTGCTGGTGGGAAGAAGACGCAAAAGAAGACCCGGGAGCAGTCGGACAGCGAGGATGACCACAGCACTGATCCAGATGACGAGGATGATGAAGATGAGCATGCTGAGGAACACCCGCCCCCCCCAGCCACTGCGTCCTGGTCCAGCGACCATAATTACATTGCAGTAACACCAGAAAAGACTACACCCATATCACCAACAGTTTTAAACAAAAAGTGTATGTATCTCTTTGAAGGTCTTAAACTGTTGTTGAATTGCATTGTTATTATTCAATCAGAACTGGTGCTAACATCCTTCAGAAATTACATGAGTGCTCTGGAGATGAACTCCGCTGTATTTTAGACTTAACATTTATTTGCAAAGTTTTGTGATGTTGATAATGTCAAGGTTTTGTTACTCAGTGAATTGTTGGCAGCTGTGGAAAAAGGTAAGTGCTTTTTGTGGCTTTAGGTAAGTATCCAATAATTCAGGTAATCTCTCTTTTAGAAGGGGAACCCCACAGGTTGCATTCATCAAGAACACTAGTATTTTATGAGGAGCAATCTATCAAAGTTATCTCGGCTTGGAGGACTTTAAATTCATAACAGAGAGTCAGCATTGTAAAATGGTGACAGGAGTTCAACAGAAAGTCAGGCAGGAAGAGATGGTTATGTATTATGGGATATGAAGGATCCAGATACACAACTTTGTTTTAGATCCTGACCCAAGGTGGGGCTTAAGAGTGAGAACACCTAGGCCTCTGCTGCATCAAATTGGACTTTTTAATATGACTATAGAGTCTGTAAACTTGTTTAGTTCGACAGTGAATCGCTGGAGTAGCTCTTTTGATTACCTCATAGTTTAAATGTAAGGCAAACAAAGATCATGTGGCAGAGAGGAAATGAGGGCAGTAAACAGTGTTCAGATGCTTTATCATGAGATGTATGCATGTGATGAATGGGCTGGAGTGATTGTGTCTGAGTCTGTCTCAAAATTACCTGCACAAGTCTCTCCTCCTGGGTTCATCACCTCAGCTGTTGACCCATTAAAAAAAGCTTGCTCCTTCTTTCTCCAGCAGGTAGGTGTCTCAGTATTTCCCCCCTTCATTTTGATGAAGCTAATGTAGCTCATGTTGAGCTGATAATATCAGCTGTAAAGCACAACTTCGTGTTTTTCTTAATTTTGTGGCTGACTCGACAGTTTTTGATTCATATTGAATATGATGACGTGGGAAACTTGGCTTTGAAATAAAAGGTGATATAACAGATTTTAGGATGCCTTTGATTGATTATGTGAGCAGTGTTGGCTTGCTGTGGGATATCCTGAACAGTGCAGCTCAAACAAGCATATACAACTGATAAATCTACACACACTACAAGATGTGACACCAAAGACCCCTGTGGATGGTAACCAGCCGGGAAAGAAGGAAGCTCTGCCACTGAGACCAGACCCCCTGGAGATACTGCAGTGAAGTTCAGAATATGCCACAGCAGAAGATGAAAGCATGAAGACCTGAGCATTCAGATTCTGAAGAGAAAGAACTACCCTTAACTTTTTCACACACATTTTGCAATTGATGAAATCTGATACATACTAAGAGGAACATTTGCTGCAATGAAATGTGGACTGATTCACCTCTACCTCTCCTTATAAGGAGTCATTGAATGCACCATTAGGGTCATAGTAGATCAAATACAAGTGATAATCTCTGGTAAATCCAGGTCAGGAGATGAATAGGATTATTGATTGCTGTGTGATTTACAGATTGAGGAAGTTATGGCTCTTTGATTTGTTTTAAGTAGCCCATATTTTCACAAATGACATTTTGATTGTTATGACAGTCAGAAGCTTGTTGACTTTGCTTGCTTTGGTTCTCAACACTGTTGCTCTGCACAATATTGAGATTTCATTTTCTTGTTTTTGTGATAATGTAAATGCTCAAACAAAAGTAGGTTTAACACATCTTTGACATCACAGATGACACGCAGATGAGAGATTTAGTTTGTTGCAATTTAACTCTTGGGGCAAATTGGTTGAGAGGATATTTTTCTTCATTATATAGTATTGTGTGGACAGTTTTTGGAAATGTGTTAAATATATGTACCTCAGTAGTTTTTACATGACAGCATTTAACAAGACTTGGGTCTGGTTATTTATTTTTAGGTCAGCTCATTGGCCTTTCATCTGGATATATTGTTAGTGGTCAGGATTTATAGCTGAGCTCATGAAGTTAATGAAGGTTTAAACTAACAGCTGGAGAATTAAGTTCTCAAATTTAGCTCTAAATGCACATAAAATGCATGCACTGTAAAGGAGCTTCTATGCTTTACAAAGCAGTGAAACAAAAACATTTTAGCCAATGATTGACCTGCTTAAGTTTCTCACACTCACTTGAGAGAACCTGGTAGTTGTAGTAACGTCCTATAGTAAGTGAGTGTGAACAGGACTTAAGCACATCATGGCCCTCCTTTCTGTTTGGATCAATGGGTTCTGAAAATCAAACACATTTCTAAGGAAGTAAGAAGATCATTGTGTCAAAATAATATATCTCACATGGACTTGCATGCACAGCACAATGCATCTGCCATCCACTGCTATGAATAAAGGGGCTTTTAACTGCCCAGCTGTCAATTTTTTTTTTTGTTTGTTTTCCAGAATATTTTCTGCCATGTGTCAGATGTTACCATTAGTAATTATGTGAATCTTTTTTTTTTTTTTTTGTCAAAGGAGGGTGGCGTTTTCATGTTTGTTACTTTTTTAACTTATGATCTGAGTTGTGTAGTTGATAGTTATCTCAAACTAATACAAAGCTTTTCTCAGTCACAGCGTTATTGTCTCAATCATATACACCAAATCATGATTAACTGCAGTTAAATGCTGTCACACTGCATGTTTTAATTTTTAAATGCCATATTTTAATATGTTTGATCTAATTCTTGGTTTCCAGCCCCTGCCAAAGAAGAGACTCAGAATGAGAAGGAGCAGAAAGAGAAGGACCCAGCCCCGACTCCTGAGCAACCCTCCTCAGCTACCGCAACTCCAGTCAAAGGAAACAAGAAACCCCTGCCAACTAAAGCCACCAAGGTTTCCCCAAAGAGCAAGAAGCCTTTCCCTCCGACAACCAGCACAAGGGCATCCAAGAAACCTGCAACACCCCAGAGTAAAACTGCAGCAAAGTCCAAGAAACCAGGCCAGAAGCCCATCAAGCCCTCATCCCCCTTTCCTCCAGGTCCAATCCATGTCACAGGAGCACTTCGAGTCACCAAATCCAACTTCACTATTCCTAAGAAGCAGACGCAACAGAAAGACACTTCATCTTCATCCTCCAGAGTCTCATCATCTTCAGCTTCCTCAGCTTCCTCCAGCCGCACCCAGTCCTCCAGACCTCCACATCCAGCTGCTTCAACGCACTCTTCGGCCCCTCTGCCACCGCCACCCAACAACCAGATGAGAACAAACATCCGCCGTTCGCTGACAGATATTATCTTTAAGAGGTAAGCCACAGTACTTTTGTTTTTTCATGCACATTGTACATCTGTTGTTAAGCATTGTTAAACATGTAGTCTATGCGTTTGTTACCACCAGGGTTAGTGACAGTGATGATCTGAAGATGACTGAGCCTGAGGTGGCGAGGCTGGCAGTTGTCATTGAAAAGGAAATGTTCAACCTCTGCCTTACCACTGACAGCAAATACAAGAACAAATACAGGTCCCTCATGTTCAACCTGAAAGACCCTAAAAACAAAGTGAGTCAACATAAACATGCATGCTGTTCTGCATTGTGTTAGGGGTTGTGTATTTAAGGCAAAGGTTACAATCTGAAACATGCTTGATGTCACTCATGTAGAGATGTTTATTGTCTGTGTGGACTGTCTGTCTCAGGGCTTGTTCTACAGGGTAGTGGGTGGAGAGGTTAGTCCCTTCAGACTGGTGAGACTAAGTGCTGAAGAGTTGCTTTCCAAAGAGATTTCTGAGTGGAAGAAACCCGAGGTTTCTGAGGTAAGTGTTTGCTTCCTGTAACAAAACACTAACCACAGGTCAGCTTGAAGAGTTCCCAATTGAGACTTTGTTATTAAATTGTCCCATGAGATGCATAAAATTGCTACATTGTATCCTGTTGTCTCCCGCAGGCCCATTATTCCAGTACAAAGACCCATTTGGGGCACTCCAGACTCAGCAACAGGCATGACTCTAGCTCTCACAGCATTGATATGGAGGATGCTCCGCCAACATCTGATACAGATGTATGTATGTCTACCACCTCTTCAAACTTCACCACTGCTCGCATGGCTTCTGCTGCAGTAAGTGGTGGCATGCTGTCTTTCTCTTTCACATGCTTTTACACTTTCTTTTTCACCTGTGCATGAAGTTCTTAGTAACAAACTGTTACACAAATCTGGCAAAGTAGTGTAAATAATGCAGGTTAGTTATCTTGCCAGCTGTCCTGTTTTAAAAAAAGTTTTTCTCACTGAGGCTTTGTTTTTCTTTCTTTTTTTTAGGCATTAAACTTACTAGTCATTATGTCACATAAAATGTATCATAAATTCAAGTGGTAACAGAAGACCTCTGATTTTGTCCACAGGACCCAGATGAGTCTAGCTCCACTCCTTCAGCTTCCACTCAGCCATCTGCTGTAGATGGGAACACTGGCAGCAGCATGCCAGACATTTTCAGCAACATGCTTAAAGACACCACAGCTGAACACAGGACTCATCTATTTGACCTCAACTGTAAAATATGCACAGGTAAACAAGACACAGGAGAGTGAAGTGTCGGGTTAATTTAACATGATTTGTTGGACAACAGAATTATTGTTGAGTTTTCCTTTAATTTTCTAGGTCAGAAGTCAGAAGATGAACCTGCAGCTAAGAAAGCCAAACTGACCAAGAAGCCTGAAAAGCCTCATTTGTCCAAGTCAGGGGACGTCTCTCCTGTCAGCCAAACACAGGCCCCCACAGCTTACCAGCCCCAAGACCCATTGGCCTACCAACACTCCGTCCCTTCATCCTACCAGTCTAATATGGAGCCAGCTGTCCCAGAATCACAGCCACAGCTGGACTTTAGTATGCTGGCGCCTCCAGCCCAGGCCCCCATAACAATCAACCCCACTGTGTCCTCGGTTAGCATCACCCGCAGAGACCCGCGCATGGCCAGGCACAGCTCCGGTGTGACTGTCACCTACCCTGCTCCAGAAAAACCTGCAAACAACTCTGCAGAAACACTTCTAGCTCCTGTGAGTGCTGCAGTGGAGGTTGTACCCAAGGTGATGCTGCCGATGCCCCCAGCTCCCCCATCTTCATTAGCTGCATCTAAACCAACGAAAACAAGGTGCTCCATCTTATCATGCTTCGTAAATTGGCTTTTCTCACTGGGTTACTGGTGTACTAACTTGTTAGAAATAGCTTTTTATATTGTGTATTATAATTGCATGAGAAATATATGTCACATAATTTTTTTAATAGGATAAGCAGTGCTACAATAGAGTATGATGATGGGATGTCTTTGTTCTATTATTTTAGAAAGCCTGTACCTTTGTCTGGGCTCAGGAATTGGTTTAGGGTTATCTCTATAAGCAACAGTTTTTTTGTTTTTTACAGTTCATCTGAGCCTCCTCCTGAGGGTGAGACAGCCATCTTCCTCCATGGTCAAGAGAAGATTTGGAAAGGACTGATCAACATGCAGTCCGTGGCCAAGTTTGTGACCAAAGCGTATCTGGTGTCAGGATCCTTTGAACACCTCAAAGAGGTTAGCACTGTTTCCAGAGATGGTGCTGATACTTCAGCTGCGTTCCAAATTGCAAACTTTTTACTTTAAACATGTTCTACACATTACCTAATTAAGTGTTTACTGTTACATGCAGTTTGCATAAAACTGATATTTCATCATGACAAGGCGCCATGAACTTGACCATGACCATTTAGCTCATACACTGTATATGCTGCAAAGAAAAGTTATGGGTAGCCAGAAAAGCTTGCTGGCTTGCATACTGCAAGTTGTGACTAGACATGACAGGATGTCCCGATAATTGTAGCATAGTGCATTTAAAACACACACACACACACACACACACACACACACATATATGTGTGTGTGTGTGTGTGTGTGTGTATTGAGACATACAAAAAGTGTTCTTGGACTACTAAATAGTGTTTTAGTATGCACAGCTCATATCAAACTTGATTAACTTAATTTGTCAATGTTGTACAGGATTTGCCAGATACCATTCATGTTGGAGGACGGATATCTCCAAACACTGTGTGGGACTATGTTGGGAAACTGAAAACCTCCCTCTCCAAGGTTTGTGTGGAGAAATGTTTTTATAGATATGCTTTATATAAAGATCTTGAATTGCTTGCTTACTTTTTTTCTGCTCTCTGTGTTTGCAGGAACTGTGTTTGATCCGTTTCCAACCAGCTACAGAAGAAGAAGATGTGGCATATGTCTCTCTCTTCTCTTACTTCAGCAGCAGAAAACGCTTTGGTGTGGTGGCTAACAACAACCGGCGCATCAAAGACCTCTATCTCATCCCACTGGGCTCAAAGGATCCATTACCCTCCAAACTGTTACCGTTTGATGGGCCAGGTAAGCAATTACAGTAATGCACAAAAATACCTTTGTACTGTATGTATTTAAATCTTTCTGCTGTTACATTGTCTGTTTGGTGAGTATTAAGTGTTCTCCTTGATTTTTAATTTGGGTTCCAATGAGGGCTTGTTGATAAATGGGTTTGTACAGTAGGGGGCACTCACACTCCTTGTTGAGTTGGACACTTTGTGACCATGATAGTTGCTTTGTTCTGTTTGTGTATTATTCTTTGTATCACACACTTCTAATAAAGGAAATTTGCATCGCAGCTTGGTGCCATTTGAGTCCAGTCTGAGCCTGTTGTTTTTTAAGACATAAACATAATTGAACTGTAATTGAACAACTGAGTAATCAGTAAATTGCTGTTCTGGAGCTTATTAACCATTTTATACTATGCTGGTATTAATACACTGCACCAACGGGATATGTCAAAAATGTTCTTAACAGTTCCTAAAATAAGAATAAGCTCTTGATGTTAAATCTCAAACCAGTGATTGGGCAAAAATACCTCCATGGCTATTGCAGCTGTGGTAAGTTATAAGTTAATAACACATCGTGGGCCTCAAATATGAGAAAATCTGCTCCTGCTTCAGAAAAAGACACATCTGTAATTTGTCTGGATGTTTCTGTGACCAGGCTGGTGATGGCCCCAAAACACATTTCAATAGGACCTTGTGGATTCACTTGACTTAATTATATTAGAGTTGACAATGTGTTGCAGCCTTTCTTGCAGTCATGTTTTGGCAGTTCCAAAGTGCTGTCCAATGTTGTCAGTCGCTCAAAATGTTTTAGAGTAATCTTAATTATTTTTTTATTTGTTCCTATTTACGGCAGGCCAATTACTAATTAATTATTAACACAAACCCACTCATAACAAATGTTTCACCTTAGGTGATGCTCATATACTAATACCAGCATTTTTTTTCTTTTTTAAAATTTAACAAGTTCATCAGATTTTGAATAGTTTGTAAAATATATATATATTTTATTTTTACATTGTTTTATTCTTGTTGCAGGGCTTGAACCAGCACGTCCCAACCTCCTTTTGGGGCTGCTGATCTGTCAAAAGGACAGAAAGCGTGCAGGTGCTCCGTTGGAAAGTGAAGAGAAGCGGTCAAAGACTCAAACCAAAGATACTGATGACACTGGCCTACCAAAGCCATCTTCAGTCAGAGCAGAGAGAAGTACACGACAGAGTCTGGAGATCCCCTTCAGTACAACTCCACCAGGGTCACCTCCATCCAACTCCTCTGAGGCCTCAAGCAGCACTGCAGCCACCTCCTCAGTCTTGTCCTTCTTGTCCTCTGTCAAGGCTACATCCACAGCCACCGGCAAGGATTCCCCATCCTCATCCAGCTCTGTTGCTTCCTCTGCACCTGTTGCCACTCCTCTTCAGACCATCCTCAACACTCTTTTTGGTAAGAAAAAGCATGATTCAGAAGCTTCCAACTCTCCATCTGACCAGGGTGGGGAACTCTCCCTCCCGCCTTCAACTATGTTGGACCCTATTGTGCAGCAGTTTGCACAGATATCAAAAGAGAAGCAGGTCGAGGAGGACGAAGATGACCGACCATATGATCCAGAAGAAGAGTATGACCCCAGTAGGGGCTATAATGTGCCCAAGAAGCCTGTTCAGGTAGAAAGCAAACCAGAAATCTCAAAGCAGCCTGAGGTGGCTGCCGATGAAGGTGATGATGTAGCGTATGACCCAGAAGATGACTCCATTTTTGAAGATGTCAAACCTGTAGTTCCAGGTCCACTTAAGGTTTCAGCTGAAACTGTGGCAGATCCACAAAAGATTTTAGAGAGCCTTAAACAGATTGGAGATCACACATTCCAGAAACAGGGAGAGCAGCAAGTGCCATCTACAGAGACACCTGCTGACACACTCCTCACTCATCCTACCAAATCCCTTCTGGCCAGTACTCAGCTGCTGCAGCTTGGCAAAAAAGTGGAGGAACTAGTGAAGTCTTCTTCTGTTGCTCCCTTGATCAACCAGAGGAGAGATCCCCGACAGAGTAGGGATCCTCGCCAGGCTTCAGCAGGCAAGAAATCACCTGATGAAACCGAGGAGCAAGAGGAGACATCTGCTTTGTTGGCTGATTGTCCTCCTTCCTCACAAACTGTGGTTCAAGAGCCTAATTTGCCTAATGTAACTGAACTCCCAGACTCCTCACAAAGTCAAGAGACATCAGTGCCTCATGAGGAAGTGAAAAGCGAGACGCTACCCTTCATGCAGTCAGAGGAGGCAGAGGTGGCAATTCCATTATTAGGAGAGGAGGTGGAACCTGATATGGAGGTCAACTACATGGACGACAAGGAAGTGAAAACCGAGGAAGCCGAGCCAGTCAAGGTGGAAACAGAGATGGACAAGTACAGTATTTGGCCAAATGCTGCAAGTATTTTAAAAGCTGGTGAGGACTCAGAATATGAGGAGAACAGCCAAGATGCACCAACCACAGGTTATTATGAGCCTGCGAACACTTCCACAATAACGTCAGCAATCCCAGTACTCACTCAGAGCACAGCAATAGTAGAGACTCAGTCCCATCACGTGTCCCATCACATATCGACGCCTGGCTTTGACAGTGAGTACAGACCTCCAGCTGACATTCCCCCACCATCCAA
The DNA here is from genome assembly GCA_028566105.1 of Hypoplectrus providencianus. Taxonomy (NCBI): domain Eukaryota; kingdom Metazoa; phylum Chordata; class Actinopteri; order Perciformes; family Serranidae; genus Hypoplectrus; species Hypoplectrus providencianus. Next base: position 12,551,602 of record JAOWBC010000710.1, on the reverse strand, counting down.
CTTCCCCCCACCCCATCCCATGCAGGGACAAAACCTAATAATGAGACCTCCGCCAATGTCAATGCCACCACCCATACAGGGTCTTCCTCCAATGTCAGGCCCCCCTCCCATGCAGGGACCCCCTCCACCCATCTATGTTCCTCCCCCAGTACGTGCTCCTCTCCCCATGCAGGGTGACAGCAGCCAGCAATATGGTCCGCCTCCAACTACATACCCTCCCTATCAGAACCAGTGGCCAGGCAGCCAGCAACCACAGCAGCAGCCACCTCCTGGACCACCTCCACAGAATATCATGCCACCCCGGGGACCACCACCACCACCATTCCCTCCAATGGCCCAGAGGAGTGCAGCTCCTCCAATCTTTAATCCCTCTATTCCCCCACAGCACATTGGACAGCAAGGCCTCCCTCCAGGCCTTCCCCCACCTCCTACTTTTGATGGACAGAGCAGTTTGCCTCCTCCCAGATTTCCTGGTCCTCCACCACCATTTAATGTCCCTGCAAACAGAGGTCTCCCACCGCCATTTACAGGTCCACCTCCCAGTCACTTTGAAAACAGACTCCCTCCTCCCTCCCACTTCCCAGGGCCCAGGGGTCCCCCGCCATCTCAGTATGGTGACCACGCGGCTCCATCCCCAATTGGAGACCAAGTGCGTGGCCCTGCAGAACAGTATAACAAAGACAGTCCTATAGCTTTCAAACTTAATGTGGACCAGAATCCAAACCCTGTCCATATATTTAAAGACAATCAGAGTCCCCCACCAGGTCCAGTATACCGGGGACCACCACCTAACCAGTATGAGGATAGAAGAGGCCCACCTTCCAGTGGTGTGATGAGTGGACAGCACTTCAGTCCACACAACCAGTACGGGAGCTCCAGAACACATTCATCACCACCACATCGAGGATCTTTTGATGAGCACCTAGGTCCTCCCCCTCAGGAGGATAGACCCCACCCATCTCCACGTTTTGGAGGAGCAGAGCGGTACAGATTAGATAGGCTCTCTGATGAGGCAAGGCCTATTCGCCACAGTGGGCCACTACTGCCAACTCCCTCAGAGGCCCCAATAGGTCCTCTTAGTCGCATGAGAGCCCACAGCCCAGACATGCACCGTGATGACCCCTGGCGCCGCCACTCTCCTGAAATTAGGAGAAGGAGCAGCACCACCCGAGAAGACTCAGAACCTCGCATTGGAGATCGTTTCAGTCGCTTTGAAGGAGGGCACAGAGAACCTGCTCCTGGTCTGTCACAACCCTCTGAGGAGAGACAGAGGGAGCTTTCTGAGGACCATCGCAGGGAAAGAGAGCGGGATGTTCCTCAACCTGGCAGGCCATCATGGGACAGAGGCCAGGGCAAGCGGTGGAGCAGAGAACGAGAGTGGGACAGAGCCAGAGAAAGGGATCGCGATCCAGAGCGCCCAAGAGAGCGAGATCGCGATCGGGAGCGTAGCAGGGAAAGAGACCGCGATCCTGAGGGTATCCGAGAAAGAGATCGCAATCCTGACGGTCCCCGAGAAAGAGATCGTGATCCAGAGCGTAGCCGAGAAAGGGAGCGAGATCCCGAGCGTAGCAAAGAAAGGGAGCGAGATCCAGAGCGTAGCAAAGAAAGGGAGCGAGATCCGGAGCGTAGCAGAGAAAGGGAACGTGATCCGGAGCGAAACAGAGACCGTGAACCGGAGCGAAACCGAGACAGGGAGCGCAGCAGAGGGAGGGAGGGTGAGAGACACAGGGATACGGAGGGTGAAAGACACAGGGATCAAGACCCAGACAAAAGGAGAGACCGGGAGAGAGACAGGGAAAGAGACAGGCCCCGGGATACTGACAGGAGGGACTACGACCGCGACAGAGGGAGAAACCGTGACCGAGAACGTGACCGTGACCGAGACAGAGACAAGAGACGGGACAGATCCAGGAGCAGGGAGCGGGACAGGGACAGGGATAGGGATCGAGACCGTGGGAAAGACAGGGGCAGAGATAGAGACAGGGAGAGAGAGAGAGATAGGGACAGGGACAGGGACAGGGACAAGGACCGAGATCGTCGTGACAGAAGCAGAAGCAGAGAAAAGAGAGAGGAGAAAAAGGA
>JAOWBC010000710.1:12518046-12537093 GCA_028566105.1 Hypoplectrus providencianus | reverse complement strand
TCGCGAGCAGCATCTCAAAGCACGTGTTCAGAGGAACTTTTAAACTTTTAAGGCTGCAGTGCAGTTTCAGGTTTAGCGTGAACATGTGCTAGCGTGTGACTTTCCATCAGCTGCAGGAACCTTGTGAACAAGAAGCAGCAACTTAGCAACTGCATTATGACATGTATGACAAATGACATGTACAATCAATCAAACGTGATTCAAATATACTTAGTCTTAAAAAAGGGGTCAAAATTAAGAATGCTTTACTCACACAAATACAGTTCTTAACCATGCTGTTATGTTGCGGGTCAAATTAACCAATTTAGAGCTAAATAAATGAATTAATAAAAGTAGTATTTTCCGGAATTTAACTCTTTCTGCCCTACCACTAAATAAAAAGAAAACAAAAAAGTTCAAAATGTAAAACAAAAAAGGTTTAAGAAATTAATGTCATGTAAAACTATAATATTTACATGTAGGTCTTTCAATTGGACATAAAAAAAAATAACATCAATTTCAATGAAAAAAGTGAGCTCATTGAACCATGGTTTGTGAGCAGTAAAGAAGTAGATTACAATAAATATTGATTGAAATGGTTGGTAACGGAGTTATTAATGAGACATAAACAATGTTTATTGGGATTTTTAGGTTCCTGACACTTTCAAATAATCCTAGTAACAGAATTTCTGTGAGACAAACATGACAGGATGGTTAAAAACTCTTCATGAAGTATTTTACTTGACTGCTTCCCATACCAATGCTTACAGTGCAAAATACACTGTGCCTTAAATCTTATGCAGGACCCTTTCAAACGAATCAATGGCATTGCATTACCTTTCCACTGCAAACATATCAGGGATCCTAAGTGATGTTTATGACAGTAGGCCCTTTAACCCATATTTATATAAATCATGAGTATATGGATGGAGGAAATAGTGGAGCATTTTTCAGCTCGAAAAGTTTTATTTTCACAGTTAAGATTACTGCTTTTAGTCATCAAAGGGGAGCTATTTTGCTTCACGACTACACAACTAGCAGCTTTGCATGATTCACTGTAAAGAAAAATCTGTATTTATCATACAGGGGCCCGCAACAAGCTGTCACAGCTCAGGGGCCAGGGCACAGTGCTTGTGAACGTCACCATGGCAACACCTCATGCTGAATTCATGCACGCTCCCACATACAACAGCTGTTTAAAATAATAACTTAAGTCTTCAGAAATAATGGTGTGTTTGTTAGGAACAACCAGGTGGTCCTGTAAAAGGCTGAAATGTGCATACAGTGTGTGAGCGCCCTCACTTATTATCGGCTGAGCCCGCCTCCGTGCTGCATGGAGGAGGAAACTACCAACCTTTAAGCTCCTCAGGCTGGGACTGTAAGTTACTCAGTTACTAGGTTTCAACAGAAGCATCTCCTTCATCTCGTCATTATTTGCTTTGCGTTATGTATCTGAATGTCATTTAGATTTGCAGATTTAACATAATGGACATAATTTCCTGAAGTGGATTTTAAATATGCTAATTGAAGCTACAAAGTTCATGAGCGGGATAGTGCACTAAACATGGTAATAAGACATAACAGTTCATTTTCAAAACATGCTGCATCAGTGCTTTTATTGGCCAACCGAACACAATCCCTCTGAACTCTGGAAACACATGTTTGAATTTTCCCCTTGTTTGAGCCTTAATAGGGGTGAAATTGAGCTGGGTGCTACTGTAACCAAACCTTTTACAGTGGGAGAGGTTACATCATAATTATCTTTGGTTCAACTTAGTTTTATAACTTTCATTCCAGCTTTCCTGTTCAACTTCAACTTGAACAGAAGTCTCATTATCAAGAATAGGTGTAGGTGTGCAGGACTGTTAATCACCAAGATCTGGGCTTTCATTGTCTTCTTTCACACATTTGAAATTATGTTTACACTCTGTAGGTTTATCTACAGTCTTAACAGTGTCCAGACACAAAGTTATTTTTTCATGCATTGCAATTACAGGTTAATGCTAAGGTGCAGTAAGATGGAACATTTCTCCCATTCGCACCCGCTGATGTGACTCACACCCCTGTGATCATGTGCTGAATGCATATTTCATTCACTTTCTCACTCGAGTTCAAAGTCTATTTTGGACCGAGAAAGTTGACATCAGCGTTTGGATTCATGTGCATGGCATGGCTCTGATTGCTGCAAACTCCATCCACAAAAGATGCAGATAATGTAGCTGGAGCAGGCAGTGAAATGTGTGTGCTGCTCCTGATAGTTATGGACAAGGACATTGCAGATACAATACATGTTTTGGAAATGCCTGCTCTGAGGTCAATGAGAACAGCTCCAACCATGACCTTAAAGTTTGCCACAAAGGGCAGTTTCACATTGTACGTAGACATGTGATTTAATGATGATGTCAAAATATGGATTCATGTAGGCTTCGCCAGCCACTACATATAGCAAATCAAATAGTTTACACAGTGTTTGAGACCCCATTTAAACTGAGAAACTGAGACTTGACCAGGTTGTGCAGTAGGTGATGTGCTTTAAGCTTTAAGCCGTAGTAATGTTGATGACTGTGATTCTGTCTAGTCATGAATATTAACCTCACATGACCTGCAATATATTGTGACTTTGTAGGTTATGGCCATGCTGCTCCACGCACTGATGCTGGCAAGGCCTTCTGTATGTTTTACGCTGTGTTGGGCATTCCTCTGACCCTGGTCATGTTCCAGAGCCTGGGCGAGAGGATCAACACCTTTGTCCGCTACCTCCTGCGCAGAGCCAAGCAGGGCCTGGGCCTGCAGACGACAGAGGTGTCCATGGGGAACATGGTCCTTGTGGGGCTGCTGTCCTGCATGAGCACCCTGTGTATTGGAGCTGCTGCCTTCTCTCATTTTGAGGACTGGACCTTCTTTAATGCCTACTACTATTGCTTCATCACCCTCACCACTATTGGATTCGGGGATTTCGTAGCCCTGCAGAAGACAGATGCTCTCCAGAAGCGACCGCCCTACGTGCTATTTAGCTTCATGTACATTTTGGTGGGGCTGACAGTCATCGGGGCTTTTCTCAACCTGGTGGTGCTGAGGTTTCTCACTGTCAGCACTGAGCAGCCTGACGGGAGGCCCGAGGCGGCAGAGGAGCAGAGGGCGCAGCCTAAGGAGGTGTCAGAGGCGGAGGTAGAAAGTGCCGATGTTAGCTATAAAGAAAACGGACACAGCAGCATGTGCAACCTGAGCCTTCCCATGGAGGCGGGCACCAGCTGTTTGAACCTCCTCCCCTCTCCTGCAGAGGAGCGCAGACTCGTGTCATCAGAGCATCCAACGCTCTCTGAACACAGCAGACTCAGGGCCTTGTTGTCCTGCATGTGCTGCGGCCTGGACGTTTACGACAGCCCCCCGCCGCCTCACCGTGACCAGGAGGGCGGCCACAGCAACCCCGTCTTTTACAACTCCATCTCTTACAGGGTGGACCAGGCTTCCTGCAGCTCCTGCACCACGTCGTCACAGGCGTCCCCCAGCAGTGCAGCCCTCTGTCTGGGAAAGAACAATCCTCACACCAGGAGGAAGTCATTGTAAGTCCCAGATCCTTTGAGGAAGTGGCCTTAGTTCTGGACCTTCGGTACACACAGAGCCCTGTGATTTTCTGCTTGCTGGGACAAATTGCACTGTGTTTTCCTCCCCATGAATGCAACAAGTCTTGCCTCCAGATAAAATGTAGCAGATCATAAAATACCATAAAAAAATCTTATTTTTTCTACTTGAAATAATACCACTAAAGTGAAATGTGAGGGGAAAAAAGAAAATAAAGCCTGTGATTTATATATGCACCTTGTTTCCAAACATATGACTGTGTGTTTTATAAAAAGCATGGGCAGGAAGTGAGTGAAAATGTGACATGTTTCTGAGAAAGCTGTGGTTATCATGAATATTTAATTTTCTGCAGTGTTGTCACCTGTGACCTTCAGTTATTTCCACTCAGTAATTATCAGTGTCTTGTAATAGGAATGTACCCTCGTCACTCGGCTGGTTCCCTTGGTAACGTTTCCATCCTCATTGCTTAGTGCAGTGGAAAACTGGAGACAGACACGTACAGTACAGCGAGCCGTGATTGTCTGAAGGCGGCATCCAGTCCAAACGGCGCTCTCTGTGATGAATGAGTGTGTCAACAAAGAAATGAATATGAGCAGTTGCATAAAAAAGTGGCAAATTGGAAATGTCTCCAAATGATTGTTTAATTACCTTCTCAGATGTGTGGTTAAACACACACTTTGCTATTTTTCAAATTAGATTTTTAATAATAGCCATGAGACGGGAAATGTGCATTTAATCTGACTTTTAAATATTTAGTTTTTTTGTTGTTGTTGTTTTTATTTCCGCAGATGTAAGTCAGTTTACAGGTCCTGAGGAGCTCTACTGATGATGGAAATAGTTGTATAATGGCCTCTGTGGCTTTGGTGGCGCTTCGTAAAGCCTGATGACATCATTAGGTAATTACATAATCAAAGTGATCTGGCCCTGGGCTTAGGACTAACAATTATACAACAGAAAACCTGTTAAATGCTGGATGTTGAAAAATGTGGGCACTAAAGGTTCAGTAGCTTTTATAAAATAACTATTTTTCATATTTGCTCAAACTGTCACTATATGTTCTGAAAAAGGATAAGGCAGATAACCTGGCTCTTCCTAATGCTCCTAATGGAGAGTTTCTCACTAGATTTATAATCTTCTGATGTCTGGCTCGGATTGGTTGTTTTTGCAACCTCTCTCCACAGCACGATGAATATCCAGAGCAACATTTTTTTTTATTATAAGTGTCAGTGAGTGTCCAAATAAAACAATCTTGTGGTTGCATTATGGGCATTTTGACTGATAATGAGAAAATCTTGGCATCTTCAATTTTGTGACTTGCCAAACTTTCTCTAAGTGCAACATTAAAATGTTGCAGTGAACCCTTAAATCTCTGATTTCACTTGGAGTTTAGTTTTAATTCTGGACTTGGCAAATAAGAGGAGTTTGTTGTTTATAGAGTGATCAGTCAAACACATTTTAACAGGTTGTTTAGTCATCTACCACTGCAGCATCACATTTCCTCCTTTATTTCTACTTTAATCAGCAGGGTGACACAGTGTTGAGAGCAGCAATTTTCATATTCTTGACCTCAATTACAACAAGCCTGTTGGTTTTTATTGTAGCAATCAAATCATCGACCAATTTACACCTCACATTTCATGTTGTACTTGAAAAACAGAGAAGAAGAAGCAGCAGTTTAGGGCCTGCCCATTAACCTGAGGAGCCACGATCGCGCATCGCCAACAGCTGCCCTGCTGAACACCGCTGAGGCTGCAGCTCCAGGAGTGCTGCTCTGTAGTTCACTTTAAATCAGAGTAGCTTGCTCCCTGAGATGGCTTCATTTGCAAATTCCATCTCCTCATGCTAATAATTCAGTAATCAGTATCTGACCTGTACTCTGACCCCCCTCTGGAGGGTCACTTCGAGGATCACTCAAGTTTTGCATTGTATTATATTATTAACAGGATCCTGTAGTGGTAACCCACAGTGACTTGCATATAATTTCCTCTTGTTCCCATTGTTGCCACTAGGGAGCAGCATTGGTCTGCGTAAACTTCAGGAGGACTTCTGCACACAGGCAGTCATGTTTGCTGTGCATGATAAAGTTTTATTTTTTAATTTATTGAACCTCAACAGGAGCACTAATACAAATGCACCATATACTCATATTAACCTGTGTGTATTTTAAAGCACAGAAACGCTTTATCTTTGGAGCGCGTCTCTCCTGCGTGCAATATGTGTTGCATATGGAATTAAAGCATTACAGCAGGAAATTATTTTCAACTATGACACAGATTACTTCTGCGGGAATAAATGTTCAGATACTAGATAAGGGAGCTTTTCAGTCAAGCGTACAGACATGTAATAGCTTCCAACATTATCAACAAGAAAGGAGAGATTTGAACAATGAGCATAAAGATCACTATTTTGTGAGTGATGAAAGCTGGTGTCTAATTTACATAATTACCCTATTAATATTGCAGATGGTGCTTTACTTTATTCTGTTATGATGCCTCGGATCATCATGTGACTGTCTCTGCTTCAACACTCTGAGCCCAAAAGTATTCAAAACAGACTTATCTACAAATGCCACCACACAGAAGAAGCAAATGATAGTATAAAATTAATTGCACATGCAGAATTAGTATCTTTCCTCCCACACAAAGACCTTTGCATGATCGTTATGTGCTGATGTGTAATGTCATGCATGACTGTGGCAAAGAGTGGAACTTTTCTCAAGCTTCCTATGTGGCTGAGTGAATTCTCAGTCTCAGTCCATTTAGCAATTTTCAAAGAGGACGATAAGAAAACTAATGTTGTATTTTATGTTCTCGTGGTGGCTGTGAGTGCAGGCTCGAGCTGCAGGTGGTGGTAGTGATCCTTTCCAGAGAGCCATGTTCTGCAGGTGAGTCAACACACCAGCATCTGTTCACATTTATGAAAAGGCAGCTCTGTGGGAAGTCCAGTCATTTTGGAATTATGGGTTGTTTTTTTTAATGATGAATCTTCACACAGGGTCCTCGCTAAGCTCTGCTGAGGTTGCCAAACATTGTTCTCAGTTTAGAGAAAATGACTGCAGATCCATAAACTTGTAATTCAAAATGTTAATACCCACGGCTACAACATTGCTTTAAAAAACAACAACAATAACCTTCAGTTTACCTCACCGCTCTATGATTACAGTGTTGAATTCAATCATCAAAGCAGCGCGCACGCCTATCCTCTGCTGGATCATTGTTCAGGCCGGGAAGAACGGGTGAATAATTGATTATATTGTTAGAGAGTTCTTTTTGTGAACCCTGTTAAGTCGTTACTGTCCGGTGCTGAAGGGTCTTTCATGTGCACGGTAAAGGGGACCAGATTCAATCAGAAACAAGCTGTCGGTTCAAGCAGAGTGCTACTCTTCTCTCTCTAAAGGGTAAATAATACATTTTATATGGCAGAAATATGAGCATGAGGTTCATTATGGAAACTGCATGCGAATTAAGTATTTATGAATGTAAAAAATAAACTGAACCAATAGCGGTTGCCATGTTTTGATTATGTGGAAATATGTTTGTCTGTGTACACTGCATTCACAGTCTTTGAGGAGTTATTTTCTTGGATTTGCATCAGAATAAAAAAAAGCACATTTTCTGCGGCTCGCTGTGAACACACAATGAAAGATTAAGGAACTAAAAACAAGTGTCATATTTATTCAGATTGATTAAATAAGTAGAAATTAGGATTCAGTTGGAGAGCATTGAGAAAACAGACATTAATAGAAGTTCATTGGTGGGGTAATTGCTCATTAGTTTTAATTTCCAAGCAATTTGCTGCTTGTGTTGAACAGTGTGAAAAAAAGACTGCTTTTACTCCGTGGCTGTCTTCTCCAGTCAGATGCTGTGTTTGACACACTGTGTCTCTTTGACATTTTGTGTCAAAAAGATCATGCTGCATGAACACTTGCAGGAGAGTTTGAATCACCACTTAATCAAAATATGTGCGACAATGAGGAATAACCTTAACCCATAAACTGGCAAGTCGCATGAGTAATCCCACGCTCTCTTTGCTCATAATGTCCATGTCACCTCTGAGCTGTGAGCCTTCAGGTAACCACATCAGTGTGCTTCAGCTGTTTGACTTGAGCTGGTCAAACAAGACAGTGTCAAACATCCTCTCTGCTTTCACTTTTAATACAAAATGTCCTACTGCATAGATTCTCAAAGTGCGGGGTGCAGGCCAATGGCGGCCCACAGAAACATTTTCTGGGAGCCCGCAATAAAAAAAACAGTGGTTACTTTTTAATCTGACTGTACATTTTTGAAAGTGAAAGTCTCTGTTTCATGGTCTTTCAACAGCATCTATAGGGATAAACAGTAACTACAGTTTAGCCGGCAAACACACCAGTAAGCTGGAACATGCTTATAAAAGCTAGACAGCACAGCGGTCTGTTTTCACAAATCTGGGCAAATCGGATGAAGCTATAACACAGGCTAGCAATGTGGTTGCTAGCCTGTGCTAGGCAGTACTACTATTCACACATGTACTACATTCAGGAACATTTCAGTCTTGTGCATTTTGCACGTGTCAGATGGGGAAAAGAACAGACCATTAGATGGCAGTAATGCAACACTTTTGGATGCCAACGTCCATATAAATGCGACAGATGAAGATTGGTATGGTCGCCTTGACTCATTATTTCTCCCCTCTCAACTCATACACTTATCCACACGACTAGCTTAATTGCTGAGATTAGAGTATTTTACAGTTTCTTACATTGCTGCGTTTAAAATTTTAATTTTGCCCACCATACAGTTGGCTTAAACTAACTTTCTGTAACCTGGTAGGCAGACGATCATAGGTTAGTAAGAGGGGCCTGTTAGCCAATCAGATTTGAGGGGTGGATTCAAACACACCAGTGGAATCATGTGATTGGTTTGGCATGTAAAAGTGTCTCTCTTCAGGCAGATGTAATGCTTTACATCAGTGGTCCCCAACCTTTTTTTCACCACGGACCGGTTTTATTTAAGACATATTTTCACGGACCGGTCTTCAAGGTGTGGCAGACAAACACAACAAAGAAATTATACAACCAGCATGAAAATAAATATCTTATAATAATAAAACAAATCTAAAATGCATAGGAAATTGACCTTATCAGTGGGAGCCCTGCGCTTGTTTCTGTGCTTGTTTCTTATGTCCAGTTTATTCTGTAATTTAAATTTGATTGCTGTCACCGGAAAAAAGCTCTGCAAAGACGTTTGTTTACTCATTTTTTTTAACATGTTTGTGACCATAATGTGATGTGTCAAGTGACGCCTGAGAGACTGAAGATAATCCGGACAATTTTCAAAATAATTTTCCCTGTGTGGCCCGGTATCATATGACCCACGGACCGGTACCGGTCCGCGGACCGGTGGTTGGGGACCACTGCTTTACATGATTATAATGCAATGTTATTGATGCACTCACAACACAGCCGTACTGGCATTTCCCTCAAATGTTACTAGGACTTGACAATGGGGAATTCTCTTATCCATTAATTCCTGCTCTCTTTCACACATTCCCCCATGCAGACAATGTGCTTGAATATTTCTGGGCCTTACTACATTTGATGGGAGGGGCTTAATAAAGCAGCAGAAAAGCAGAGCAGCCTTTGAGGCAAATGGTTCCCAGTCATTCAGTCTGTTGTCTGATGCAGAGGATGTAAAAATTATCAAGGTTGGCTGTTATCCATTTCCTCCTCAGTTGTACCATTTAACAAGACAACAGCGCCTCATAGCACACCGCTTCCTGTCCAAACAGCGGCGTGGAGATGGAGCGAGAGATGGGCAGGGGGAGCGAGGGGATGGCAGAGTGAAGTTCTCATTCTCCTCAGACAGTATATCTGCAGCCATGAAGCAAGGCTGTGGCCACTGGGAGATTAATGTCTGTGTGAAAGTGTCTTCATTGCGTCTGAGTGCTCCTCAGTTAGAGGGCAGGTTATAAAAAGTGAGGCTGAAAGAAGTGAGGTCTCGTTGTGACAGTAAAGGTACACAAGACTCTCAGCAGTGTACAACAAACAACACGGATTCAGAATTCTAACGGATACAAAAATATGTGGCTATAGTGGCTCCTCTGTGTTCAGGGCACAGGTCACACTTATCTCCTGTCCAGCAGCAGCATATTTTTCTCATTATACGCAGCTCTGTTTGGGACTTGCACAAATGTGTTTCCTCCTGTAAGTAAGACTGATTCAGAAGTTGCTGGCAGGGCACAATTTGAATGAATGAGATAAGGCCAGAGAGAAAAATGCAACACAATGGCCCTCAGTTGGGTTGGATAACAAATGCATCCTTTTTTTATTTTCAATCCCACTGTGCGGGGAGAGAGGAAGAGACAACCCTAATAAAGAAAAGTTCCAGTTGGAGATATGAAACCCGACTTATTCATAGTTTTCCAGCTCTGAACTGTGAGAGATTGACAACAGAGTGATTTGCCACATGTGTTAATCTTCCTAAATGAGCAAGTAGTCAGATCTTTGCTGCACTAAATAATTCATAATCCTGCACTTCAGTCTTATTCCGTTTTCCTCTTTTTTTTTCTCCCTGTCAACTGTCAGGAGCTCGACTCATTGCTACCGTATTTTTTTCCATACTGAACCGTGCTCATTAGGGGCAGCCTTTTTGTATATACATGTCGTCAACAAAGAGAAACAATGACTAAAGGGATCATCTTTTAAGTCGTTCTAACCATGCATAAAAGTGATGCATTTTGTTATAACACATTTTATTCCACCATGCGCATATGTTCCACTATTAAAACCTTTATGACTTTCACGACCAATTAAAGAGGCTGTTTCTGCAGAACATTTCACTGTACCAAATGGAGGCTGCACTGAGGAGATCAGTGATGATGACCACAGCAGCATCTGAGAAATTCACTCTGATGAGATGGTTCCTTTTGAACAATCACTGCTATTTATCGCACTACCATTTCCCGCCTCTACCGCTTTTCCCTTTTTTTCACTCTCTGATATAATGATTTTAATATTCCATTGACTGTGTCTTTGCTGGTCTGCTGAACAGGAAGCAGACGTTTCCATCAGCAGAGCTGCGCCTGGCATTCATCATCAAAGGTCTGCCCAGGAAACAGACAGCTTTACACTCATCTGCATCTGCTTGGTATGCCAACTGGGTGAACATCCACATCATCCTACCCACACTGTTATTTCTGATTAGCATATAATGCATCAATTACTTCACTTTCACTAAACAGAGAAGCTACCGCAAGTTTCGTTTCCAAGGCAACTACGAGAGTGCTGGTGGCAGGAGTAAATTAGTTTGGCAGAGGAGTTTGGATTGCGATCGCAAAAGACAAATATTGGACAACAACTGTTGTCCATCACAGCCGATCCGAACATATGGAATGTGATAAGGGCGATTACTGAAGACTGAGCGGTTTAACTCAACAAAATAGGTGCATATACACACACAAGCACACACAAGGGACTGTTTTAGGTGCCATTTAGACATTATTACATTTAAAATGCCAGTGTTCAGCACATAGAGAAATACAACACATCCATCCAACTTAGTTTAATAACAGATGTCACTAGCAGGTTATTTGAGGTGGTCATCCTATAGTGCTCTCTGCACATAGGCACATAGTGTGTATAATAACTACATGTGAAAGCTGTCTTTATGGTATATTATGTCAATTGCAGGCATGATTGATGATCATCATACAATCATAATATTTAAAGTGTGAAAAGGGCAAAAATAAATAATAATAATAATAATAATAATAATAATAATAATAATAATAATAATAATAATAAAAGAAAGTCCACAAACTCACATTCAACTGTAGGGGAGACCAGGGGCTATCAAAACTACATTTTCCTTCATAATTCACACTTGAAATACACTTTAGATGTGAACAACGTAATTCATTTTCTAACAGAAAAATGTAAGCCCAGACAAACAAGGGGCTTACATTGGGCCAGGTGGCACTTTTACCATTCTGAATCTTGCACCCATTAAACCTTTGCTCACTTTTAACCAGTTACCCAGATTTTATATTTGCATTCAAAACCGTACAGGAGAAGAAAAATATGAGTGAAGAAGTTTTGAACCCCAAAATCCATTTTTTTTTTTTTTCGACAATTGCTTAAATGAGCCTGCTCTATTTCCACAGGCAGAGGAAGCATCCATGTGCCAATCCATGTGGAGGAGCACAAGGCTTTGAAGCCATTTTAACATAGTGGCCAAACAGTGCATTCAATTTCCAGGTCTGTTACATCATACCATTGAGCCCAAAAATGCGCTTTCCCATGGACCTTCCATTGGGAAAGAGAGGATCGTAAATCAGCAGGTATATTTATTTTAAAATGCCACAACCTCTGCCAAGTGACTTGTTTAATATCAGAAATGTATTAATTTAATTCAGGAACATTTGGAAAAAGAGAGGAGACTAATTAATTATTTTTATGCTCAAACTTTTTGAGTTTTTAGCACGACTGAGCAACTTTCATCAGAATGAATGGGGCTCAGCTTCCAACCTCATATCTAGTCCTCTTTATACATCAGCGGTCATCCACTCTAGCTTGTGTCTGTTTAGAGGGATCACCCGGTTATTATTACTTTTAGAGTCCCCTACATGAAACTATGGCTCTTTACATGTTTAACCTTGTACGCACATATGTCACTTATGTGTAATTAGGAATTCATTGTTCTTAGTCATGAATCATTTTTATTATAATATTTTTTATATTACCCTGAACAAATTACAGCTTGACATATCATTGTAGTGATTCAAATCTATGGAAGCCTGTCGTTGAACAACAACAGCAACAACAACAACAACAACAACAACAACAACAATGGGTTACTTAAAGACAGTAATTGGGAAGTTAAATAATGGAATAAAGACCAAAAGATTAAACTGCATTAAAATTAAGATTAAGGACCTCATATTGCTTGGTGCGCTGTTAGCCATTGAAAAAAAAATCTACTAAAGCCCCATTTTCTGGTTTCTGGATTGAAATAGGCACACTCTCCCTTGTATTATTGCTTCAATTCATTTTACAATAGTTTTAAAGTGGACTTGGAAAAAGCAAGATTTAAATGGCATTGCCAAGATGTGAATATATGTGAAGCTGGCAGAAATCAATTTAGCAGGCGAATGATAAGACATACTGTTTTACTCTGATTTGTGTTTCTTAAGTGCCTCCTTTGTTTCGATTCTCTGAGGTGTGCTGTCTCGGGGGGAACAAGGGAACTGCTGTACGTACAATTAATTCAAGCACCCCTAGCCACCTTTCATTCTTACCATGCTCCGTAATTCCCTTTATCCTCCGAAGGATGCCTTTGCTTTGATTATTACAGAGTGCTGGATGATGGCCACACTTCAGCAAGAAAATACCTGAATACAAGACGTGCTGACAGCTGTCCAAATAACACAGTTTACCAAGGCAAAAAAAAACAACAGAGGTGCTGCTTTTTACATGGAAAGTCTAAATAAAAATGACCCTACTTCAGCTATGTATAGTTTATGTGGTTATTATGGTAATGACAGCCTTTCTTTCCATATGAGCAGGTCAAATAATATAAATTATGGATGGATGGTTGAGGGGATGTTGTTTTTAATGAATAAAATGTATTAAATTATTTGACTTCTTGACCCTTCCTCCAGAAAGGTACATTTCAGAATTAAAATGACAAAACCAGGCTGGCATCAAGAGAATCTGTCTTTAAATCGGTGTATATGAATTAGTAACATTTATTTTTAAATTACTGTCAAGTAATGAGAAAGCAAGAACTGAAGCATCTATTGCATTTGTCTTTGTCCCTTTGCCACCTGTTTTTAAATACTGTTGTTACAGGGGTCGTCCTCAGGCTTGGGTGCTGATGCCGTGGTGCCTTTATACGCTGACAGGGAGCCATGTCGGTGCTGTGTCATTGGACCAACACTAGTAAGTAATTAGCTGGCTTGCTGTGTTTTGTGTTGTTGCACTTGCCTGCAAAAAAGACTGATTTTGTGTAATACTGTGTTAAGACGGTCTTGAATTTTTTGAGACCCTATACAGATGCTATTTGAATTATAATTTTTTGTAGGTTTATACTTTGATTGATTTGTTTGATACTTTGAATGCACCATATTCCCAACTAATGATTCCAAACAAACTGTCACAGTAGTTGGTGTCTGGGGCTCCAAATGAAGCCGCCATGTGTCTGAGTGCAGTTAACCTGACAGGTCCTTGAAGCTGACGCATGTTCACAGGGTGCGAGGCGGAGGTGTCAGCTGTGGCTCATTTGTCTTGCCCCAAGGCCCTCCGGTGGGTTTCCAGCCATGTTTATTCTATGTGAAAGTGTCCTCCACATGACAAATTTTCAAATATTAATTACATTTTATGTTAATATTTTACCAACAATTCACTACAACCAAACGCCTAAAAAAAAAAACAGCCTCTGTGGTGATTTATGAATAAAGCAACCAAAGCAGACAGCCAAGTGGATCGATAAGGCATGACATATGAACTGCAAATCTACCGCTTGTTTTGTTGCATGATGCCTCAGCTGTGTGACTCACACTGGCTGTGCATGCCTCCCACTTGAGCATCAATCTTGTATCTTAAGGCTCTTGTTTTCTCTCCACCACAGAACCATGTGACATCTGAATTAAAGATGGGCCTAAGACACACCATCGCTCATCGTCCCCAAAACAGCTCTGCCACCTGCAGAGATTCTCCAAGTCACTCGTTCTCTCTAACAAGAATAAGGACGTACACAGGGAACGCAGGAAAGTTGAGATCTTGTAATTTAGGCTGAGGATGCTGATTTTATACTTACTATACTTACTATACTTAATGTTTTGCATAATGGGACTTGAATTTGACATTTTGACATGTTGTCTGGAGGAGAAGGTCATAATGAGAATAAGAATGGGGCCTTGTTCGGCTCAAGGGCAGCACCTCACTATTATAACCACACACAGTGTATGAATGTGTGAACATGTGAGGGGAAAACAATACAGAGAGGTTGTTATTGTTATGGGAAAATCCTTATTATATAATAGGTCCTTTAACACTCCACATAATTGCTATTCAAACACACACACAAAACACGAGTTGTTCACCAGGTGCAACTCATTAAGAGATAAAACATCTTACACTTTGAAACACCAAAGAAATGCAAGCTCGCCTTGGTTTTGGTTTTGTCTCTTTGTTTAGAAGCTCTCTTTGCAGCTTTTTGATTAGCTGCGCTACATAAAAGAATGCTAAACAGCATCAGGATCCAGGCCACTGCTGATTTGTCATTCAGAATTATGACGTACAGTGTACAATATAATGTATAGTTTAAATAGGATAGCACAATAGGAACCTTTTTTCGATTATAATACAACCCTGATAGGATTTGCTGGGTGTAATCAGGGACACATTCAGTTCAACACCATATGAATGCATGATATTAAATGCTCAAACTGAAAAAGCTTTGTAAATACAACACTCATTCTATATCTGATGCATATCATATATCATACACCTTTCACACTATGTTTATACACATTTGAGAAGTAGGGTTGTATCTTGAGTTGAATTTTCAATTTCTTTCTTTCTTTTTTTTTTTTTTTTTTTCACCTAAAGAAAATTTCTAATCAAAGAAACAGCGTGTTTCATTTGGTCACTGGTTAATGGCATCATATCCCCTGAGCACATGCATCAGTGGTGTGATTGTTTGCCAAAACACTGAAATAAATTGACATTTTTCCTTTTATTCAGTTGTAAATCACATTTACACAATACACTTTTTTTTTTAGATTTTGGTCATTTTAAGCTATATTTGTAACAAGATGAAGGATTTTAATTGTCTGCTGTCCGCTGTATAGCAGTAGTGGTGGAGACAGTTTCCATGAAAACACATTACTTCACATAATCATCAAACTCCTCTACATATCACAGGTTGGAGTAAAAGTGTTTAGGAGTAACTCAAGTCAATCATAATGCACAACAGGAAAGAGTAGTGATGCCATGAACTGAAATGGGAAAATCCCCTTGATGTAGTCTAGACGCTGTTCGGTGGTGTTGAAGATCGGGACAGATGTGATGTGGAGCTGGAATACTGATGACTTGAGTGGAAGGACCCTTGGGTGATGAAAACTGGAGGTGAATGAGGTGCATGGGTCTGACACTGAAGTGACAGCTGACAGCAGCAGAGAAAGTAGCAGTTCTAAATGACAGCAACTAGATGATTGGCTCGCAGAGGTCACGGCATTGTGTAACTCAAAGAGCGGTTGCCCTCTGTCAGCTGATCGAGTTGGAAAAGGAAGAGAGAGAGAACATCAATAGGGTAAGCATGAAGACAGTCTTCCTGATTGAACTTCCTCTAAGCCTTATTTGGATGTTGAATTAACATGACATCCCATGAAATACTGAATCAATCCCTCGCCTTAATCTGTTATGATTTCACACAGACGAACAGATTAAGTCGACATTTTTCACATATTGAGTGGATGCAAGTACTGCTGGGCTTCTTGTAGTTGTTACATGTCGGTTTCTCCAATTGAGCTACAGAAAATCAAACGGCTGTTTATGCAATGTGTGTGTTCCCTCTCTGTCTGTTAAAAGCCATGTTTATCATAACAGTGCATCAATTACTGTAAAACCTGCGACAATCTGAAAGGAGTCACTCTCAGTAATTAACCTACAGAGAATCTTCACCGGATCCTCATCTTCTGCAACTTTTTGGAGCTTTGCAGTTATTTTCAGCCTTTTCTTCCCCTACAACTTCAGTGTTTTGGTCTTTGTTCACGCTCTTCCTCAGATCAGTGCCAGAATCGGGCTGTCTGAGTGACAGGGGCGAAAAAATCTTAAAGCATCCATGCCCGTGTAGGGCCTGGAGACCTTAGTTTAGTCTTATGTGGAACCACAAGTAATTGACTGCTTACCTACATACCAACATACTTATTTTTACCCCAACCATATTATTTTTTCTACAATTGAACAAGTGTTGTTGTTGCCTTATTCTAACCAAGTAACTATGTTTGGATTCCCAATGTTAACTATCCGTTCCAATAATACATTCTTAATCCAGCTTGTCAGATACTAGCACTTTGATGCTGCCCTTGGCATGTATTATGGCAATATGGAAGACCTTTGTCGGGTGTCAGGATAGTGACTATGTAAGTACATGCATAGTGGCTTTTCAAAATATTCTTCCATGGTCTCTAGGAACAGTAAAGTTTGGCAATTAAACCACTTGCTTACAAAGGTTAGGTTAAAAGAAAAGGGTTGGTCTTAAAAACAACTAATAGAGATTTAGCCACTTCACAAAGTTATGCAGGTTGACTGTCAACAACAGCATTGACAACACAAACACTGGTCCCCTGGGTTGAATGTTGTAGTTCGCTTGGCCCACCATACAGTCAGCGGAAATCCCTGAATGCATCATAAACTGTGTTTAGTATAAGCAATTTTTGGAGACCAAAAATCATGAAAGATAATGTAAACAGTAAAACAGTTGGAAGGAGAGACTGGTAAGAGAGATAAAAATTGGAAAATTTTTGTCTCTCACAAGAAAAAATGTAGTGTTTAGGAATGAATTTCAATTGTGTCTAACTCATAATTGTTCTTCTCAGTTGTCCATCAGATTGGACACAGCTAATCTCTAATGCTAGTTAAATGTTTGCTACATCAGAACTTTTCAGAAGAATTTTTATAAAAAAAAACACCTGAACTTTTAGGCACATTTTCAAAACTTTATCAAAATTTGGTGTTTCTATCAAGCTTTTCTTATGCAGAAATACAAAATTTGCATAGAAATGAATTGATGGGAACACAGTTGCCACCAGGCTGTACAACTACAGAGCCAGATTAGACTAAATGAATTTCCCCTCAGAGATTAATGAAGTATTTTGAATTTGATTGGATTTGACAAGCTGAGGGGTGCCTTGGGTGTTGGTATCACACACCGGAGGCTGTAACAAAGCATTGGTATCTGGAAAACCTTGGCGATGGTTTTAAAAGTGTCAGGAAAGTGACTTTGTGACTACATGCATAGTGGCTTTTGAAAATATTCTCTCATGGTCATTAGGAACTTTAAACTTTAGGTAATAAAAGCAACTGTTAACTTTAAACACAAGAACAGGCTGATTTAATGCTTTAAACAAGCTACCCAGTGCCTAAAAAGTGTCTGTTAGGGTCCTGATCAGTCCTGACGAATCATTAGTATGGGACCAGTTGGGAATAAGAAAAGGTCGGGTGTTTAGTTACAACAAGGAAAGCTTGGAGAGAAAGAAGCTGCAAACAGCCCATTCATCCACTACAACTGGAGAATTTTAGTCCACCAAGTCACGCAGAAGGTTTCATTATGTGAATGAAGAATGCAGGTTTGATATTTGACACCCAGGCTCTGACACCACGCTCAGCAGGGAGTGAGGAGTGATGAGTCTCGGGTGGATGTAAGGGTGGGGGTGGGGCTTTTGAAATGCTTTAAGAGCAGCGGCAGCGGTGATAACAGCAACATAGCTGTCAGCTGAGCAGTGTGACATCAAGCACGGCAGCAAAAGGGTTGAAGGGTTTGCCATGGCAATAACAAAGGGTGTGTACGATACACGATACCATGGAAGTGTAACAGTGAACTGAATTTGACTCCCTGAACTAGTTCACAGGCTTCATAAATGTTTTAATTTGGTTGAACTGTTTTGTAATCTGCCAGGGCAGCCGCTGAACCAATCACCAATCAGCAGCCACTAATGTGTAACGTGTGAGCTGTAGCATTTGTGCATAGGTGAAAGAGAGGCTTTGTTACTGAAGTTGCTGTGTGTGTGTGTGTGTGTGTGTTTGCGGCGTTGTGTGTGTCACACCTGCAGCTAACCTGGTTCAGTGGAGCTGTGTATCCCTTGGAGAGGTGATTAAACAGAGTTGAGAGCCAGAGGTCTCTTTCTGTTGGAGTCCGGCAGAATATGTATGTTGCTGCTCTGCTTAATATCAACCGCACGTCCCACATACTGACTCACTGTCTATACTAGAATATCATGTTTATAACCAGCAGCGCAGTGGAATTATTGGACATTTTGTTATGTTTTGACGACCCGAGGAATATCACTAAGCTCATTATCCCTCCAAATGAGAAGAAGATGATCGCTCCTGCTCATATTTCATCCTGCTTAGGCTGTTGCAGCTCTGTTTACTTGACTCCGCAGGTCATTTTTTGATCGTTTACAAGTGGTTGGGCTATTGCAAGGCTTCTTACCAGGGGCTTTTCACAAAACCAAGCTCTGCTTAAACAGAGATTACAATGGTGGCAATCCACCAGTGATATTCTTATACTGGCTTCCAACTGAATTAAAAAAAAGAGAAAAATCACTGTCATCATTTTAGAATCTATAGGCGAATCCAGGGACTTTTTCTGTGCGTTCCCTATTACCGCACTGGAAAGTCCTTTCAGCCTCATTCATTCATTGTCTTAACTGCTTCATCCAGGTAATCCCGGGTCGCGGGGAGGCTGTGCCTATCTCAGCCGGCTCTGGGCCAGAGGCGGGGTA
>JAOWBC010000710.1:12485567-12510285 GCA_028566105.1 Hypoplectrus providencianus | reverse complement strand
TCCTGGGTGTACCCCGCCTCTGGCCCAGAGCCGGCTGAGATAGGCACAGCCTCCCTGTGACCCGGGATTACCTGGATGAAGCAGTTCGGAAAATGAATGAATGAATGAATGAATGCCTTTTTACGTTGTGTTATATTTTTGAATGGCTAATACAAAATAAATGTACAAATGAGTGAGAGTTAGAGTGTCTAGGCAGACAATGATAGCTGTTTCCAATCTTTATGCTAAGCTAAGCTAAGCTAAACTAAGCTAAAGTTACTATCTGCAACTTAAATTTAGCAAACACTTGTGAGAGTGATATCAATCTTCTCATACAGCTCTCCCGAGAAAATAATAATAATAAAAAATAATAAAGATATACACCAAATTATTGAAACATTCTTCAAACATCTAACAAAACTTGATGATTTGATTTGATTTGATCACATTATGTTGTTTTCCTCACCAAAATATGACATGGATTTCAGTTGCAGAGTGCAGCGAGCGGTGCAGAGAATCATGACTGCAATCACATAACTCAGACATGCTGCATGTGGAGGCTGATCCGGCTCAGAATTAATGTGTAAATGATAAAGATACTTCATATGTATTGGGATAATAAGACACTTTACTGTTCTATTTCACACTGAGATTCCCCTCTAATGGGACTCTTTAGGCTTCACTTATCTCCTTATCTCCGCTGGAAATTTGCATCTATATGCTCAGTTTAATCAGGTTGAGCCCAGTTTGCTCTACATCAGGACCATGTTCTCTCTTTTTCTCATCCACTTTCCTTCACTAACCATGATGTGATGGACAACTAGGGGATATCCTTTTCTCTGATGATGAGATGAAGAAACTCACTTAAACCACTGGACTGTCTCTTGTGTCCTTCAGGCTAATTCTTCACAGCTAGCCTTTCATGCAAGAGCATTCGTCCTCCTCCGCAGCCTGCTGAATCAACACAACGAACATCTGCTGTCTCTTCCTTTGCCTTTATAACAAAAAAGGTTATTAGGGTGTGTTAACTCATGGTTACTTATTTCAAATTAAACCCTTTTCTGAAGGCTTGATGAAGGTTATTATATCAAATCAATCACAGTAGAAACATGCAGCAATGCGGTAAAATATGCCTTTACTGTCAGTATTTATTTTTTACTTATTGTGTTTGGATAAGGTTTGTGTCTAATACAACACGGTGACGTGTGGTAGAGTGAGTTTCATGACGGATGTATAGTTATTTCGATGTTTATGGTTGCCTTTTCAGGTCAGTGCACTGCAGTGATGTGGTAAAATGGGATGTAGTGACATTTTATAAGGTTAAATGGCCAAAGTGGCTAATATAATTGATGTATTGTTGTTAATATTTTGTTTATGTATGCAATAAAATGGTAGATGGGTCACCAGGCTGGCTTAATAACACTATTAAAGCTACTGCAAAAGAATATCCTGGAAGCTGATTGAAGCAGTGTTGGATGTGGCCGGAAGTCATGCATATAATTCATGCAGGATATTAGGGAATAAGGATAAACCAGGACACATCATGTCTTTACAGGTACCTTAAGCTTGGACTTATTCTGAGTAGTGGCTTCCACTTATTACCATTTGCACTGCAGATGTGTCTGCAGCCAAATGGTTGCTGTTCTAACATTTTTTCCCCCACACGGCCTTCACTCTTCAGATTTGTCAGAGGCAGCTGCAGCACCACTGGCACCTGAGTGAAGTTTGCTGGGTGCAATTTAACTGTGGGCCTTTTGAAGCGAAAGAGGTCTGACTCCAGCTATTCTTCTATTTCACACAGTTTGATTTCACACAGGTTTCGCCCTCTAATGGTGCATACAGGGTGAAGCTAAATGACTCCGTCTCCTGCTGTGACAAGGCCATGTCAACAGGTTGCTACATAAAGATCTCGGGCCTCATTTCCTGATAAGAGGTGCACTGAGAGGTAAAGTGCTTCGAGGGGTTTGTTCATTATCAGTCTGCATTACACATAGCAGCAGTTAAAGTGAGGCTAAGCCCAACATAATTAAGTGTATCTTAATTAATGCCGCTCCGTCTGCCTCTGAAATGTTGTTCACTTGGTTTCACAAAGGCTGATGTATCTAATTGTGTGTAAATTCTGGGATTATGTAAATACATTGCATAGCAGGCAATGAAATTAAAGTAAATCTCAGAAACAGAAAATGCCAACTACTATCTCACAATACACATCCAGTATATTGATGGTTCTTTGTTAATATCATACTTGCCCCCAAGCCCAAAATATAATAACTTCAAATGTAGGTGAGATGATTTTTATGATTAGCTCTCTGAATAAGAGAGCTGTTCATTTCAGCTACACATAAATCAGGTGTTGCTGTCCTACCGTGAGGACATCACTACGTGACTAAGAGGAGGGTGAGGACAGGATGTGAAGCTGTGCATGAGCCAAAGGATGCACAGCTGGTTTTAATGCCTGTCTATGACTGATTGAAATAGTTTATAATTTTGCCTTTCCTGTCCCCTCTCAGCACAAGTTTAATCCTCATTACCTCAAAAGTTGTTTTAAATATAATTTGATGTTTCTGTATTGACCCTCAGCACTGTTCAACTTCATTTTCTGGGTAGAACACAGTATTCAATTTTATCTGCATTTTTGTTTGCTTTGTAATTTTCCTTTTAGCTGTTTAAATGTGGCAAGTATGTTTTTCTGCCTGATTGTCTGATTATATTGCTGCTTCAAACCCTCTGTCCTGAAATGAAAATGAATCCCAGCACAAATATATCAAATGAAATATTTCTGGCCTGAACTATCATGAGACCTCCAGCTTGTCATTGTTACAACCCTGTTGGCCATAGATATTATGTTATAGCAAAGAAGGATGCAAAGTGATGGTGCATTAACAGTGCCAAAGTGGGAGTAGGTCTGCCTTCTAGTTTAAGTTTGGATTCTTTGGATCAACTTAACTTTTTCAAATGAAACTCAAAAACAGAAATCTAGATTCACTTTGACTCAGTTGTAAAGCTTGAAATAAATGCACTGTGTCCTATGTTGCTGGTACCAGAAGAAAAGGAGAAGAGAAACTCAAGTGGACCGTTTGTCTTTGCAATAGTGGCCACAACAATATCTCAAGAAAGCACTGGGGAGTCTCGACTGTCTCTACTATAAACGGCGATATTACGTATAGGTATACAGAGGGCTTGGAACAAAACTGTCCTAGTATGGAGTATCAAAAAAATGCCTTGCCATTCTTTACCAATTCTTAATTTCATCAGGGTAAGTGAGCCATTAAGAACACAGTATGATTATATGAAGATTGCATGTGACAGTATACTGCATATTTTCACCTCTTCTGACCTTGCTTGAAAAGGAGCAGTCTAATATCTCAAATAACTACCTAATGTTTGCTCCCCATCAATGATAAAAATGTGTTTGAATTTCCATCTGTATATCTCAGTGTACACAAACGGTCTGTGAATATTCATATTCACGCTTAACATACCTTAAATTCAACACACTGATGCATCGACACGAATACATGAATTGTAGCGACTTATTCATAAACAGTTTTCTCTATCTGTCTCATTTAGATGGTTAGATGTCTGAAAACATAATTTCACAGCTCATGGGGTTTTATTTCAGCGCTGCACCCGTGTTACCTCGTTTGTCATGGCTCTCACTGATCTCATTTTTCAAAATGACATCAAAACAACTTTTTGTGCTCTGTACAAATAATCAGATCTCCAGTTGTTTGTATTATTTTATACACACAGCAAAATGTGCACATCAAGATTGTATGTGACGAGTATGTGTGTGAGCGCCATCGTTCATCATCAGATCAGGAAAAAGGCAGCTCGTGTGAAGATTTTTTTTTTTTTGTATTATTGGCCTTTATATCTGAGCCTCTTTGTCACAGACATTGGCACAACTTTGAATGCCTTTGTGTGCCTGTGTTTTAAAAATATAGTGATATGAGGGAGATATGAGAGAGACAGAACGAGTTAGAGCATTAAAGGTTGGGAGATGGAGTGAGACGAGAACGGTTGTGCTGTAATCCTTGTCGTCTTGGTGGGGAAGTTCAGTGTTTGAACAGAGAGTGATGAGGCGGGGCACAAACCTCCAGGATGGATCTTTGAGATTAAAGTGCCCCGATCGCTGCTCTCACATCACATCCCCTACCATCAGGGGGGAATTCATTTACTCACACAGAAAGACGGGGCAACCGAGAGTGCAGGGAAGAGCTGACAGAAAATGGAAAGCAAAAGCCTGTCTGGAGGCTTTGTAGGAATTGAAAGCGGTTGAACTCTCTGAGGGTCTGTGGCTCGGCACAGAGACGACATACTGGAGGGAGACACGGTCGTGAATAGACTGTATGTATATTGACTTGTATGAATCAGTTTTCTTTCCTCTTTCAACAAATAGGCATTGTGATAACCCAAATAATAGTGGAGAAAAACACAACGGACAAATGAACATTTTCAAAAACAGGACCTTTATGTAGTGTGAATTCCCTGCACATTGAGAACTTTACATTCAAATGGAGATGGATCCAACAACCAGAGGCTAACAAAATAAGGGTATAGGTCATGACCCTATTTCTGTAAATTATTAGCACAACCTGCAGATCACCAGAGACACATCACATACACATACACCGTTCCCACCAATATACAAATTAATCAAATCAGAATCAATCAAAACTATTTTATTAATCCCCAAGGGGAAATTCATTAAAAGACTCTTTTTAAAGCTGGACGACACTTAAGACAGAGAACTGCATACAGCTTTGGAGGTGGGGCCCTGTTCACTCCTATGAAAACTGCTCAATGACACTTTGAAGCCAAAATCGTGGAATCCTGTGGGTGTCAGATTGGCTTAAAAGCCTGGTGCTCTTCCTGAGAACTTCCTTCCACTGTTCAAAAATGAAGCCAAATTCTTTTGGAAACAGGAGCTGCATTCTTGTGCATTTAGTGCCAAAATCTGTGAATGAGTGATCGGCTGGTGGAGCCACAGTATCAAGGTCGTACCCATTCATCCCACTGACCAATTACAAGTCGATTACAGCTGTCAATCATGGCGTTATTTTAAATACACTACACTACAACCAGCCACCAGGGGGCAAAAGATATATATCTTTTTTATTCAATTTCACATTTTAGGTCGTCCATTTGTATTTAGAGCCTGTAGTCAAAAATCATAACAGTGCAACAGAAAAGGGTCAGGCATCGGCATGCCCACCCAGGTGCTATGTTTTAATCATTGCCAGTGAAGTTAATAAATACCTGTGACTCTGACAAAGTCATTTCTATTGGGAATGAAAATTCAAACCTCTATCACTAAAGACAAAAGCCAGGTGTTTGTGCGTTTTTTTGTCCAGTGGGAAAGGGTCTTTACTGGTCCCTCATCAGAAGGTGCAACATACTGCAACACACACGTGCAACATTGTAAAAGGAGGGAGGGGTACCACACACAGTGGTCCTGGCAAGAAAGAGTAAAAATAGGACAAATGGCAGTCATAGTACAGCAGTCATCATTTTATTGCAGGGGCCATGCTAATCTTCTCTGTATTGATTCAGCATCCTCGCAACATTAGTGTCTGGGGAAGAACCACAACCCTGTTGTACTGGTAGCTCTGCAGCTAAGCTGGACCATATATGGGCATTAGCCTGGAAAAAAGACCCTGAAAAACCTTGAAAACTGGAAAATTACTGCATAAATTTTCTCTAATGATATAGAAATATAAGAACATGGCCAATGTGAACATTTTCTTGACAAAGAACGAAGATTTTGTTTTCTCTGATAATCCAGATGCATCAAGGATTAAAAAGGTAATTTAAAGTAATGGATGGATGGCAAAAAAAAAAAAAAAGGACTACAGCACCCACCCGGCTATAGTTTGTCCATAGTCTTTACTACATGCAAAGCTGTGAATTTCAGTCACTTTTCAGGGAAAAACTACAAAATGAAAACAGGCTAAAGAAATGCAAGCTGGACCAAATCTAACAAACACAACAAACAAACAGAAAAAGAATTATGGATTAAAAAAAAAAAAAAAAAAGAATAGTAAGGTTTCATTTGATATGATATAATTTATTGATGGACTGCACAAAGTCCTGACCTGACTTCTATAAGCCCCTCCAGTGTTTAATAAGTGGATGTGTAATGGAAAGCTGTTCCATAACATAATACCAGAAAAAAAAGAGAGCTTACCAACTCAAGGCTCTTACATGGACAAACACTGGCCTTGGTGTTGTAGCTATTGACTAAAGAAGGGTATACACATTAATAATAAAGCACATATGATGCAGTGTCTGAATTTCTACCCTGAGCTGTACTGGCAGCAGTCTGAAATTCATCATTACATTACATTATACATTTAATACAGACAGAATAGAATTAATAAGCATCACCTGCAGTTTTCCTTTTCAAATAGATGCAGCTGTCAAACCTCTGTACCAACCAGAACAGGTGTAATCAGAATGTCACAGTATTACCGATGACACAGGTAATGATTTTTTTTCTTTAAATCCGATTAGAAATTATCATAAATGCCATAACATGGCAGATCTAAATAAAGTACTGAATTGGCCTTACATAGCACCTCTCAGACAGATGGATGGCTGCAGCACATTTTCACTTCCTCTCTGAGCTTGTTTGGGTGAGAAACAGAGCTGAGACTCGAAATAACTAACTGCAGCAGGTCTGCAAACACTCATAAGAACATTTTTGATTATACAACGTGTACACAGTAGGGAGATGGAATTTATATCTGTACATGTCAACATGTACATGTCAACATACACATCTCATAGCAAATATATATGTATATCTTAATGAAAAGTTTTTTAAATCAACCAAAAATTTGATTTAGTGTTGAACGACAATACCATGAACAAGAGGACTAGTGAAACAGCATAAATGATGCCATGAGAAGGTTTTAATCAA
Source organism: Hypoplectrus providencianus (assembly GCA_028566105.1). NCBI lineage: Eukaryota > Metazoa > Chordata > Actinopteri > Perciformes > Serranidae > Hypoplectrus > Hypoplectrus providencianus. Next base: position 12,503,381 of record JAOWBC010000710.1, on the reverse strand, counting down.
AAAGTCAAAAACAACAGAATCATTGTTACTCTTTAGCCCATTTTAACATGCTGTGTAATCCTGAATTTATCTAGAAACTGCTGCTCATCGGTGAGCACACAAGAATCTTGATTAGGCTAACCTAGAGTTAGCTAATGTTAGCTAACTCAGCTATGCTTAAGGAGTCAGCAAACTAATGTAGTGTTGTATTCAAGTTCAGTCCTGATTCCCCAGTGTTGAGTCATAGCGTATGTCTGAGTCAAAGAAGAGCCCATGCCAAAACATTAATGTGTAAGTCATCGTCACCTAGGTTCAATGTACTGAGTTACAGTCTGAATCCAAGTCCTCACTGTTGAGCCTGAGTCAAGTTCCAGGATCGTCTGATGTTTTCCATTCTGGCACCATCAAAGAGCTGATAAAGTGATAAAAAGGTCCTCATAGATTATAATGACACACTATCACCACTTTAGGGAGTTATTTAGTTCTTCCAAAACCAAAGAAACCAAAATGACCTTGACAACAGCACTGTATTGTCAACTTTTATAAAATGGTTGTTCCATTTCCTTATATACATTGTTGAGAAAAGATGCTTTAGTCCGAGTCTGAGTCATCAGTGTACAGCTTATCCAAACCTTGGTCGCTGGAGCCAATCCCAGCTGAAATTGTCACAGACCAGACAATAAAGAAAACAACAGTTCACGTTCTCACTCACACCTACAGTCAATAAAGAGTCACCAATTAACCAAAGCTGCATGTTTTTAGACAGTGGGAGGAAGCCGGAGTACCTGAAGAGCAGCACAGGGTGAACCTGCCATCTAAACTAATAATGCACTCATTTGTTGATGATAGGTTCCACAAAAGCACAACAAACTAAACATATGTAGCCTTAAAGTCGAAGCAAATGTGATCTGTGAACTTATAATAGGCCAAGGTAGTGGCATGGATGTGTTTTTCATTAATGATGCAATAAAACAAGACTTTCTACTTTTACATATGTGATAGCAAACATTCTTTTTCTCCACGGGTCGTTGTGATGGAAGTAGGTCCCTGCACCAGAGGTGAGCCTGAGCCTGAAGCTCTGCAGCAGGATGCTTTATTTCTGTATCTTCACCAAAAATGTAATATGAATAAGTACATACTTGATTGAGACAGCTTCTAAATATGCCTGAATACCAAATATATGTCAGAGAAGGTTCATGTAAAATCAACATTTTTAAATCATGAGTGATTTAGAAATCTTTCAAATAAAATATAACCTAGCGATGACGTTGGTTATTTTAATAACACACCAACTTTTGCAAATACAGAAGTTGTTGCGTTTCCTCTCCACAGACCTTTACCCAGCAGCTATTGTTAAATATGTATGAATTGTGATACGATTTTTTATTTCTGGCCATTATTTAAGACAAGCCTGGTCAGAGGCACAGGCAGAGATTAGTGGATACATTCATTAGACTGAGGAGATTTGAGACTGTGTGGCTCAAATAAATGTGGCAGTGTAATATTAAATACGACCCATGTGAAGAATCTTCCTTCCTGTAGGAGTTGCACAGCAAAGTCTTCAAACACTTAAAGTAAGTGGATATAGGATGTTTTTGATGATGGCCTTGGCTGTCCCAGTGTGCTGTTCTGCAGTGGACAGTGCTTCAGGTACGTTGTGGGTGTTAGAATGGACCTGAACCGTCTTGAGCTCTTCCTTTCATGCTGCAACCTCCTGCAATCTGCTGACCTTTCATCTCACACCTCCCAGTTTCGGCTCACAAGAGGCTCTCCACCACAATTCCCTGAGTGAGCTCCCGTTGGTCCAGTTTCTAGTTTGTGGTTTTAAGTTTGAGCTGATTCATGAAGTCATGCAGGCAAAACATGACAGAGATGTGTCCCTGTGAAAATCCAAAGTTTAGTATCTAAGAGTTCCTAGGTAACTTATTTATTCACATGTTTTGGTTGTATATTCTGTTTTTTTATGAAATACATGACATATTGAAATTATGCTGGAGCTTAAATTATTCTATGAATTCTCCCAGCATGCCTTCAACAACAAGCCAAAAGGCATTCCCTATCCTGCGTCATTTCTTCTGAGCAGAGATAAGAATGTGAATCCCTTTGAGCTACCTGCTGCATCAGCCCTTGTGTCTGGGGTTTGCCAGAGCAGCCTGAAGCACTTGCAGGTTGGAAATGCAAACTTTTATATTTAAACTTGACATTTTCCCAGAGGTTGCCTCTTTGCTTCCCCCATGATAAGTGACTGAGCGTAACAGTGGACATTAAACAGACCTATTTATGTTATTGAGCCACAAATCGTAAATTGTAAAAATTTCTGAAGCTGTGGCATTAAAATATGGATTAATTCTAAGGGTACTAATCTTATTCAAATGAATTGGATTATATTATTTATCTGTGCTTACAATCTGGCATATTCAGAAGACTTCTTTCTAAGCCAGTGTGCTGTTCAAATGGCCTGGCACAGAGCACGGCTTTTGTGTTTTGAATGTTGCATGCATTTGACACTTGGGACACGTGGAAGCAGGTATCAAATGTTAGAAGGTCAAATTTAATTGATTTCACAGCACATCAAGATTGTATTTACAGTGCTTTATGAAGCAATTTTACAGAAAGTAATGTAACAACTGCAAACCAGAGAGTGAAAGCTTTCTGACAAAATGTCTTTGTCCTTCGCCCCTTTGCTTACAGTGTTGGTTTAGCATGTTCAAATGCTAATTGGATCAAAAAGTGCCAGACAAAAGTTTTGTTTATTAATCTAGCTTTATAGACTGAGCCTTGAGTCGTACATACTGTGTTCTCTGTTGTCAAGCCAAAAGCCTTTTGTTTTTACTCACTGCATTAAGACTGAAATAATAAATTGTGTTAGAATTCATCTTAAGCCTGTATTTATGTATATTTTTGTATCACGATGCAGTTGAATATCATTTCATGCCTTCCTGATTAAAGTAATTTTTTACACAGTACTTGGGTTACACATTCATAATAGTTTCTTTGTTTATTTGGTTGGTAACTGGAAAAACAACGTCACCTTTGGTGTCAATTACATAAGGATGGGCACATGTCAAGGTAAACTTTTAATAAAAATTAAATAAAAATAACAACCAAACAAGAGATTCCTTTTTTTCTCATGCCAACGCCCCTATTACATTGCTCAGCAGTACATCTGTTTAAAACAGCTTAAAAATGCTTTCTTTTCCAAGGCAGGTGTGTCAAACTGATCCATGAGAGGCCCACTGTGGATGCAGGTTTTTGTTCCAACTGAGCAGGAGCACAGCTGATACAACAAGCCACTGAGTGAAGACGTTTCAGGTGATTTGCATGACTTGATTCAGATGAGCTTTAGCTTGGTCTGCACAAAAACCTGCAGCCAGACCAGCTCTTTCATGGATCAGTTTGACACCCCTGATCTAAAGCCTTATGTCATCAATTCATCCTCCTGGACCATGTAAGTTACACCACAGTTGAGATTTAATCTCTGAACCAAAACAGTGGACCAACTGACCAGCAGTGTCATCATCCCTGTAGCTGCACTGCTAGTGTAGCAACACAAGAAAAGAGAATGAAGACCTCTTCATTATTTTCTTCATCTTGTATCATCTTGCTTTGCAGCTGTGTAGCTACAGTCAGATATTCTTGGCATAAGTCCCTGTTTGTCTCAGGCACATAAATCAGGAGGTTACAGCCAAAGGGGGCTGCCTGTTAATGATACAGTGTCCCAATTAGATGAGGCCACAACTCACAATTTTTCTCCTGCCTAAGCAGAGGATGGAGCACACACTCCGAGAGGCAGAGCCAAAAGTTAGTTGGATAAGATGTTGTCCTACCCAGGCAGGTTATGTCTAATGTCTGGTGTCACTACAGGATCTTCCTCTACTCAAGCAGTGAACAGGCTGGCAGCATCTTGTTCCACAGCCTGGGCAGAAACAACTTGAAGTCTCAGGCTCAATTCCAATTTTCTTGTTTTTACATCACCTCATGCAGCATTTTATTCAGACTGAGGAAGCAGTAGTGCAATAGTTAAGGATAAAAATGCAATAATGAGCATTGCTTGCATGTAAACTGTGACTATTTTTTAATTAAGAGCTTGTGTTATGTCTCCTGATGCTGGAGACAAATTGTGTTTCAGAAGCATATTACACATACGGGTATTTTACTCCTACAGTGTGGTAAAATGCCCCTAGAACCATAATAATTGCCCCGGCTCACTGTTTACGTTTATGGAGCTCAAATGGGGATAAAAACATGTATGGCTTAAGGGGATAGTATATTAGTGTGTGAGCTGAGGACCCTCATATGTTAACCTGTAACAAATTCAATAGACATGAGCTAAGTCCTGATATAGGCAATTTCTCAAATGTTTATTCTGTATTCCTTTTTCTCCTTTTGGTTCTTGAGGGAAGCACACAGGGGAAACCGATGGCAATCTCAACAAACATCAGGGTATGAAAATAACTTAATTCAACGTACAGTGTGTAAGATCTGACCACCGAGAGTGTTGATGTTATTTCAAAGACCTCTGTTGCAGAGATACCTACTGAAATTATCATGCCATGGCCTGACCTCTCTTTTAATATCACTTGTGCCTAGAGAAGTGATGGTAAATCAGTAGCCGTGTTTCCAGTAAGTCAAATCAAATTTTTAAGCAAAATTTTAAAGGGAAATTTCCATCTACTGTTTAAAATTGAATAAACACTGCATAAACGTATATTCGTAAGAAGATGCCTGTATTTCTGTAGGCTAATCTAAATTGTGCAAGGGATTAACAACAACAAAAAAGTTGTTGGGCTCATCAAGTAAGCTTAAAACCGTTGGTACAAAAATCTGTTGATTTGATGAAACACAATTACTGTAGGATCCACTGTGTAGCTTCATTGTAACTGTAAAGCAGTTAGCATCTTTATACCTAAAACTTAAACTAGGACCTACACATGGTATACAAAGCTAACATTAAGACACTGTTACATTGGATGTGTCTCTGGCAAGCCTATCTCAATCCCAGGGGAGATTACTTCATATATTTTTTTTCCCTTTACCTTTATATAGGTGAAATGATGTGGGGGAAAAGAAGACCAGGCTCCTCGACTTAGCTTGGTCCCTGGAGCTAGTCTGGAACTGCCTTGAGGACTCCACATATAGGTCTGCATTGCATCAGCCTATTGTTTTTTTTATTTTTTTATTTTATTTTATTTTATTTTTTTCAAAAGAACATAATTGAAGTTTGATATAATATGTAGAGGAATGTATTTTTTGTAAGAACTTTTTGCCATATATTGTTCAATGCAATGCACAACATGAGCAATTTAAAGAGGACATTGAATGTTTACTGTGTGTCTGTAACACAATCTTGACCAGTGTCATCGATGCGATTTGTAACTCATTCTGCACAAGGTGAAATGCTGCCCCCTATCTTTTGGAGCATGTTGCACAAAATGACGCATGACCACTTTATGTCCAAATTGCCTAAAGAGGAAGTGCAAGTTGCTCATTGATCCTGTCTAACAAGCTCCTCTGTCTGAGTCACTATCAGCACGCTGGAATTTCCATCTCTTTATTCAGCACTGGTTCAATTGCTTTCTGAGAACACGCCACATATTATGTTTGGAGCATGCTGTTGGTTTCACAGTTTCTCCAAGAACTATCCTGCCCCTTAGAAGAAGAAGTGCTGTGGCCCCCACTGCGCCGCATCAACTCCATACTCTGGAGTATGCTGCTGTGACCTGCGATAGTGCTGAAAAGCCCACTTTGCCTGCTTAATCAATCTCCTGTACATTTTCTTTTTGAACTTAATTGACTGATTCTCCCTCAACGGGTATTCTGGGAGGGGTGAAGAGGGTGCAGTTTCACACTGCTGTTCACTGGTCCTCAATGTGAATCGCAATTTATTGATCATACTGCTGCATGGGGAAGCCAAATCTGGGCCAGCTGCCTTGTCAGCAGTCTCTGTGTTGGCTCTTAGAAGGAAAAACACTGAGGGAATTCAACCACGAAACAATGAGAAAAACATCAATGGATTCCTTCATACTTTAAATGGCTGTTTTAACTTAACTCAAAACACATTTTGATCACTGGATTGTAGACTTCAGAGTGTACATTCATTTAGCCTGTGAGGTGATTAACTGATGGTTTATCAAGCAACTGTAGATGTCTTTGTAGTTGTAAAGTTGTAAAGAAAGTAGTCAGCATTCTGTGGGTGTGTGGCCCCCGATAATGTGTTTCCTGATGATTGAAGGCTCCCGTCATGGCACACTGACACGCAGAAATGCCACTAGAGCCATTTAACAAACATGCAATTATTAGCAATGACTGCCGTATATCAACAGTAAGTTTCACTTCAGTGGTTAAGTAATTTAATCAAATTTATCTGAAAGCCCACAAAACTGTCAACGCAAGTAATGTGTGAAAATTCTGTGCAAAAGAGGCAAAACACTTGCATCATACCGAGTCATTAATTTTGCTGAGATGTGTGTGCATAAGAAGCTGTTTTTATGTTTGAGTGATGGCTCTGCAGCAGCGGCGGTGGTTGAAGGAGTAAATAAACTGCTAAAATACATGGTCAATATACATAAAAAGACTGAAAGTTGTTTGAAGAAGAAAATCCATCGGTTATGTGCGGTTGCGAATGTGTTTACTCATCATGGGTTCATGTATTGATGACAGCAGTTAAAGTCATTACTATCATCTCTGCAGACATGAACTGAAAAGCAGTCCTCCTCGATAGAAGTTTAAAGACGATGATTTATTAAGGTAACAACAGAAACTCATGTAAGAAGATTTCAAACTGGAAATTTAATATTTCATTAACATTAAAATGTAATGACACACAGTGCCTAAACTAGAGGCACTGCCATAGAAAGCAGAGTGATTCCACCTCCATCTTCTTGCAAGGGAAAGTATTAACACATGAATATCTGGCTGATTAAGTATTCTGATTATTACTGATGCAATCAAAGACATTTACTAAAACTGATTCAAGCTCTGAAAATGCTGCCCATTTAAAAGTTTACTTTATTTTTCTGACTCAGCCAGCCATTTACTTATTTTTTTTTTCTATTTCTGGGGGACTTCGACAATCTTGTTTATATTGAGCCTGGTTATATCAAAATTCTGGGTATCGCCATGATTCATGATTCATTGAATTCATTGACAAACCACTTGCACTGCAATGTGAATTTCAAAAGAAGATGGAAAATTGGAATAAAAGACACCATCAAACCTGTGGCTACTTTTGAAGGAAAATTCCAAATTATCTTAGTATTTACTTCACTACGTCTATTCGACTACATATTTAGCCCATTTTCCTGGTTATACTTACATAGGTTTATTTATTTACTGATTTTGAATGCAGGAGTCTTTCTTCACTTCTTTTACTACAGGTGCTGGGCAGGAAATGTGCAGTAGGCTACAGATTATATAATATAATTATATAATAATTTGTAAGAGAAAGCTGGCTGCCAAAATGACACTGTGAACACTGTGGGACGGAAAGAAAACAGGACAGCCAAAAACAGCTGAAAGATGTTATAGCACTCCATGGTGATCTTTTGAGCTGCAAATTAAACAACAACAACAACAACAACAACAACAACAACAACAACAACAACAACAACAACAACAACAACAACAACAACAACAACAGCATATTCTTCAATTTGACATTGTTATGTTAGTTGGCTTTACAATAATAATTTACTTTGACAGATTTTACTGACATGACTGGTTTGAATCATATATATCATTAAGTATATATAGTTTGTCCGATATGAAGCATATACTACACGTTGTGTATATCTGAAATGGTCCCTTGCGATTATTCTGCCCTATTGTGATTTGTGTTTCTTATTTACCTATATTGACCTCTTAGGGCCACCGTACTTTGGCACAGAGGGGAGCACCGGAGGAATGGTACCTCTTTTAGCCTCACGAACTTTCGCACTTGTTTGTATAACATCTATGAATCCGTCCCGCTTTAAATGAAGTCGTCTTTCGTTATCTGCATATTTAAATTCAATAATTAAACAGTCACAACGGCAGTTTTTCTACGCACAAAGGCTCTTGCTCAGATGGACGAATTAGTGAGTAACAGTCATTAAGCTAATTAGCGTTAACAGCAGGTGCGACTCCTGTGAGGTAATAAGCAAGTACAGTTACTATTACAGAGGAAGCAGGTACATTGCTCTAGATTATATGCCATTAAAATCCTATTCAGCTTAATATGAATGATGAAGAAAAAAGGGTGTTTGTGGGTACTGCACGAAATTCAGCCAAAAGTGGATACAAAACAAACGGGACGACGTTGGGACTTTCGCGAACCTCAACAGCAGGTGAGTTAATTTATATATATATATATATTTAAGAATTAAGTTCATAATTCATGTTCATAATTAACTGAATGTTAGGTATGTAATGTTTAAGAGCTTGTTTTCCCATTAAGTCGTATCTCTCCATCTGTCTTGATACTCCGCCAGTGTTCGACTCAAACTTTCATTTGCTCTCTGGTTGTCAGTTGTAAGGTCACCAAGAGCTTACGTGGCTAAATATACAGTTCATGACTGTGAGGTTTCTGTGAGCGCCATGTTTGCATATCGCCCTAGCAATCAAGCCATTTGGGTCTTTGTTGTTTGTGGCCTTGAGGTAGATTGCATTGTTTCTGTGGTTTGCAGTGATTTTATTTGCATCTAAATGAAACGCCCACGCTTTCCTAGCATCTGGACTTCAGAATAAACAATAGTAGTTGTTAGCTGCTGTTTGAAGTGTACATGTATACAGATATGGGGGGGAAAGCAATTAAGTTTCCTGTGCTTTTAATATCTTAAATTCACTGTTTTGTGTACTACCCAGTCCCTTTCTTTGTTAGAAAATGAATAAATTAGTGGACTTTCACAGCAGTTTGCTCCTGAAACCACTTCCCCTTTCCGTTTTGTATGCCAGTGGTCTGACAGCGACTTCCCTTGGCCTGCCACAAGGAAACAAATCTGCTGTCAGTTTGACAGCAGCCTATGTCAGAGAAAGCCAAAGTGAAAGGTCTGTCAGGGCCAGTCAAATTATTTATCCTGTCCTGATGCACATTCTGACAGATAAGCTGTCCTTACATACTCCCCCCTCCTCAGCTCACCTTTGTCCTCCCCAGTCTCCGTGGAAAACACTTGCAAAATGTGATTGATAGAAAAGTGCAGGCGGAAGAATAATGTCAGCACTTGTTGCTTGGCAGAGGTCTCCATCAGTGGCACAGTTAACACCGGTCCTCCATCCATCGCTGAAAGACTCCAGACATCACGCAGGTCTCCAAACAAATGTCACAGGAGCCACTCTTCCTTGTATTTCCATTGTGCGCAGAGTTATGGAGTTCAGCCAAGTGTTGACAGACAATCGGTGAGGACAGAAAGAAGCAGTGAATATAGAAGAGTTAAGCCTCAGTGGTGACATTTTGAAAATGCTTGTTTTTTTGTCGTTGACCGCAGTGTTGAATTGGGGCTCATCCAGCCTTTAAGACCCCTGTGCTGTGTCTGCAGAGATGTCAACAGTGTTAACAATGTGTCAAGCATACGGGCCGGAGCTAAAGTAAACACATCCAGCTTCATTAGACCTACCGAGTGGGAATATAATTGGTAATATCAGGATGGAAGTCGCCAGGACTGATGAGTAGCACTCTGGCTTCAAACAGGGTCATAAATGTAATCAGTGTTTACAGTTTTGTGGTAAAACGGCTCCTCCAGGATCCATTTGCTCTGAGTGAAGTTAACATGCCGCTGGTACCTTAACGCCATAATTCACTTTTACTAGGGCTATGAAAAGAGGAGTCATTTGTCATTTATTTATCATATGACACACATGTAAATGGATTACTTAGGCAGGCTGTAGAGTCCATTCTCTGCTGCTTCTACTCGTCTATCCCTCATCCCTCACTCCCACCGTCTTCTCTCCTGTCACCAGAGCTGTGCTCATATCCATTACATGGCTCCACTCCTGTGATAAATCTGTCTGTCAGCAAGACATCATAATCAAATTGTTCCAGAGGTCATTTAACATTGCAGAGGAGGGACTTCACTTTAGCCCTTGGAAGATCCGGCCCAAATACAATTTATGTGTCAGAGATGAATTGTGGAATAAAACATTTACGGAGAAAATGAACTATCTTGCCGACTGAAATAGCCTTGTTATGGCCAACTGTGTCATTTTATCTGCTAACTTCCATCACTGGTGTTTTGCTGCTATTGGCCCCTTCCGCCCTGTCTGTGATTTAAATTATAAGAAACAATAAATTAGACAGTTGCTAATGACAGGGCAGACCTGGATCTGTAGAATACTAGACTAGGTTATTTTTATCTCAACGTTGCGTCAATATGTAGCTTTAAATAATGAATAAAACAGAAGCCATTTCATGAACACATCCTTGAAACTGCACTATCTTAACCAATAAGAATGAGCCTACATTTCCCTACGTCTCAGCCCAACTCTAAGCCACTAAGCTGCTACTTTAGGTTGTGCTCTGAATTATGTAATGCAACACGGACCTGTTTTTTGTTCATTGGCCTGCAAATGCATGAGTTGGGATTTTATTAGAAATGTGTGGGTGAGAGAACAACATCACAACTAGGGCTCCAACGAATGACTATTGTAAATCAACTAATTGGATAAGTAATTGCAAAATGAATTATTTATCAAACAAGAATTTATATAAAGTTGGATGTTCCTTTTAAGCATGTGCTAACTACCAATAAAGACAATATTTATTTTTTCTCCTTAAAAAATATTTCTTGTATTTAGCTGCTGCTGATTTAGCTATCTCAACTTTTGGTTGCTAATTAGGAAGCTTAAATAGGAATGGATTTGGAGAAGTAATATCCTTTAAGGCAAGGTGAGGGCAGGGCTTCTGACACTCCCATGGTGAAGAAAAGCACCATATTATGGTTGGATTGGATCAGTGGGTGATCAGCTGTGCTGATGAATACAGTACTGCTGCTGCTGATTTTAGGATGGGTCTGGGTGTCTATTAACAGTTTTCAGATACCTATCTAGACGGCCGTGTATGTAGTATGTTTTTTGTGTTAAATTTTCTCCACAAAGCTTCCTCTAGTTGGTATTAAACCAGTCCTAAAATACAAAACTAACCTCAATCCTCTGCTTGAGTCTGATACATCCAGTGTCGGGATGCAACCTAATTATGGGCTTCAGCTGCAGAATTCCCCCCTCTTCCCTTCATTGAGTGCAGGAAAATTACAAATCGAAAAACCCACTAATCAAGAAGTTGTGCATTGCCAAGAGCATCTAAAGTAATGAAAATCTTCCTGCAGACTCCATCAGGGCTTTTGACCTCATTTTCAACAACAGATATTTTTATTTATTCACGCATATCATCAGGATCTCATCAGGGCTTGTATTGTAAGATGATAATAGTAAAATAAATTGGCTCAATGGGTCCTCAGCTAATTTCAGAAGTGCAACTAATGAATATTGTGTTTGGCTTTTAAAATTAACAGTAGGTTTTAAATTGTAGCAGCTCAAAGTACTTCACACTGAAATTAGCCTATTATTCATTCTCTTTTGGGCCTTTTTTTCTTCAGTTTAAATTTTATATGTAGCCTATGTATGTAGGTTTATATGTTATTTTTTTCAAATTGTGACATTAAGTTTTAATTTTTCCTATAGAAGATATTCATATAATTATAACCCCTTTGGATGATGACATTATAATACTTGTAATAATGTAATACTTGTAGCACATTAAAGATGATGATTCTGGCTGCTATGGTTACAAAACATTCCCATCTTGTAAGTCCCTGCTTTCATTTGAACTCTTGCACTCTGCTTTAAAAAAGGAACAGATGTCCCCCGCGTTTTTTCCCTGTTTTCAGAGGTCATTCAGCCCACAATAAAATGTTGGTTGATAACATTAACATAAAACATGGACTGACTGTATGTATTTGTTGGTAATCACTGTTTATTCATGCTGTAGGACACTTCTGTATAACTTCAAAACAGAAGTACTAACTTCTGATGAGGGCATTGTGAGTGTGGGTTACTGCAGGAACAGTTTTTCCAACATCAAGGTCCATGTCATACTTGTTTTTGAAGTGAAATAAACATTTACAAATGAATAATTGATTTTATCTGTATTATTTTGGGGGGGGAAGAAATAGGGAAATATGCATGTTTTGGGTTCTTCAAAGACATACCTAATGCATAAGTAATGCTTTCCACTTTCAAGTGTAAAGTCCCATTTTTGCCTCAGGTATTTCATTTCTCTGTGTTTGTATCTCCCTCTCCATTCTCTGCAAACACAAATCAAAATGAAATGAGGAGAGGAAAGACATGGAAATGCACATCAAAGACGTGATCATATGACACATTAAGAATCAAATGGAACTGAGGCACTTCTCCTCATTAAAACGTTGCCAGCTCTCCTTTTTTAGCAGCTTGAGAATCCGCAGCCAATCCAGTCCGGTACAGCAACAGTGTCACCAATAACCCACACACTGCTGCTCACAGTTCACAAAGAGTTATTCCACAGCAACGGCAAACATGTGATTACGTAAAAGCTGCCCAAGAGAGCAGGTCAGCAGGTACGGGGCCATGATGGCGGAAATGTAATTCCGTTGAGGAGATTAGATTCAGGCTACTTGACCCTGCGGCAAAGCTTAGCCTAGCTCTCGGCATCGCACATCTGTTTGGACATTAATTGGCTCCAGTGGTTCAGGAATAGTTCCCCGGAATAGAGCATGGCTGAGGAAGAAAACATAATAATAATAAATTGAGTGTGGTCTTTTCCTAATCGATGTTATCCTTAAGGCCAAATTCAGAGGTACAGGAAGCAATCAAGAAAACAATGGCAGGTACAAGAGTGATTTTGTGGGACAGCGGCTTTTCAGATGGGAGGGAGGCTATTAGCGAGGGAGAGGAGGGCCATCTGCGACCATGCTGGTGACAGTTACATAAAATCTGTCAAGTGTACATACCCAAGCAAGCATTTTGTGGCAGTAAAATCCAGGCAGGTGTCTCTGAATACATATTAGCTAAGATACTGTACGCATATGGCAATGACTATCCCTCACATAAAACAGAGTTGTGTACTAAGACAGAAAAACACCAGATCTGTGCTGCTTTGAAAAAGGTTTGTTTTTCAAGTGTTTTCAATCTCGGTTTCTGCATGTTTCATTTCAAACATTATTAAAAACATCACTGATGCACAATCATCCTGTGGTAGTTTTATAACTGGTTTAATTGGAGATTTAAAAGAGCTGGGAAACTTCTAGATCTTGATATAATTCCATACATTTTTCCTGGGAGTCCTCAATTTATTGGTATTGAGGTTGTAACTGATATTAATTGATGTTATTTGTATAAATTATTAGGGGCGCCTTACAGATTTGTTGGCCTCACCGAAGTTCTAAGAAATACATATACCAGAAACAGAGTGCTTGGGAGGTCTTGGAGGTGCAAGGATTAAGATCTGGCCAGATTTTTAGTTTAAACATTTTTGAAACAGCACAGTATCTTGCCATTGGACGCTCTCTTGTTGTAAAGCTGTTCTTCATGAGACTAAAGATGGCTGCCTGTATACCTTTGCCTTGTAGTAGTTCTACATATGTGGGATCATTATTTTCTGGAAGATATAAGCCAATTATTTATACTAACCCTGGAATCTAATTGATAACAAATAGCAAAAAACTAATAACTCCTTCAGCTTCAGTAAACAGAACAAAAGAAGTAGCGGTAATATTGTATAAAAAACTTGGAAAAGGTCACAAGAAGACAGTGTAGGGTTCTTATAAAAAGATATACTATAATACTATTAATATATTTACAAAATGTACTCCTATACTATACTATGCTATGCTATACTATACTATACATAAGAAAGCTTTATATTGTAAGTTTTTCCTAAATCATGTATTTTTACTTTGCACAACAATGCATCTTGTGTTGGTTTATTTGTCTTAAGAATGCCTTATGTGTATTTTGCAATGAACATCTTTCAATCTACTTTATGTTACAACAACGATGTAGTCACTTTTTTGTCTGGTTTAGCTCTAGTTGTTGGTTCAGACATGAAAAACACTTTATCAACCAATTAGATAACATAATGGGGGAGCGCCAAGCACAAGATGCTAAAATATTTCAGGTTTACCTCTTTTTGTTTGTCTGCGTTTTCTAACTGAGCTATGGTTGAAAGTAAAAGTCTACTAACAACTAAATGCTTGTTTTTAGTCCTAACCTTAAACTTGAGGCTTGGCTTTTGGTACAGTGTTAATGCTAAAAATGAGCTTTTATTAAGACTAGGGTAAGGGTTAAGGACCTAGGAAATCAATAAAGGGTGCTCTCAAGCATAGCGAGATCTGTTTGTGTGTGTGTTTGTGTCTCTAAAAAGACTGTTGGAAGAAGGCTGTTGATTGGACGGTGTGTGTCAACACTGCGCACCTGCATTGACTTCCGTCACATCAGGATTGGCTCCAGTCCTCTGGGAATGTGCTGAGATCCACTTGGTCGATTATTTAGCTTACCCAGCAGAGCGCACATCTTGCCAACATGAGCACTCGAGCAGAATTTATATAGGCTGCATGTCTGTGTGACATAAAGCACCCTGTACATTGTCAATCACAGCTTTAACAGTGACTTGTTGACTTCAGACCTGTACATAAGAATGACACTTTTATACATTTTCACTTTCATAGTTTTATTAATGCATTAATTCTCATGAGAATATTTAATTCTCCACAAACCTGTAGTCCCAGGCCAAGAGCCAACAGCTTCAATTCTTTACAACCAAACTTGATTTGTTAGAAGCGGACAGCTCAAGTCGCTGATGCAGCTTCAGCACCATGGACAGATCCATGAGCTTCAGCTTTCTGTAGGTTCATCACCTTTTTTTTTTGACATAGAAAGCAACTTCTCTATCAGTATTACAGCATGGTCTGAACTCTTGGTGCAGTTTAAACATACTATTGGCATGTAATTAAACAGGTTTCATTAGCACAAGATATTACATTCATTGATAACATTTTTGCTGATACAATAGTCTGCCCTGATATGAGTTTTTGTTGGATTAAATTCAGGGGCCTGTGATCAATATGAGCTGGTACATAGTGCCCATTGATATAATCTCTTCCATGCATCAGTAGATGAACTGATATTGATAGTAATTTGTTGGTGCAACCTCATGTGGTATGTAATCATTGTAGGATCTGTGGGGATGCATGATGAGTTTTCTCCAGCCTAGAGTGCCATAGGTGAGACATTATAATGTGATGTAATGGGTTTAAAAACAAGCCACTTGGGTCTGACCTGGGATCCTGCTGCTGCAACCTTAATAGGCTGTGTTATTCTACAAGGATGTAGTATTATGGTAACATTCAACATGTTTATACTTGCGTAAAGAGCTCCTCTGCTCAGGACAATGGTGGCTCTCACACACTGTACACACTGTGTACTGAAATACCTCTCTGCTCACAGTGAGACAAATGTCTACAGAGAGCCTGTAATTATGCTTGTTCAATATGCAAGGTCATTTTGTTGTAGAATGATGTTATACCAATTAAATGAATAGGCTTTGTTGAAAAAATGCATTTTCTGAGTAGCAGCTATTTGCATTAGTAGCAAGTACTTGAGGAGAATGATTGTTTTCAGAAAATCAGTGTGTTTGCAAAAAAAAAATGCTAAACTGATTGTTGTGAAATCGTTGCCTGCTGAGGGTGCATGCATAAAAAGATTTTTTTCTCTGTCTCAGAAAGAAACAAGGCATTTGGTCTATATATAAACAGGATCAATAGGAAGAAATATGTACACATGATCAGAATAGAAAGTGAGTGATAGTGATTGGACAGGCAAAAGACTGTGTTGCTTATTGAATGTATTACAGTAAAGCAGAGAACCATCACCTGTCTAATAGACAGGCATGTCTGCTGGTCATTGCATTGGCAGGTACGGTTCAGAACGATGGATCGAGGGCTATGCATTAGAGCTCGGCCTTAAACTACGCCAGATTAACAATGACACTCTCTTAAACACAAACTACAAAATTAGAGGAATTATTAACCCAAGTTTTATCTTTACTTGAGCAATACATGTGACGTTGGTCAGTGGTTGGTTTGATTTGGACACCGTAAAACCAAATGACATTAATTGTCAATAGAATACTATGAACCATGGGAACTAAAGGAAGGGATGGTGGTTGTGCACCGTAATTACTAATATTTATAGTTATAATTATTAATAGTTAACATAGAAAAACTACTTATATATTTAACATGTTCCTAAATCATAAAGCCCAGTTCTATTAATTTGCATATGTATAAAATATTTTAATATCTTCTCCAGTAATATTAAACGTTATTCTATTAACATATTTCTTGCACACCACTACAGCAACTTCCCAATAACCCTAACCCATGAATATTTGTGAGTGCTATAACATAGTGCTATTAGAATATTATAATGCATTATAGATATGGCCGTCATGCTAAATGTTTGCCCAAACCAATTTTTTTGCCTGGCTCTGCTTTTAATTAAACAAAGCCAAATAGTTCCTAAACAGCAACCATGCATCATCATTTTAAATGTCCAGCAGCCCATAGATAAGGTAGAAGAAAACTAGCATATTATGAGCAGTAAAGAGCAGAGGAAAACACAAACCACAGAGGTCTTGAGTAATTCCTTCCATTTAATTTGGATGCTGTTGGCTGGAGAACAATGGTTCGTGAGTCACTGTGAGACAGTGCAAGAGCAGCGCAAGACATCTAGGGTGATGACCCTCGACGAGTATTCCAGCTATAGGCCTAATGAGGCCTGGTTCACTGGTGTCTTATCCTTATTACTTTTGGTTATAATGAGGGTCAGGCTGTTAGGCCATTCAGCTCTGATCACACTTATTAGGAACCAAGAGAGGGAGAGACAGAGAAAGAGGAAAAATAGAGAGTTTGTTCACGGAGAGAAGAGGTTTTTTTTTTCTCTCTCTGCTGCTTGTGGTTGTATTTTTCCCTAGATATAAGATACCCTGAATGCATCTTGAGGATTCTGTTTGATTTTGTTTTGTATCAGCAATTAACAGAGGAAAGCAACTGAAACATGAGAAGCCTCTTATAATTATGCTAACGTCTGTTGTCTAGTTCCAGCAGAGACTTTCCTACCCTATAGCGTTAGATTGGACCGGATAAAAGGAGGAAGAGTAAAAAAAAAAGGAGAAAAAAAAATCAATGACGAGAGCTCTGCTGTTAAAAGGTCCCTTGTGGCTGAAACATAAAAAACACATACAAAGTAATTAAATTACTGTGCTTAACACAATTTCACCCCACTCCACAGCACAGGTCGCCATGGTCATTGGGAATTAAATGGGCCTAATTACAAATGAATATTATTGAGTATGAAAATATCTTACAGAATTTGAAGAAGATCAAAGTGAGGCAGAGTTTGAAGGAGAAAAAGCAGCTCATGAATGCTACAGAATACAATCATGACTTCCTTCAGAATATATATTTTAATTCAAAAGACGAAAAAGATACAATAACCTTGAGGGCTGACTTTCGAGTGTTCGCCATCATAAGTGATGTGCATTCAAACATCTGAACGTACATTAGCTGTGCAGCAACACCCGCTCTGTACTCTCAGCCCACACGTCCCCAGTCCTTCTCTGAAAGCTTTTATCAATGCCACTTGATCCCGAGGAAGGTGAAAGGAACAGCAGTGGAGAGAGACTTTGTGGTTTGGGAAGGGGGAATGATGCCGTCACTTTGAAAGCCTAACATCAAACAAACTCCTCCTCCTCCTCCTCCTCCTCAGCATGCTGCATACACTTGCTTTATGTTACATGTTGGAAATTGCATAGTATATGCTAGAATAAGT
>JAOWBC010000710.1:12429470-12468026 GCA_028566105.1 Hypoplectrus providencianus | reverse complement strand
TATATATATAGGTGTGTGTGTGTGATTTATACATCTTGATATAACCTGTTATTTAAATCTACAACATGTAACTCCTTTACATCTAATGGTTTTAAAATTACAGAGCTTCTCTAAGCCAAATTTAGTTGCTAGTTGTGCACACAAGTTTTATCTTGTGCCAACAAGTTAATTATCTAACTCTATCTTGTGATAATTAACTTGTGCACAAGATAAACAACTTGTTCCGACCAGCAGTGTCCCCATCTTGGCAATTTTGTCATTAGATTTAGCACCTATTCAGGTCCTCTAAGTGACTTTATTTCTAAAAGGTAACCAGTGACAACACTGCGTCAGGGGAAAAAGACAGAAATATATTATTGTAATAATTATTTCCCATGCTACTCAGAGTGAACCCGGCTCTCCGGGTCCACTCTGAGTAGCTTCTCTTCCAATCTTGTGCTGTGTGCAGGCATGCAGGGAAAAAATCATTAAGCAATTAAGCGTTCAGTGATGTCACCAATATACAAATGAGCATATGGCATCATCTAGAGATATTTAATGACCTTTGGATCTTGTGGGAGCTAATTTCACTAAATAGAGTTGGAAACCATACCCACAAGATAATCATCTTGTGTCAATAGAGTCATATCTCCCTTGAGCATTGGTCACTGCTGCCAGAAGTCATGCATTTAGTTTTTATCTAGTTCTAAGCCTTTTTTTTTTTTTTTTTTTACAATACACTTAGATCTTGGTGATTTTTTTAATTTTTTTTACCTCGACCAGGGAGGTTATATTTGTTTGTTTGTTAGTTCAAAATAACTCAAAAAGTACTGCATGAATTTGGATGAAATGTCTGGACAACATGTGTTTAGATTTTGGTGGTGATCGGCGATCAGGAAGATCATCTTGAATTCATATTGCATCAGTGAACATATTGCCTTCACTAACTGCCTCCCTCTAGTGGACGAAATATTTCACTGCCAATGGTCCTGTGGTGTGTACACCGTCAACACTTTTTCTCGGTCTACCTGGAAATTAACCTCTTATATATTAATTCCCGGCAATTGTACTACTAATAGTTATAAGCCTCTTTCAGACGGATACATTTGGGAAAGAACGTCCACCGCCAGCAAATTAATTTGGTTGAAGAGAGATGTTGACATGGTGAGTAAGATAATAAATATTAACTTTAGTAGCTGTTGATTATGTTAATAGGCTATGTTTTGGCAATTACGACAGGATTGTGTTAGCTAGCAGAAGGATAAAAAACACGGAGAAGAAAGCCGGTGAATATCATTGTACCGCATGCTACCAAATTCAAAACCAAATGTAGCCTATGGACAATGTGTTATTTAAATTACCCCAGGGAACAAACCACAAAGTTTGGGATTATAGTTACCAAAGAAACAAGCTCAGCAAATACCAGCGTTATCTCAGCAGCCACAGGATTTCCTGTGTACTTCATACACTTGCATCACAGAAACACTGATTTTAATTGTTTAACAGCAGTCTGAAATATGTACTGTTATGAATACACAATATATGATGCAGAAACCGTTGCTTGGTGGGACTTAGAAAGGGTGTTAGCTTTTCATTTTTTATAGTCAGCATTCTTTCATTATACATTGTTCATTAAAGTTATATATTTGCTCTTGGTACCTTTACAGCATTGAGAAATCTGTTTAAAATCCACATAGATAGGTATATTTTCATTCTTGCTCAAAAAACTGTACAGCCAATCTACTGGCTAGTGATTATTTTCCTCTTTTACAATCAGTAGGGGCAGTGGTCTCAAAATCACACCACATCAGTTGAGCTTCACTTTGTTTTAGTATGTTGTTATTATAGTTAGGCTATTATATTATTATCGAAACTAGTGTCTTCAACTGTCTAAATCAGTTGGTGTGTTTGTTTTGGAGAGAAGTCCTCACTGTGAACTTCTGAACAAGAAGCACTGAAGGAATTCAAACCTTCAGCTCCTACAATCACACAGCACTTCACCGTCTCTGCTATTGTTTTGATCGAGAGACTCCATTGAGCCAGAAATGACCTGTTATGCATGTACCATAGTTGGTTGATTAATATCTTTGCGCACTGATATCAACACATTGATTTATTCATTTACAATGAGTTGCTCATCGCTGGTTTAATTATTCAATTGGATAGCATTAAATGAGCTGCTCTGTGTCCATGCAGGTTACAGCGCTCTGTCGGTCCTCAGTAGGTTCTGAGAGTGAGATCTATAAGGAGCTTAATGAGTGTTCACAGCGCTGCACAGCAGGGGGGAAAGATTGATGGCTTTCATTGAGATAAAGGTAATCTTATTACATGGCCATTAATAAAACATCATTCATTAAGTGGAGTAATAAAGCTCCCATCAGTATTGTTGACTTCAACTGACATTTAATCAATACAGTCTGGGGAATTCAAACCCACTGTTATTTTAACCTTTTGAAAGTACAGAAAATCATCATTTGATACTTTCTTAGTTGTGGAGGCTTTCTACCAATCAGTGAAACTCTCTCTCCACAACCCCTTCTGCTTTAAACTTCAGAAGGTGTTGATTAAGATCGTCACAGGGGGGGAACAAGTCACTGCGAGCTATTGTTTCACCGAAGAGCTGTGCTCACCCACCTCTTTCTCTTTTATTCTAAGAGCAGGAGCTTACTTTGGCGCCGAAGTTTAAGAAGTAAATCTCAGCTGTGTCTCTTCACGCAGGCTCTCAGAGGTGATGATTTCCTGCAGCAGATGAAGTGCTAAACGCAGCTTATCTAACTGTACGTGGGAGTGATGAAGGTTACCGCGAGAGAATAGTTCAGAAAATCATCATGGAAGACAGATTAAGAGATTACCCGTATTACCAAGCAACATATTTATTTTCAGGCTGCAAACCACCAGTTGTTTCTCCTTTAAGAGACGGGGGATAAAAAAAAAAAATAAATAAAAAAAGAGAATTTAGCTCTATCACTGAAATATGAATGTGCTTGATGGAATAGAAATTCCAAGTAGCTGGAGTGAATTTGAATTGAAGCTAATTTTATGGTTGACATAGCAATTTTTCGGCAGCGAGTGTCTGCTCTGAAGGTGAAGGCGCCTCAGAGACTGAGAAAGAGGCTTCAGAGGGTCCACTCCTGGCCATGTCTGGTTTTCGTGTGTGTGTTTGTGTGTGTCTGAAATATGTATCTACATGTTTGATTTCCTGCATCGGAGAGCACGAAAAGTGGGGTGGAAAGGAGAGCGAGATTACAGGGGTAATGGCAATTGTGGTTACATGTGCTGAGGACTGCTTCTGCTCTCTATTATCAAATCCTCATGCTCATGTGTATTATGTGCAAAAGCACCATGGAATAAGTAAGCATCTGTGAAAGTATTCAAATGAGGTGCTGGTAACATCTACAGTGTTGTGACTCAGTCAAAAGCCCCTTAAATCAAGAAAATTTTAGATTACACTTAATCTCAGCATAATAAACCTCTTTGTGTCAGGCTCATAGCAGATGCTGCAGTTCCATTGTCTGCACTGAAAAGATGACAAGATAACGCCAAGCAAATGAAAGCTGCAGGAAGTGATGTCACAAGCGATAAGCAATAACAAGGACACCATCAGACACCGAGCCACGTAATTTGTGTCTCCATCTTTAGAAAATGACTTTCTCTCTTTTTGTCCCTGCTCTCTTCCCATAGCATCTCTTATCTTACAGCAATAATTAAACCCACGAGGGAGTATTTTATGATGGACATATAAACCTATTTAAAATGGAATTAAAGATGTTATCACACAGGCTGGAATAATGAAATGCTTTGGGGAATTACAATCACCGGGCTCCTCTTTCTGGCTTTTCTCCGCCTGAATTAAAAAGGAAACAAGCCCTCCATGTTGAAGATTACACAAGCCATTTGACTTGTTGCTCTCGAGAAGTTTGGTGTCTATGGTCGGAGCGATGAAAGATTGGTCTCTAATCATGCCGGTGTTCATTTATGTAGGCTTACGCAAGGTGTGCTCTCGAGATGGTCTCTATGGGAGAACGACCTGGGGGAGTTTGTATGGGAGACTATCTTATTCAGTTCAGAATAGGTCATTACATTATTGGCCTGATCTATGACTAAAGGTGGTTACCACATAATAACTATGGTAATGCAGTATGTGACACAGAGCATGATACACAGAAGTTAAGTTTTGTAACTCAAGTCCTGTGTTTGGTTGATCCATCCACCAGCAGCAACACTCTTTACTCTTCAGAAATACTAAACCCCCCATATTTTTTTTCTTTTCATTCTGTAGTCTCCCACTTGTTCCCATCCATACCTACAGTCATGGGATGGGATGGGATGTTGGTTGGTTTTGTTGGTTTTTGTTATTTGATATACTTTGGGTTTGTAAACACACTCAATTGTATTTACTGGCTTTTGGTGTATATTCTTGTGTTTATTATTGCTCACAAAAACCAAGAGGCAACCGGCAGGGCTTACGTCTGCATTCTTCCTAATGGCCAGCAGGGGGCAACTCCTCTAGCTGCATGAAAAAATCAGACTGTATAAAGGTCTACAAGGAAAGACAACATTGTGTCCTTCCAACTCCCAGTCCATTTTGGGCATTGGCTGCTAAAAAACATGATGATTTTGAGGCTTCAAAACCAATGGATGGCATCAGGGTGTCTATATGCACTATTTTTGTATGTTCTATTTGAAAAAAACAGCATTAGATATAATCTCCAAAACAAAAAGGAAGGTGGACTCTGACATGAGCCTTAAAATTTATCAGCTTGAGAACTGATTTTGCAGAATTTTTTCAAAGCCAATAATGAGGGGGATAATTTTCATAAGCGCTCACCTTGATGGAGTAATATAGTGGATGAATAAAACGGGGCACGGAGCCCCAGAACAACATGTGAGGGAGTGCTGAGCATGACAAGCCTCCATTTGTGTGTGTGTGTGTGTGGGCTTGTTTTTTTTTTTACATACAAGTTCCCAGATAATCAAACCTCTCCATCCTGGCCTATTACTCCTACTGGGTCATGGTAACCCCTCATGAAACTTGGTAGGCTCTGCTCCATTACCCTCTTTCAACACTAATGACACTGAGAGTTCCTCTCTGATGCACAATAATGCAGTGTTAGGAGAGGGTGGGAGGCAGTGTGCTATGGAGATAACCAGTATCTCATTAACAGGAGCACATTCAGCTCGCCTGCTCTTCCAGCGAGGGCTAAAAAATAAGGGGGAGTCCATTTTTGTTGCAATGAAGCCATGCAAGCATTAAAGACTAAAATAGGATTAGCTCTGGTAAATGAGTCCATGTGACCTTTGGCTTTCATATTCTACAGAAGGTAGGAGTTGCAACTTTAGCAGGTCTCCAGTAACTTGCAAACTTTATTACTACATTTATTATGCACATTAAATGCCTCAAATACCAATTAAGTGAGTTTAGAGGAAATGGTGGAGGTGAGACTATCTACAAAGACACACTTGATTCTATTGTCTCCAGCAAGATGCAATCTGATATAAAGTAATCTGTCCACTTGGCTCCCTTGATGGTGTCTTATCCCTCATGGAGGCAATTTGCAGTGTCTCTGGGCTTCACATTTCCCCAACATTAACTGCACGATTAAAAACTCATTTCAGCTGTAATTCCACAGTTAAGCACCTTTTCCTCTCCCGTGTTAGATTCTCATAATCCTCCCTGTGACGTATGCCTGTGCTTTTCAGAAGCCATTCCAACCTGCCGCCGCACCAAATGTTTTAATTAAAAGAAGAAAAAGTGGGCTCAGGAAAGAAGACACCTCTAACTAAAGTTTAAAAATGTGCCTCTCAAAAGCTCCGTAGTTTCTAGAGAAGAGCAACAAAGAGACAATGGTTTTGGTTGTACGGAGAGAGATTTCTGAGATTTCACTACGCCAGCAGCTCACATTCCCATCAGCAGAGGAGGAGTTAACACCATTAGGGACTAAATAATGTGCTGCACTTTGCACTCAAGGACTGAGGCATCAAATATTCATGGGAACCAGTCTGAACTGGTGTTCTTTTAAACATTTTCTTCGAGCAGACACTTTCCCCTCTTCGGTGGTTCATAATTTAGTTTGAGGTTGGGTGACGCTCATCCTCGAGGCCTCGCTGAACACTGTTGACATTAAAAACTCCAAAGTTTACTTTGAGTTTTAAAGCAAGCAGCGTGCTGTTGGGAATCTGAAAAAAAGAGAAAGAACTGGCATGCCCCCTCCAGCAGCTCCAGCACATCGCCTTGGCAGACAGAGCTATCAATATCTTCGACTTCTTTCACCATCTGATATGTTGTTTATTG
Source organism: Hypoplectrus providencianus (assembly GCA_028566105.1). Classification (NCBI taxonomy): domain Eukaryota; kingdom Metazoa; phylum Chordata; class Actinopteri; order Perciformes; family Serranidae; genus Hypoplectrus; species Hypoplectrus providencianus. The sequence continues at coordinate 12,461,755 of JAOWBC010000710.1, read as the reverse complement.
TCAAGTCTGGAACATCGCTGGATCTCTCCCTTGTACCTCTGCACTTGAAGATTCATTTAACTCTCCGAGACGGTGTGAAGTGTATCGTATCATCACAGGAGCCTGACAGACTGTGTCGGTGACCTTGGGAGTGCACTGGATCTTATTTCTCACTCTGTGTCAAAGTGTGTGTGTGTGTGTTGGGGGGGGTTGCGATCATCGCACTGTGTGTGTGTGGGAGATGGGGGTCGAGGCAGGGGGAGTTAAAGCCCCCCGACAGAGTGCTGCTGCTCCATTCTTCACATGTCTCTAAGATTTATACTTTGGATGCAAGCTCCGCCAGCTGCAGTATTGATCCCTCCTATAGTCTATAGGTAACACATGCCCACTCTGCGCTGGAATCATACATCACCGCATTGAAAGGAGGAACAACTACCATCTCTCATAACAGAGTGGCCAGGTCATTTTTAGCCTGCAGTAAAGAAAATGAGCTGACCAATGAGTGATGGCCGTCGCACTGTGCAGCTAAAGACTACAGAGGAAGAACTTTGCAAATCTATTTCTGAGATGTTTACAGGAAGCAGAGCAATAGGTCGATCCATGTCAAGGTCCACATCACTGCAGAGTATACAACCTCTAGCTACAAATGCAGTGATTGTGTGCATGTGAAAAAAAAATCATTAATCATTAATCTTCCATCAAAGTTCCTTCAAAGTTTTATCTGCAGTGAATCTCCATTTGAGGAAAAAAAAAGTCTTTCCCTGCAGAAGTCCGTGTGATAGTTTTATTAGCAGCAGATGAATGATAATAAAAGAGAATCATCAGAAATCATGGCGATCAGCTGCAAGCGGGAAACTCAGCAGTGGCTTGCATGATCATATTAACTTTCCAAGTCATGCAGACATATTGATCTATGGGAAGAGTTCACCAGTAGTGACCTTCATGATTTGAGAAATATAATTAAATATGCATTATTACAGACCTTTCCGATGATGCTTATGGATGCAGAAACATTTGGAAAATGTCAGGTTCTCTACTTTCTATATTGCTGATGAACCCTCTGCTAGTTGTAGTGGACCTGAAGGAATAAACGCAGCTGAGTGGAGGTTATGCCATTTTCCTATTTGATCCGCTTGAAATGATTCCTTTCTTTGTTTGAAGAGATGAAAGTTTGTTTATCCAAATAGATTAGCGGTGGCTGTTAGATTTGATAAAAAGCAGAATACCCCCAATTAAATATTGCCAACGAGCTTAAAGGATTAGACATTCCTCTTAATGTAGAATCATAAAGACATTTTAATCATCATATTACCTCTATAGAACATCTCAAGGGGAAATGTTATGTCTTTTGCATACAAATCTTATTGCTGGGAGACTATTGAGCCTGAAAAAAAACATTAAATGGAAGAGACCAGTATAGCAGAGAAGTTATGTGATGGAGTAAACAAATAGGAGCAGTGACTGCAGAGGATAGGGATGAAGCTTATCAAAGAGCAGAAATTTCCTTGTCCAGTCCACAGCGGGGTTGTAAGGTTTTAAAAAATCTCTCTCACTTGTTATAAATTGGCTGTCAGAAAGCTTCAAATGTGTCCCTATCTTTGTGAAACAGTTTCCCTGCCTAAGCTGCTCTGATTTAACTTAGCATAGTTTTTTGTGTTTATCAAAAGGGTAGTGAAAGTAAACATTTCTCCTTTATGCATCACCTTTAATGACAAGGTATGTCGAAGCTTTCAGCAGACTTGCTTCAAGAGTTCCACCTGAGTCCTTGTTAACCTTCACACAAGGCAAGCATGATAGGAATCTCCATCTGGTTTTTGTTTCTCTTAATTTCCTGCTGGGAGAGATGCCATCACTCATCGTGGAGATATAATCACGCAGGGCACCACTGTTTGTCGATTCATGGAGTATTGATGAATCTCTGCTATCCACAGACGGCTGTGTCATGTTTATCATACAGGCTATTGATAGGCTGCACTGAGTGCAAACTGCTCCCTGTATGCGTAAAGGCAATGCATGTGCCCATTGATTAATAATTGATTAGATGTTCGACACACATGGCAACAACAGCAATGACAGATTTGTAGATAATAGACATAATCTATACATTACACAAATGCAATATGGAGCAACACAGAATGAGTATGTAAATCAATTACACTGATCACACATAAGTGTTAATCTATTGATAATGACGGAATGAATCAAAGTTAGAAACAAAGAGGTGCCTCATACAGTATCAAATGTCAATCAAAAAATGATGGGCTATGAATGAGTAGATTATTCGAACAGCATCGTAATTGTGTGATTTGTCTGACACGTCAAACCACTTTTTTCTTCAGTCATGTTGAAACACAGACAGCAGCACTGCTATGTGCTGTCAGTGGAATTCACAGAGTCAGTCAGAATCCACAATCAATAACAATTAACCTTAATTTAAAGGAATATAATGCAACAGTTCAGCATTTAAAAGGTCTAGAGAGACAGTACCATTTAAAAGTTTGGCACAGCCTCTCATTCTGTGATTTAGTACACACAAAGTGTTGAACCAGGATATGTTTTATATATAAGAATCTTCAGTGTGCCACCTTTTGCTTTATGCTTGTATGTTACATAATGTATTGAGTTGTTTGAGTGTTTATGTTCTGACCCCAGGAGTTTTTCAACAATTTTCCAACCCAGAGAAACCTGTCATATTGTAGAAGGTTAGTACCTGTTCCTTGTTGCCTGTCAGTGGCCTTATATGACCTTTACCCCTCTACTTCCTCAAAGTTCCAGGGAAACGTGCAGAACATCAGATGATACATCATCAGAGTGTAATTGTTGATTGTATAATGGCACATAACCATACCCAGTAACAGCATGGCAGCATTTGTTTCTGCTACACAGTTTCACTAACTTATGAATTGAATGGCATTTAGCCTTTAAATTACTGATATGATACTTAAGATTGATTCAGCATACTACAATGTGCGACCATGACAGGTAGCCACAAAGCTAATACTTAAAATACCAATATAATGTTACAACAGTTTTCAGCTGGCTCATTAAGTAATTTAATGTGTTGTTTTGACCACAGATAACCGTGCTGGTTTAACCAATGATTGAATTCACCATGTTAGCTACAGTAGTTGTATAGGCAGTCAAATTAAGAAATGGTAAATTAGCCAATTAGCGAACTAATGCCCCCTCGGCCGTCCTCACTGCTTGGAGACTTCTCCCAGAAGAGAACAGACAGCAGCTCCAGAGACAGACCTTCACTTATGACTAGGATTCAGCCAGCTCAAACATCAGCACTGGGGTCACAGCAGGCTGGTGGCCAGCAGCAAGGCTAATGGCGTCAACAGAGTTTGCTGATCTTGCAGGGAGACGGGCAGTCTGGGATCCAACCACCGGTGCTGGGGTTTGTGCTGGCAGAATCTGAGCTGCTGTGGTGGAAGATCTGTGTTCAGTGATTGAGGCCCTTACTAGCAGAAATTATACATGTACACCAGCTGAATTAAGTGTTGCTTATAACTTAACATCTGCCCTGTTAATATTTATATTCACACATGAAATGTAACAGATTGATCTGTGCGTGAACAGGAAGGGCTTGGAGTCAAAGCAGCATGGTTTTCATGATGCAGCTCTGCCTTAATAATAATGACAAGGCAAGACGCTAAAATAGAAAGGTGTAGATAGTTCAAATTTTTATATTCACAGACTCAGCTAGGTTCATTCTCAATAACTATTGAGCTTGACTGACCTAGGTGTCATTTTTTTTTTTTACCTTATATTAAAGTCTGCACATTTCTCAACTTGAATTCAGGGACCTACCATACATGTAAGATGGATGAAAGATTTTTGTCAATAGTCTCTTTTATTTATTTATTTTTTTTAAGAGCAGGCATTAAACACCAGCTTCCAAACCATATGTCCACATAGGTAATTGTTCCTACTCTCTCATAAGACTCACAATATATTATTGATACAAATAATATAAAACAATCTCATTCCAGAAAATGAAGCCAACAGATAACTTGGTTGACATAAACAGGGGCAGAAAGAGCAACAGGGAACGAAACGAACTATGTTGATAGTTTCAGTTGTGGTTGTATGTCTGTACTTTTTATTCCTGCTACTCTTAACACTGCAAGATTAATTAAATTTCACTCTAACACCCACCCACACACACCCAAATACTGCACAAACTCTGGCTCCCAATCGAGATGATACTTTCTGCAGGATAGAGATCAGAGTCATACTAATCTGCTCTCCCTGGAGAATCTGTAGGAGTCCACAGCCACGCCCTGTCTGCAAAGATGAAGCACGCCCTGCTCCAATCAGTCTTCAGGTTCCTCTCCACATGAGATCCCCTTACACTAGATTAACTCGATTTGTGTTTTTCCTGTTCCAGGCAATTAAACGCGTGCGTGTGTATAGGGTTAAATGAGATCACTAAAAGTAATTACCAGTATCCATCACAGCAGCCCAGCACGTCTGCAACATGCATCCCTTTTTCCTTTTTTTCATGAACCTGATTCTCGCAGTCAGCACTCTTTAGTCACCTGGACTAAAAGGCTGCTGCAGCCACAACATTTTATAAATGATGTGTCATTACAACGACCTGACCATCATCTAAAATATTTAGTGACATTTAACACTGTTGTTTATCATCTAAATTAATGATGTAGGGCAAAGTCTCCTTTGAAGTTACTCCAGTGATTTAATATTCACTAAAAGTGGAGAACCCACAAAATCAACCTAAATCCTTAAGACAGAAGCTGAGATATGACATGACTTTTTTTTCTTAAAATGCCTCAGCTTTCAAACAACGGGATCCTATCAAATAGCAAACTCCTAGTCTGAAAAGGGAATCTGATGTCAGAGTGCCTGATATAAGCAATCTTTCGAATGACCAGCAGGGGCGACTCCACTCCTATAAAGAAGTCAGATTGTATAGAAGTCTATGAGAAAAAGAACCTACTTCCCACTTGATTTATTATCTCAGTACATTACAACATTTACCTAATGAGTTCATGATCTCCGTAAGAGCTGAGTGATAAGATGAGGCTGATAATTATCTCAATTAAATGTTTCAGGATGGAAATGTAACTTATGGCCAGTAAATGTTTGACATCATACAACTACCACAGTAGACGGATACTGAACAGATACTGATTCTTTTTCGAATTAAACAATAGAGGACAATGAATGATAGATCATGTTGCTACCAGGAAGGCTTTGAACGAAAATGAAAGCAAGTGAATCAAGCTACATTGAAGAAAATTTAAAGACCAATTGGTAGTCAACACCATCAACATGCAGAGCAATAACTGTAACCCAGACAGGCCTGCTCATCCCAGGATTTTCTCAAGCAGCAAAGCAGCAAAGAGTGACCAGCAGCAGGTGGAAATGAGTGTAGACTGTACTGGTGTCTCTGGTTCCCTATGCTAGAGGCACCAGAGAGAGAACAAAGGGGTACTACACGAAACATTTCTGCTATTGATTACAAAATGAGAGGAAATAAATGTCTAGTCCTAGATTGTTAGTAAAGCCCTGATTCCATAAAGCTGGGAGAACAAATGCTACCTACTAATTTCAATTGAATATATTTCACATAGGATTAGCAAATTGCTGCATTCTGTTTAGGGCCTGAAATAGCAGTCCATTAAAGCAGGATGATATTTACTTTGCTTCCAGTCTGCGGATCCTACAATGTTTTGGAAAACCATTCCATTGTGGTAAATTCTTGCTCCCTGCCTGCACCCCCTCACTTTTAAACGTAACTTTCCTCTTGTATCTGTAATCTTCAAGCCTGAGCGGATATGACTCTAATGACATCATCAGAGTTCAGTTCCTCCAGAGACAACGTCATACAAAGCTGCAGCACACAGTTTTTCACAGTTGTAATTACAACCTGGATGTTGACTTGAACATCATTTACAGGTCAAACACTGGTAATTACGATACCTCTGATTTGACAAGAATGCAGCATGTGTGTCCATCATTTTCAAACTGATTTAAACATGGAGGCTCATTATTTCAGCTGAAGCTGCACACTTCTAAAGTCTTTCTCTCTCTTCCCCTGCCTGACTGAAGGCACACATTAATGCCAAAAATCATTTTGACTGGGTTTCTTTTAATTATATATTTAAACTCGACGATTCAAACGCACAGTTTTCAGTGTGTGTCCTGTTTTAAAATGTTTTGCTGCATTTATCTTTTTCAAATGAGTGGTGTATGGCAAAAAGTCCAAGGGCTACAGTGACAAAATTGACACAGCCCATTGACGCACAAGCCCCGCAGCGACTGAGTGTAGGTATAGCTGATTCTTGAAAATGGACGGATGATTGAATGGGTGGATGCTCTGATTATTTCGAGCGATCATAATGAGAACACTGTGTTCTACATCACACTGCTGTAGCTCGAGCACTCAGATTGATCACCGCTGTGTGCAGGGAAATGACACCCATTTGAAAACACTCCTCTCACAGTCATACCTTAACTGTGCTCTGACAGTAAGTAAAGATCGTGGTGATGAGTTGAGTATGGGTGATAAACAGGAAGAGAGAGAGGTGGGTGAATGTGCTGTTTGCATTCATCTGCAGGTTTTATCCGGATTATCCTTTTACACATACAGATGCTTGAAAGAAAGCAGTCTGTTTCATCTTGATGACACCAACTTCATTATTGTTCTGAAACCAGCAGTTCAACGCATTTATGGATGGGAGGTTGTATTCATAAAAAAAATTATATAAAATGAAACATACAGTAAACACAAAGGAAGAAACCCTCAGTTCCTTCAACACAGCTGCTGATACTATTACCTGTCCGGTCTGGGGTCATCACCACCCTAACCTTCAGTTTAAACCAAAACTATTTGACAACATTTTAGTTTGTGGGATTAAGCAGTATGTACATGTATGATTAATAAGTCAGGCAATTACTGTCATTTCTCCATTATTCTGCAGCCAGCCATGCTCCAACATTAATCTATGCTGCACACCAGGACTCTGCAAACTGTGGATGTGAATCTGGTTAGTTACCTCATCGAGGAGTTGGAGGTGTAACTAGCTGGATGTGCAGTCTGCAGTGTCCTGCCACTACTTCATGATTAGTGTTTGTTTATGCCATAGTACAAAATGTTCAGGTTTTATTGGCAGTAAATGAAGAATTCATTCTGCAAAGGTTGGGGCAATGAAATGAAAAGCACCTTGGCTGCACAGACTGGGGACAAAGCTCCAGTATGTGTCTGTGCTGCTGTACCTGTATCAGTGTATGGGAAGTGTAAGAAGCCACATTTTGACACTCTGTCCTGTTGAAAATTCTGGCTTCATTGGCCTCATTTATGAAATGGAAAAAAGTGGGTGTCCAGTCAGTTCTACTCAAGGCTTGGCATTTATCATTTGGACATGAGCGGAGGCTACAATCAGATCTCACGTCTGCTTTCAGCTCGTGTACGAAAGTTTGAGTCAGTGTGAAGTCAGCATGTCTGAGTCAGTAGATTGTTGTATCAATGTCTGGAGTGGATAAAACACTAAAACAGTTTAAACAGTGACAAACCAAAACATGTTATATCATTAATCATGAAGATAAATGAACCATGTAAATGTGAAATTATTTTAACAGGCAACTAGTCTAAGCTAAATCTCGCAGTCACTGCACATCTGTACCTGCTTAAAATGTCTATTTCATTCATGATTTCGCTCCCGTGTGTTGTCATGTGTAATGATGCGCTTTGCTAATAAGTAATAGGTGATGGGTGAAAAAAAAGAGAGGGAAAAAAACTAATTTTGGCCATATTACGCCCTTCAATGTCATAAACTCTCTTATATAATAGGGCATTGCATTTAAATGAAGCTTGTTTCCAGCTATCACATTTACTAAGGAACAATCATTCTCATGCTGTAATTGGAGACATACAAGGTGCAATGAATCACAGGTGAACTCTGTTGAAAGATGATATATACGCCTGGATCTTCACTGGTTCCTCTGCTTGATTGATAAATGAGGGCCTGTGTGTCTCACGGACAAGCAGTACCTCTAGGTGCCAATCCGGACTTAAAAAAGACATTTTCTAGTGTATAACAGTCTTCCTACGGGTTCCACAAAATTCATGTTTAACCAAACTCTACAGCTACACAAACAGCCCTTTAAAGATCTTTCTCTGCCCTATACTTTTGAATTACAGTGTGTCAACATTATGAGGTGATTTGTCAGTAAATGACTGCACTGTGTGTTGTAAATACGTGAGGAGATAACTGTGTGTGTGTGTAGAGGGTAGATAAGGGCACATTTTACACCCTGACTACCACTCTTTTCTGGGCCAGGCCTTAAAATGACATGGAAATTGAGTTCTGGAGACTCTCTGTAAAACAGATACAGCTTGGAGGAAGAAGGAAAAGGCTTACTTGTCTATTTCTCCCTCTGTCAAACAAAAGCAATGCAACATGGGAGGAGAGGTCCCTGATGGAGCAAACAGTTGTTGTAAAAAGGAATGAGGACTGTGAAAGTAAGGTTGTTTTTTTTTTTGCTACGTTTCCAAAGTGTCTTCAGGGAGTTCAACCTGCATTGTTTTGGACCTGATGACGACACAGAGGACTAAAAAGAGCCTATACAAACACAGAGCAAACAGGCTTTGCAGCACACAAAAAATGACACAATCTACCAGCTATGATGCTCTTTTGAATCCATTTTCAGTTGTTTACATAACACAATCAGATTTGCACTAGCATTATTATTTACAGAAATAATCCTGTGTACTATTACAGCACAATGGGGATTTAATTGTGCGCTGCATGCTGCCGTAGCCATTAGAAATCCACACCAGGCAGACCACACAGGATTACCAGTGAAATTTAAGGAGGAAAAAACAAGGAATGAAGAAAGTGATTCTCCAGACTCCATGAGCAGAGTGTGCCTCTGGAATAACAACTGGTCTGAGTAAGACGCTACGGATCACTGTTTAATATGAGAATAATGTCTGTTCAGACTGTGACCCACTGGCTTTTATAATAGAGCTATGAAGTCTTCTGCGGAGCTCTGAGATTTGGCATGTTAAACCGCAACTGCTGAGGTCAGCCTATTGAAATGCAATATTGAGTATGTATATAACCCTATTCTGCAGAGGCTAATGCTGGTTCAGGTTCAATGTGGTAATGAACCTTCCAGTCACATAGTCACCACAGATATTATCTGTTGAGTAATTGGAATACAGAGGTCCAGTTTGTGGTGAGGAATGCTGAGCTCCAAGTGTCGGGTCATTGCACACAGATTTACCGTAGAGAGGGCTGAATATAACAAGCACTAGACTGTGTGTCATATGCTGTATTGCAGTGCCTGGGCTGGGTGTATCCTGGTATAGCAGTGTCAGAGGCCCTTACCACAAAGCAGGCTTTGGGGTTAGAGAGGATACTTGAGGTTTAACCCTGGGTTTTCAGAGTTGTGATGATTTGTTATGGAAACTTATGCTGATAGCATCAACTTAAATTAAAGCTTATATCATTATATAATACTACTTTTTAATTTTCTTCCGAGTCTCATCCCACTTGTGGCATTGCAGCTAAAACAATGAGGACAAAATGGTTCATCATGCCATAGAAACACAATAATAACACAAATTGGTTATGCGTATCCAAGCACAAGTGCTGACTCTAATTCAGTTGATATATTTCACTATATTAACCCTTAGCGGTTGGATGATCTGCCGGCAGGTCAAACAGATTTTTTTTTCACTTGTTTTCTGGCGCTGTGTTGGTCTTAACCAATGGAGGTACTGGTATCTATGGTTAAGACAATGAATGAATGAATAAATAAATGAATGAATGAGAACATACTAAAGAAAATCAGAAAATGTATAATTCTGTTTTGGATGAGTGCAGCCTTATTGCTGAAATGCTGGGCTTGAATTTTGGATCATTGACAAATCTGATGCACTCATTTCCATACACTTAATTTATTTATGAAGTGGTTAAAATATTCTGGCTAAACTGTTCTTTAGTCTCTCCTCTTTTTGCCTCGCCTGACATCCTTGCCTCACCCTCTCCCCCCCAAGTTGTAATAAACAAGAATTTTCCTTTTAACAGTTCTGCCTCTCACCAAAATAAATGATTAATGTGTTGTAGAGTGACGGGCCTCACTGATGGCCCAAAATGCTTCTGCCATCGTAACAAGCTTTAATCCATCAACACAAAATGCTGAGCTCGGCCGTTTAGTGAAACACATACTGTAAACAAAGCGCTTGCCAACACACAGAGAGGAGGAAAAAAAGCCTCTCTATCACTGATAATGATCCACGGCCATTTAGAAGGGCAGGAAGCAGACAGGTTGCTCCGGCAGTAAGTGAATGAATATTCTTTAAGCACTGGAGAGTAATTCACTAGCAGGGCAAGCTGCCCTCCTTGAAGACAAATGTGTGTGCATAATGCTGGGGAGCATTAGCGGGCGGGGCTTGCGAGGAAGAACCTACTCTTTATTTAATGTACTCCTCGCAGATGGATTGAAGTGGTGAAGCTCAGCACAGCAGCAAATTAATATTTTGATTAGAACTCTGGGAAAATAATATCCAGTGATGTAGCGCTGCTGTCAGCTGATGGCTCCAGCTTTCTCCAGACATATTGACACTTGTGATAAACTAAATGATGACGTGCCTTTGATTTCAGAGTTGAAATGACAGCGAGCGGGGAAAACACTCCTTGCGAAAGTAGATTTAAAAACCAGCTGAAGAGAAAAAGTCTTGTGACCCGATATTACCTCTCTCAGAGATTGTCAGATATAAAATCCAGCCCCCTCCTCCATGCACAGTGAAGCCCTTAAATTGTGTGCACTGGACCATTGTTTCCTTCAGGGAGTCTGCGGAGATAACTCTATGCGAGCTAACAATGTCCTCAACTGGCCGGCCATCGGTTGCCGGGTGCTCCCAGTGCAGGTGAAGCTGGAGTGGTGGTGAGCAGCTGTCAGAAAGGCCTGTAATTGGAGCCCATTGCACCATTAGTCCTGCCCATTAGGCCTGTTATGATCGCTGTCTGTCTCCGCTACACTTCTGCAGTCACTGTCTCCATTTGACCCAGGGCACTCCCTCATACACGGGGACAGGGCTGAGACTTAACGACTTGTCACGTGTCCACCTGTGACTCCGCGCTGGCGATCTGGCGTGACACATTCCCCTGCATGCTGTCTGATCTGTAATGGTCACCATCCATACAGGGAATTGGGGTGTTCACTCGAGGCAACAACAAAAAAAAAAAAATTGAATGATTGTAGTCTGCTGTTTCTGCGCAGGCAATAGCCCAAGTGCCCCGGAGAGAGAAAAGGAAATGGAGACTGTGTGGTGGTGCGATGGGAGGAGAGCGAGTGAGATGTGATAGGTGGGTATGCAGTAGAGTACAGAGTAGACATAAAATCATCAGCTGTCAGCGCAAATAGTTTGCTTTATAGGAGAGGCACTTGTGCAGATATGGCCATTTCCCTCAAACACTGTGGTTTAGCTTAAAAGAAAAGAACAACTCGCCCCTTCTTTGAACTTTTACTCCAGAGGAAGAAATAAATGTCAACAATCTCAAATTTCAGCTAAAATCCCCAACCCAGTTACTGTGAGCGATAATCCTGAGGCTGCGCTCTGTGTTGTCCGGTTCCTTCATTTAACATTTGTGCTTATTACGTTCTCCCTCCCTAACTCTGTCAAAACAAAATAATCTCAAGCATGACACCTGGAAATTGAATTTAATTGGAGCTAAATCCTGTTCGCGGCGCCAACAGCGTATCGATTCTCTCCTCATTTCGGCTTCAAGTGCGGTGTGTACTGAATGTATCCCTGCCAGGAAAAACAAATAGTGAATTAGCAGGGTGTGCACCAGGGCTTGCGGCTGTCCCAGCTTTTGCTGTAAGACCAGAGTTATTGTGGCAACTGCAGGCTGCACCAGGGGAAAGAGAAAGCTCAGATCACTGTTGGCAGCCAGCATTGTAACAGAGCATTTTATGCAGGCTTTCAATACCTCTGGGAGGGAATGTAGAGTTACTTTATACCTCTGAAAATGGAGTCAGAGTGGTGTAATGTTGGCAGCATGCACAGCGGTCCCTGGAAACCTTTTTATTTTCTTCTGGTTGGAATACAGATTATTGTGTTCTCTTTACTAGAGGATTTTGATGAATTAAAGATTGCCATAGTGTGACAAGCTACATTCAGGGACAGTTTTAGAAATGCTTGAATCAGGGGGTCAGACTGGGGAACAGATTTGATCAATCGAAGAACATTTATGCAATACAAAGGTATTACGATTTTTTTTTCATTTAAAGAGTACATTCATGAATCTTATTGTGTATGTGCAATAAATAAGACATGCACTCTATTTGAGCAATTTTACTGACTGTGTTGCATCTGCAATTTTCTCTACAGTGCCAGAAAAGCTGCTATTACACACCATCAGCCAGTGGGATTGTACTTAAGTACAATTTTTATGTACTTACACTTAAATTTATATATTATTCTCCAGATTTCCATCAGAGTCCAAACATTCACATTTTGGTCAAAGTATGTATGTTTCAGCATCCAAATGCTGCTCTCCAAAGCCCCTCTAAAAACATTTTTCCAACATGACCTGTTGTCATTTCTTGATATAAATGCTGCTACATATATCCTTATCCATAGCCAGTGTGGAAAGCATATGTTATGTACCTTGCCTTCAGACAGTGTTTTCCAATGTTGAACTACAGCTGTTTTATCACTCTTCAAAGCCACCACACTCCTTTGACAAAAACCGTAATTTTATCTCGGGGGACACAGGAGATGCTGCCTCCTTTGGTTTTGTTTATGTCATTGTGTGACCTTCTAATCCCACTTACATGGCTTCCACAGCACTACATTGCTTAATTTCTGATTCCCAAACTTAGAACAGGTTAATTATTTAATATAACAAACCTTACAGCCAATCCCCACGAGACTCTTCCTCAGAAGCGTTTTTGACATCTGACACGCTTGCTCACAAGTCAAATAGCATTACATGTCTGCTAAATGTGTCAATCCACTGTGGGGGTTGAAGATGCACCATGATTTTTTGGTGTTTACAAAAGCTATTTTTGCATATCTCACTGTATATGCGTTTTGGGCTTAATCACATCTGCATTCATTTATCAAGTCTGTCTGTGTTGCAGTGTCACTACGTGCAGATTCACACTCGCTACAATCAATCAAGAGATCAGTCAATATATACATTGTTGATTTCTTCCCATTATACTGACATGAAAGCAGTAAATCAGTTAGGACAGCCTGCTGAAGACAGGTCAGCCAGCCATTGTCCACTGCAATTAGCTGTGTGTGTGAAGCCGACTGCCACTGCAGTGGGTGAGGGGAAGCTCAGGAACAGAGCGGGATCCATCATGCGGTAAATACGTTTCAAAACACATAAACACTAAGATATTTGTGTGATTTATTACAGCTGTCTCTTCAGATTATGCTTCACTTAACCTGATGTAAAACCGAATCAGTGTGGATTGCATGATAGAACATGTGTCGCTTACGTCTTGCTCACATCTCATTCACGTCCTGCTCCCAGTGAGGATTCACAAAAGGAACAATAGTGCTTTGGCTCCACTTGGAGCTTGGGCCCTAAAATTTACCTTTGGAATAAAATTAGTTAAGTGAAAACACTGTTCTTGTTAGGCCAATGACAAAACATAGTTATGTTACCATTATAGCTTTACAGTATGATACACTTGCATCATACATGCATTTATTAAAAAACAATCCAGCTAAGTCAGCTATGGAGAAAAAATAATGAAGCTTTCTTTCACATTTTTTCACTGGATTTCTCTGCCCACACATGCTCACAACTTTTGAAACTTGCTGAATGAGTCTTCGAAGCGGCCTTATCAATATCAAGGTCTTAGAGCCCCACCAACACAAAGGAGTCTATCTTTTCCTGGTAAGTTGTAATTGATATGCAAAACCCACATTCGAACACACTTAAACTCACTCTAAAACTGATTAATAACTTCACTAAAGAGTCTGGCAGGAGCAAATCTCTTAAGTTGTGGCAGTGAGTCTGAAGTGCAGGAGGTTTGACAAACGGTGTGTTGATCACGGAGCGCCTCGGGGAGCGATCTGCCAAATCTTCCGCTTAGTGGGAATAGTTGTTTTGATGGCAGACATTGGTATATACCACCAGAGAGGGAACGTGCCTGGTGAGAGCCGGCCCACGCTGCACCCTGAGATGCGCCTTCTCAGTGTCTGTCCAGTCCCAGAGGCATGGTCAGTCACTGCATGTCCAATGTGATGGCTCAGAATAACTTTCGCCTTGTCAGCTCCAGAGGGGATTCACAGCTTTGACAATGTGTCTCAGTGTCTGGTGACACTTGAGGCGCCAATTAACCACTCCTCACTCCAAATACAATATGCAGACCACATTCACACCTGCTTTCACAGTACGTGCCTTCGCACACACACACAGAACCACCAGTCAGGAGAATGGCCACAGGCAGCTCTCCAGAGTTTTTCACAGGAGTTGATGGGGCTAGACTGGTAGTTAGTGAGTCCTCTTATGTACGGGTGTTCTGGCAGGAAGACCCGCTGCGTCTTGTCCCTGTTAGCCTCTTCATCCCCATGCTGAGGTTGTTATTAAGGAAATCATTGCACCCAGACCCCAGATGGCATGTTAGGATTCCTGGCAGTCATCCTGCATGAGCTGGAAACTTGTCTGCAGCAGGATTTCCAGGCAGTCCTAAAATGATGCGCTGGCAGCAGGACACCTTGGTTACCAAGACGATTTGAAAGACCTGATCAACTCCTCTCAAGCGTTTATACCCAAGAGATGGCCTGTCGGTGTTTGTGGTCACCCAGGTTGTCATTCATTTTCTGAAAGCAGCAGCAAGACATGAATTGTTTGTTAAATGCTCCGCTCTAAGTGGAATCCGGCTTGTTTGAGTACTGACAACAGCTCACAGCAGTGCCGCTGTTTAGTACTCCCCATTGTACTGGAGGAATCGGTTGAAATAAACAGAAGAGGGATTTGTTGAACCATTTTTGGGTCAATACTTCACTTCGAAGTCAAAGAGCTTCTTTAAAAAAGCTAAACTTTTTCTTCCCCCTGTAAATAAAAGGCCTCATATTTGGACTTGATTTTGAGCCCGATTTGTAAACTTTTAACAACACCTCACCACAACGAGCCAACTCACTCACGCATCAATGTACTCCTTCCACAGGACATTATTGCACAAAGCCTACCCACGTTTCCCCTAAACTATTTTGGTTCCAGTAGTGGCTTGGGCAGGGAAGTATTTTGTAGCAGCACAGATGCTCCTGAATGATCACAGGAATATGATCAGAATACTGTTTGTCTCTCCATGCTACATGTAGCTACTTGTCACTTTGATCATAAAGGTGAAACTACTCTATAAAGTATATATTTGGCATTAAAGAATAAAATGAAGTTAGTATTTTTTTATCATACGGTTTAGAGAATATTATTGCTCAAAGATGAAACTACCTCATCCCCCTGCTACAACCTTCTTCAGCAGCAGGGACAGCACCATGGATAACAATGTTGTTTTTATCACAGCACATATATAGATATCAGCAAAATAGTATAGCACAAAGAGTAAAAGAAAAATATATAACTCATAATGAGGACTGTATATGTAATAGGTATTTTCTATTATTACAGGTTTAAGAGTGTTTAAAGCACTAATATATGGAATAAGTACAATTATAGACTGCTGGTGTAACAAACCATGTAGTGTAAAAGCAACATACAGCTGATGGAGAAAGACAAGCGTTTTATTTCCCAAAAAGCTGTTGGTTGTAAGTTTGGTCCTACAAAGAGGTACAGTTCAACACAGGATGCACAGAACCACTGCAGATTCAGTCACATGAGAGGCCGAACCAAAGAAAAGTGAAAAATAAATGAAACAATACACATTTATTAACGCAAGTAATTCTTCCATTGACCTAGTGCATCTTAAAAAAACTAAAATAAAATTATCCCCAAAACAAAACAAAAAGCAGGAGCCACCCACTGGGCTTCTTTGAGCTGGACAATAGCTTTGTGCAGTGCATAACATCTGATCTAGCCCTGGCAATCCCCATATTAAGAAGTTCACTGTAAAGCATTAACAAAAACATTCAGGCTAACATATAACCTGATTGGCTGGGAAACTTGGGATAGGTGTCAGTGCCTGCTGAGGACAGGGTGGATGACTGGCTGAAGACAGGGACTACTGAGGGACTCTTGCAGGTGGAGGGTCTGGAGGTGTTGACAAAGGTCAGAACCCTTCTGAAGAGACGGATAACAGGTTGACAGACCTTTATTGACAAAAAAAATAGAAGACTACAGCATGGTTGAAAAAAAGAAAGGAGAAAACACAGTTAAACTGCTACCTAAAACCGAAAACAAGTGTTCATTTTGGATGCTGTATTGTGCTTCAGGTTAGGTTCTGTTGTTCAAGTACCTATATTCTGTACAATGAAGGCAATTGCAAATCACAATCTGACATTGCATTTTGGATTTAGCCCGGAGTAGCCGCACAGGGCCCGGCTGCAGACTCCTGACCCTTCCTGACACACAGTCCTGATTATCCATCTTGAGCATGTTCCATGTCCTTGCAGGGGATTTTCATACTTAACATAAATTAAGTCTCACAATTAAGTAAAGTTTGAGAACTGTTCAGCTTTTAAAACATACATCATTAGATATAATAAGCTAAAACATGCAAAAAAGTGGTTTGATCCTTTAATACTGCAGGTCTTGCTACTGTTCATTAGCAGCAGTCTAGAGCAAGTTTATGATTAGCCAGTACCCAAATCCACTCCTGCTGCAAAGTGTGTGAGCACTAGATGTACAGACAGGCTGCAGATTAAAGGAAAACCCAGAATTAATGAGAAGAGAAACATAATGAATGCAGATGCTTCTATACAGTAAATGATTGGCTTCTGAATGCTTTGCCATTTGTTTATATACTGTGTAAGTGTTAGCCGTTACACTGTCAGTGATAGAGCTGCTTGCTGTAATGACTATTTAATAACAAAGCAATTAAGTAATTATGCCATTATTTAAACAAATATATTGTATACATATTGCTGCCTTTTTTTTGTTCCTCTTGAAGATACAGTAAATCAAATCAGCCAGTTAGTACACTGACTGTCACTCTCACTTCATATACAGCAGCAGATTTGCTGCCTTCATGCTAATCTTTTCTGTAGAAGCACAAAGGTAGTCTGTATATTTTTTTGCATCTGTCTCTTAGGAACTAATGGAAAAGAAAATCTAGTCAGTTACCATCAGTACTGGTGCTGCTTTTCCCCTGACAGAAGACTGGGCATCATGGTGACAAAAAGAAAGAAATATCAAAGACGGAGCCCCTGATGACAAAGGCAATGCGCTTGATTTTCAAAGAGATGCAGATATCAGCACTTTTAAATCGCTTGACCAGGCCTGGCCTCTCCACTCTCTTTATCTTTCATCTCAAGAGCTGGCCCCCAGGAAAGAAATGATGGAAGGCTACTCAATATTTAAATGCATCCAGGCCTGACAAGTTCACGCTTTCATTCAGATTCAATATGAATATTGAAAACCCAGCTTCATAAGGTCCAAATGCTGGTCTGAAGATGTGAACTAATGGATGAGATTGCGGGTACCCTGCATTGTAATCGGTCAAACATCTAAGGGAGGATGAACAGGACTCGATATCTGCCACAACACCACATGAATGACATGGAGTTATCTTAACATTTTTAATCCAAGATCGTAAAAAAGCTCTTTAGTTTAAAAACACGGTAAAAATACAGTATATATGGGTGAACTCGTTTGACAGTAACACCCAGGACAAGTCATGGGCATTTCACAGCTCACTGTAGATTGGAGCATTTAAAAAAAAGCACGCACCCTATTTTGCAAACATGTTCAGCTGCAGTTTTCTGTTAATTGAGGTAACAGAACCTCTGACCTTGGTTTAGGACAAAAAACGTCCTGTATCTCTTCATAAAAGACAGATGAAACGGTAAATTAATGTGCGTTATTGCCAAAAGTGTAGTAGTTACAAACTCCATTCTCCTGGGCGAAAGTCCACTGTGTGTTTGACAGATTTACCTCCCCTCCCTCCTGCCCCTAGTGTGGCATCCCTCAATAAAACTCTGCATCCATCGCCAAAAAGTACTGGTCACCAAGATAGCAGAGGAATGTCTAATACAAGGGTATGCATCATATTTTGCTGCCTGTACAAACATATATATTGATTTATTGATACATTCTGAGAGGAGACCAGAACAAAAACTAATGCTTTGTCATATGTCTCACCAGCTTGTGTGATATGGCCACACCAGGCTTGTTTGACTGTTGTATAACCAAATATTCAATGCTGAGAGTAAATAATAGCCCAAAGTTCCACTCAAACTAAATGGGAGGGGCGATGAAAGAGGTAAACTGAGGCCTAACCCCGCTCTTTTACCCTAAGCTCAGTCAAGTTGTTCTATTGCTGTGTACAAAGTGTACAAAGTTTGTTTGAAAAACTACCATGCATGTAGCTGACCAAGAGCAGAGCGAAGGTGTTCCGTGTGCGCTGGAATCACACGCCGAGGGCTATGACAAAGCGTCAGTATCTGACGAGTTCACATGACAATGTGTTGACATCCAAGCAGCTGCAGCTGCACAGTGACACCTCCCTCTTTGTCCTAACATTGGAAAAGATGTAACTAGATATTGCTTTTTTTATTCTCGAATTACTTAAATGCCTGATATTTATATAGGTCCCAACCCAAATAAATATAAAAAAGAAAGTGTTTCATATTATCTCCAGCCTCTCCAGCCCATGTACATGGTATATAAAAGTTTGTGGGAAAATTTGCATTAATGTCCATATAGACTTTTTTTTCCCCCTGCTGAACATTTTGACAGTTACCAGTAATGTTGTGCCAGAGTTTCTCCTATATGGAGCTAGAACTTCACTGACCTCTCGGCTCTGACATGCAGAAGCACCTGGGACGTGATATGGTGTCTGAGCTTGGATTTGAGTTTACCATCATTCTCAGCTGTAAAAGCTGCCACGAGCTCAGCTCCAATAACTAAATTTGATGGGTTATGACAGCTGTCAGTCAAGCAAACATGACCCCTAGCATTCCTCTCCCAAGCCTCAGTATCTTCTCGATGAAAAAATTATAAAACATGCGTAAACTGGGACTGCTACATTCTCTATTTACTTTTTTCTATGCAGGGATGTTGGTGGTGGGAGAGTGCGAGAATGTGCCTCAGTTTGTTTTTACTGGGTATGTGCATGGCTGTTCCACTGCATGTGAGGTGACACATACATGCTTCCAAGCCTTTTTGTTTTTCCTAAATTACCATTTGGATAAATTTTCCTCCCTTTCATCCCCTTTTAACTAAATACACCTTCTTAGCTCCTGTCAGGCTTTTTACAGAGCTGGCAGTGTGTGCAGTGGCGTTTCACGGAGAGGAGCAGCTGTTTTCTAAAAGCTACATTTGCAATGCATGCTTTGTCATCTCCATTTGCTGTCCAAGTGCTGTAAAAAAGATTCATTTCTGAGATTTCGAGAAAAAATTACACAAGAAACTGCTTCTAGCTCTTCTAGCTATGTTTGAATAGTCATGTGGATCATATGGAATAGAGGCACAATGAGCCTTCCAAATGGTTTGTGTGAATGTGTTGTGGCCACTCTGTCAGCCACTTTGCATTTTCCTTTTCTTTAGCAATATGTGGGGTCACGGTCAAATGCAAACAGCCACATGCAGAATATTATGTAGAACGATGCATATAATGTGGAATCAGAATTCAGAAGCAGCATTTCTCCGTTAGTCACATATGCTGGGATTAGCAGAGTCAGTCACACTTACAGACACAGAACACAGTGCTTCACACTCTGAAGACCACGCCCACTGCAGATGTAAATATAACAGCGCTGGCAAAATGTTGTTTCTAGCTAAAACTATTGTATTTGCAAAAACATAGGATTCTCTTACCACTCTATGTCTACCAGAAAGAAAGTAAGTAAGCTTGTGTTAGCTATTTGTTAGCAAGCTAAGGCAGCTCTGCAAAGCTCTCTGATTAATCCACATTCTACTCCACCGTGAGTCAAACACAGTCAAATGCTTTAGCTTAAAACTGACTTTGGATATATAATGTGGTGAAAAAAATGCACTCCATACTTAAGCTGCCGTTAAAGATGTTCAATTTCTGGATCACTCGTTTTCCTCATTGTAACTGCTGTTGGCTAATTGTGAAAATATATTCACGATTGTCCTCTTAAAAGGTAAACAAAACTAACCCTGTTGGTAGTGCATTTCACCATACAGCAGCTTTTTGGGAGGTCATTAGTTCCTGATAATGGACACCTTGAAGGGCATAAACCTGCTTCTACCATGTTCACCTGTCAAAGGAATAAAAATGAAGCCTATTCATTTATCTTCATTTCTTGTCCAGTTAAGTTATTGTTTTAGTACCTTTCAGAAGCTTTAAGCATATTTTGATAATTACAGGCTAACATTGTGAAATGAAACTGGTTGAATTATAAAGCCATGGAGTTTTCATATTGTCCTGAACAGAATCTGTGTACTTTAAATCCCCTGTGACTTAAACCAGTGGGCTGCTGAGCTCCTATCTCCATTCAGTTGTCAACATGCACCCTTTCCATAGGATGTGCGATTGTTATTCTAATTGTGGAGACGAAAGGACACGAACATATAAAACAATGAGGAGGATTTTGCTTTTCCATCTGCTAACTCCCACTTCAACAAGTTTAGTGCAGAAGGCGCTTTTTTGCAGTTGTGAGGAAAGTAAACACTACGAGGCGGCAGCAGTTTGGTTTACCTGGTGGAAAGCCACCTGAGAGACACAACTAGGCGGTAATTTGATTTCAGCACATGTTGTTAATAAAGGCCTTATGCTCCTCTCTGCTGCTATGATTTCATTTAGACGCATAATGCTGAACATTAATATCAATACATACACTATTGATTTTTCCTCTCTGCCTGCTTTGGAAGAGAGGGAGTTCTAGAGCGGAGAAAGGGGGATTCAATTGCACGGAATTTAATTTGGTGGTGTCAGCATGTCAGCATTGATATCCTGAAATTCAGACTTGTCTGAAGCCCTGTTCAGTATCCTTGCTTGACCCCCATCCTGTGATTTCTTCTCCTCAGAGAGAGATGCATTACAGTGGAGGAAGGAGAGAAGCTCTGATCCCTTTCCCTCCTCTCTCTTTTACAAATTATTTGCAACCCTTACCCACAGAACCACAGAGGGTCTCTGAAGGGTCAGCGCTGCAGCATTTCCATGGAGAGGAAAGGCCAAGCTTGTGGGTGTTCAATGGAAATCTAACACCCAGAGTATCCTTAGGGCTTAGCAAAGGGCATCTGTGCTGCAAAGGTGGCTTGTGTGATTGTTTTGGTAATAAAAAATCATCCTTTGCTGGAAGATCAGAGTTCACTTGCTTCAGATGGTTTATCCAGAGTACTACCACTGAAGAATATTAAGAAGTGCATGTGGGAAGCACTGCAGTCGGAAATAAAACGTAATTGCGATTGATGTCGAGGGGAAAGCTGGCACCTCATTCATCAGAGAACAAACCCAATCCCGATATATTCCTCTGAATGTGTCCTCTGTTAATTGGCTACAATTATAATTAATGGGTGCACTCAACAAAGAATATTAAAGAACAGATGTTTACTCAACGTAAGTCAATAGTCGCAGAAACCTTCAATTATGGCCCCCCTGTGGGGAGCAAAGACGGAGCATTAATCTGGGCCAATTGACAGAAGATTGAATTGATTAGCTTATTATAAGGAAGCTTGGTTATTATTGCCATAACTCACTGCCCATTAGCAATCTTTCGCTATGCAGAAAGAGACAGCCTAAACACGATCAAGACCCAATCACATGACCGGCCCATATTCATCTTGTATACTTGATTAGGTCGGATGTACAGAGAGAGGCAGGCAGAGAAGAGAGTGGGTATCAATTTCACAATATGAAAATGATTTCCATAGACACCCCTGGGTGGCTACCGCGCACAAACCTGATTGGATACCATTAATCATGACTAAACAGTCTATCGTTGTGGTAGTCTTTATGCACAAACAAAACACCCAACAGCAGAGTTTTTATGAGTTCACTTCATGTGTACTTTCCCAAAAATATTCTCAAACTTTAAATATGTTTTTTTTTTCAAAGGGATGAAAGCAAATGTCAGAATATTCTGCCATTACCATTGATGGATGTATTTTCATGTTTACAGATTTAGCAGCAGTATGAGTTCAGACAGCGGACACATGGCGAATGTGCCTTGATTTGTGCTCTGCTTGCTGAATCGCTTGAATTGAGACGTACACCCCCTTGTGCTCCGCCTGCATGATGAGGGCTCCGCATCTGAACTTCCGTCCTGTCAAGTGTGCGTTGGATGCATTCCTCTGACAGCTCTCTCGCTTTACTTTGCACCCCCACCTCCACCCTCAGCCCTCCATTTCACACCACAGAGGTCAGGGATTCTGCTTGTGTGTGTGCGTGTGTTTATGTGTGGAGTAGTGTGCAAGCAGGAGAGAAAAGGAGCTGAAGCGTGTATGGGGAGAAGCTGTCTACCTTCTCAGCCCCTGGTGTTGTCAGGTCTGTGGTGTTAAAGAACTCCGACAGTATGTCCCCTACCTCACCTTGCTGCAAACAGGGCCTGATATCAGCTTTCATCCATGGTACAAGTGTGTGAGAATTGTGTGCGCATGCCCACCAGAGTGTAACAAGTTTCTTTTCTCCATGTGTTTCTTTGTGTGTGTGTGTGTGTGTGGGACGTGCACGTCCTTCTGCTCCGTATGGCTCAGCTGATCAATATTTATCGTCTGAATGTGGAGAAGACCGGCTTGAAGATGACTTGAGGATTAATGCAATCCTCAAACAGAATACAACATGTCAGGTTTTCACACCATCTCTTCCCCCTGGTGACCAGATGGGATGGTTTCAGAAAGGGGAGTGTGTATTGACCCTAAACCAAAAAGGCTGGAAACACACTGCCGCGTTTTACTCAAACACGTGGCAAGCTTATTGGACTCCACCACCGAAACACATTTCCCTTTCTGCATAGAATGTACAGTCTATGCTTGAAGCAAGTCAGAGAAATATTCACACTTTTACAGAAAATGTTTTCATCTTCATAACCTGGTGTGCGGCTTTAAAAGAAATATGAAAAAGAAAAGCAATTTGCTTTTTCTAATGTGACTTAGGTTCAATCACAAATAAGGCTGCAAGGGGTTGGGAAATTTCCAATAGATTTCCAGAAGCCCTTTGTGGGAAGTTAGCCTTGCAGTAAGGAGTGTGCTTTGTGCATGTGATTGAATAGCATAGATATCCAAGTGTACTTGCATTAAATCTTGTTATTTTAGTCAAGAATATGCTAAAATTCACCCACCTATTTTAAGTTAGTGCTAAGGGCCATCATTCTGCAAAGTAAACTCTTGGTTTATTCCCATAGAATGTTTCCCATGTTAAAAGTTCCCAGAATCAGTGGTGGGTAAACTCTATTGATTTTCATCAATACGAGCTATCCTTTGAGCAAGACTACTTCACTTTGGACTTTGTGTCCAAGTGCAACACTGAAGAGAGATGCAACAAAAATAATCAATAATATCACCATGGAAAGATGCAGGATCACAAATACCCATACACACAGTAATCTATCCAGCTGGTTTTACTGCAAATATTGTTTTTAGAATACATGTTTTAATGTAATGTATGTGAACATTTTTGTCAATAAACCATGATCTTTCCAGAACCACAACCAAAGGGTTTTGTGCCTAAAAGTAACTCTACTTTAACCACAATTTTGTCACACAGACAATTATTTTTAAGAGGTCAAAATATACAAACAGAGGAAGACTAATTACAACAGAAGAGGCCTAACCCTAACCCTTATTACTTTCTATGACTAAGCTACTTGGACGTCATGTTTGACTCATTAGAACTCAGCTCATTTGATAAATCCACAGTTTTATAATTTAAAAAATGCATTATTTGGGTAACATTACATTTATTAATTTAACATGGGACTGAAATTACTATCTAATTATGTTAAATTATGTTCACCAAATGAGCAAGTGTCTCTTTAGAAAGTTGAGAGAAATCCAAATGATCTTTTAGGAGTATATGTTTCCCTGCCTCAGCGCGGCTTCATTAAATTTAAAAATATGATAACGGAGGTATTCCTCTGGCGGCAGCAACGACTTTGTTTGTCTCATCATAAGTCATTTCAAATGGAAATAACCTTTACTCAATTTATTGTGAACAATTAATTCTGTCCTTCTGATAAATATGTCATGTTTCAAAAAAACATCTTTTAAATTTGATTCGCTTGTTTATTTGTTAATTCTGTCTTGTGCAGGTTTTGTTGAAATAATTACACCGATTCAGTTATGTCCCTTATTGAATTGGTCTATATTCCCCCATGAACACAATGTAAGAGTCTTTTAAATCCAGTAAAAAATTGACCTTATGCATATTCCACCACTCACCTGTCGACAGTGTCCAACACCAGCTGCTACAATCCCAGTAATGGCTTCCTCCTGACCTGACATGTATCTGCATACACCAGTTCATCTGTCTGTCATACATCCTCCTCGCTTCCCCCAGCCCTCGTCTCCGTGTTGCAGTCCCCACCCTCCCTGCCTGTCCTGTCCCAGGCTGCTGCCTGACAGCCAGCAAACCGGGCCTGACAGGTGGCCAGGCAGTGTCACAGGCTCACCGCAGAGAGCACTGCCTGTCTCCACTCATTTCCTCCTTTCTGCTCCCCTGACCTGAACCCCACCGCTCCAAACCTCAGCCCACTCCACCCACCTTCCTGCTGGGGGAAGATCATGCCAGACATAGAGGCTTCTTTATTACACAAGCTGTTTAAGGGAAGGCTTTTCTCCCAGCTGTCTAGTTTTGTCTTGATGTATGTTTGTTATTGCACTGAAGGTGAAGATTGAAATATGGAATAAATGTCTCAAGGTGAAAAGGATAAAAGGTGCTTTTCCACATTCAAGAGCTGCGTTAAAATGTCTTGCCAGTGCCTTTTGTTGAGATGCTTTTATACGGAATGTATTTGTATTCGTGATGAATTGAGACAGAGTGAATGCCATTTCTTTTCTTGCATCCTGAGGTAGTCATGTTGGTGCTCTTTTTTAAAAAAAAGATTTACTGCTTTGAAATTTCTACTCTCGGCACAGATGGGAATATGCACGTCCTTTGTTGCGATAAACAGAAAGAAGATTAAGTGCTTGTTTAACTCAGACATCAAAATCATAACTCATTCAATCATTTGTTCAGTTATTCATTCATTCATTAACCTAAACCTCTTATCCAACTTTTTATTGAGGGGAGCCAATGCAAGCTAAAGTAGGGGTAAGAGGTAGGGTACACCCCCGAAAGGTCTCCAAACTAACACAGTGCTGACACATGGAGACACACATTTACTCATGCTCTCGTTCAATCCTATGGGCAATATATAGAGACCAATTAAACATAAGCTGCATGACTGTGGGAAGAAGCTGAATGACTCGGACAGAATCCGCGCCGACACAGGGAGAACGTGCTCTTCCACAGAAGAGCTGCGAGCTGGATTTAAACCTGTGAGGGCTAACCACTCTACATCATTATGAATTAGATAAACATGTGTTACAGAGTCGCACCAGTTCCTTTTCACTGTGATCTCTCCCAGCAGGAAAGTGTCTTCTGAAACAGAAGCTGTGTTTTTTTCTGAAAGGGAACTGTTAGTTTCATCACACACGTTTACCAGAGCACAATTAGACGGTTGCCATGGGAGTCTTCCTAATGAAAGCTGAGACGACTGTTGAAATTCAGACATTATAATGCATCGCAGTAGAGGTCCCCGTAAATTGTTCCATCTCAAGAGAGAAAAAGAACGGATGGCTCCTTTGTGTCCGAGAGCGACAGTTAAATGGCTCTAAATCAGCCTTACAGTAATTTGATGTTTGATCTTCCTCACCCCTAAAACATAATGGGCTTGAATATGTGATCCCGTCCATTCAGAGCAGGATGAGAGTCTCTCGGCGGCTCGGTCTGCACAAAGGTGTGCTGTTAGCAGGAACATTCACACGGCCATGAACAAGATGGATGTGGTGCAGTTGGCTCCTCAGAGCGGGAGAGATGTCTTTTTCTCCCCCAAAGCACTTCTCAGATATATCTGTTTTGAAAGCACCTTTTCACAATGTGTCCATATTTCAGCAGTGTAAAATAACACCAACTAATGTGCAGCTCAACAGCCACCCACACCATTTCCATGAGCCATTATTTCAGCGCATCCTTCAAAATAAGACGTCAGTGAAGACATACAGAATTTGATTTTGGAGCTAACTCTAATTGCATTTTTTACATTGGGACTCCAGGGAAGATGGGGTGACCCTACTAATGGAAGAACTCATCAGTATCTGCCAGGGTAATTAGCCAAATTAGCCAATCCCCTCAACTCTAAGGTGACCCCGGTGTTGGGGTGAGCGTTTGACGTGCAGAGAATCTCCGCAGCAGTTATTGACTTCCAGTGAGGCCGTACCTGTTGGCCCTAATGTTTTGTTTATCCCACATCGTCGGCATGAAATGAGGCTGAACAGCTTTCAGATCGAGGTAGATGTCATGACATCTTGGTGCATTAAACAACATTAGTGCTTCAACAGAAAAATGAATGCCATTTTTAATGCTTTCCAGCTACTTGAGTAATACCATTTAAAAATAAAAAGTAAAAAATGCAGCCGTTGTCTAGCAACCACTTGTCTGCACACACAAAACTTATGTATGTCACATTTGTGTTAAAAATGAAATTATCCTTCACTTAAGTGTTTTCTCATTCCTCCTCCGGTGAGCGGCTACAGCATTAATGTTTTTTCCTCCTCGCAGAACTGCCTCTATTATTCAGCAGCCCTCAGTCCATTAAAAGGCATGTAAAATATTGTCTCTTTTCCCCTCCATTTCTGTTCTCTAACTGGACCTTGTGCATCCATTGTTGCTTACACATCTCACCAGCGCCTTCCTTTCCATCTCGCCAAGAGAATATTTAACCTTGGCGAGGCTCAGGGAGCAGATGGTGGGCCCTTATGTGTGTCCGGCATCATCCACAGCTAATGAAGTGATGTCTCTATAAACACCTGACAGTGGGTCAAACCAGCCCGGGTATGAAGACGGCCAGTTCTGGCTGCACAGAGCAGGAAAATACTCCCAGTTCCTTATTGTAGACACATTGTTGTGCCAGCATGCGAACCAATCCTCCCAAATTAGGACAGCCCTGCCTACTGCTGCACCTGCAACCTCACATACTAACGAGCAGAGCGTGGGCAGTATGTTAACAACCCAGACACTTTCAGCATTACACGCACACAGGAAATTCTGGATAATATATCACACAAAATAAACTAAATTAAATATTGGCCTCAACAGACTGCAGTTGTTTGATATTATTTTGTGTGCTGCAGTCTTATATACTAAGCAGGAAGTCCGCCCCCAATATTGACCCCATGGGTCGTTCGTTCAGCAGCTCATTATATTTATGTTTGTAGTTAGGAATTATGAAGGACGGCAAAGCAGAAGTGATGTTAGTGTAGAGGCAATGTGATTTTATGGAGAGGAGGACTTGTTGATGCTACGCTTTGAAGCTGACTTGTTTACAAGGACAGATTTGTTTTTTTTGTGTGTGTGTGTGCGTTTTTTTTTTTTTGGCAGATTTTTCAACATGCAGCAAAAAAAACACAGGCGTGAGAAAAACCAAAAGCAGCTAATGTCAGTTCGCCAGCTTGTAAAAGTGTACACGTGTGGTGTGCACCTATCCAGTCTTCATTCCATTGTCATTTATGCAAATGTATGCTCATGCATCGATTGTACAAATATTATTTGTACTTTCTGCGATTGACACTGGACAGTAGTCATGTTTCCATCAACATTTCCTATGCACATTTTGAAGTTTGCTTGAGAAAAACTTTGGTAAAACTTTTGAACATGCGCATAAAGGTTTTTACAAGCATTGAACTCACATGACTGATCAGCCGTTTCTGCTGTCGACTTCTCTCCATTTTCTCTCGTAGGCTGTCCTAAATATGTTTCCAAAGTATGTTGAATGGAAACACAGACACTGATTCATGGATCTTCTCTGCTGGCCAGTGTGCAAGCATTGGACAGTGAGCTGGTGGCCTCCATGCCGGTGTCAGTTTCTAGCAGCATTTCAAGACTCGTAGTGTCCTGGGTTTCTTTAAGACTTGTCTAGATTGTGGAGTACAAGAGGACGCAGTCCAAACCAGTGACTCCTCGTCTGTTTGCTGGTTTGACAGGCACATTATGCTATTAGAATGAATAATGTACGAGTTGAAGGGTCAAACCAGATTGACTTACACTGTAGTACCTTGCACAATGTCATGTAAAGAAAAAAATTGATTGATTGGTGTCAGTAACAACAACCAACCAGCCTTTGGCATTGTGTCGGAAAATCAACAATGAATTATATTTAAAAAAATCAATATTAACACTCTTACAATAGATTCATTGAGTTTAAAGAAACTATGCATTGTTTATTTTTCTGCTTTGCTCTCTGTAACAAACTGCTGATCATTTCTCAGACAAAGGTGTTGATTAATGTCAACAAGTTTGTTAAATGTGGTGTGACTGCATGTTAACTCCGGGACTAACAACCTTGGAATAAGCCCCCATTATTGGTACTTTTCTTTGTTCTTCCAATTCTGCTGTTTTCAGGTTGGTTTCAAGTATGCCAGTTCACATAAATTCTCCTGTCTGGACGCAAATCCAGTGCCTTTTAGCGGGCTACACTGAAGATCTCCAGACTCACTGGCTAATTAGATGCTACTAAGCCAGGGAGAAGCAGCTGAATATGAATGTTGGTTTTACAAATCCTACTCACTGCGCCTTTAATGTTCTAGAAACACAACAGCTTGAATTTATATCACAGAATAAATATAACTCAGACTCCACTCGTGATAAACGGCTCATCTACTGAATTAATAATAAACACATTACAGAGGCAAACAGTGTTCAACACATAGTGGTGCAGAGGATTTTCAAGCATTGTGGCCATGCAAATAGCTGTTTATGACAAAATGTTCTCTGTATACTCTGATGCAAAACAAAGGACTCAAAAGGCCCATTTCTTAGAGCCGTAAAGCAAAACAAATCCCTTTAGCAGACTTGAAGCAAGGGCCAGTGGTGTACTAAGGGGAGGGCACCTCACTGATGGTGCCCCCCATGTTGAATCAAACATGATAACGTCAAGTTAAGAAGAAATGATGCAGTGCCATATAAGCTGGCCAACATGCTAGAAAACTTCCTGTGCACTGGTGCCTTTTTTTCATTCCCCTGCCCCTCGGACAGCCTGAGCCTTAAAATGTTGTTAATAACTGGACTGGTGCTCTGCTGTAATTTCATAAATTCCGGAAAATGCTGCATTGTTCTTGCCAGATAAGGCCGGTGATGTTTGGCATCTCAAGATACAGTAAATGTGACAGGCAGTCCTCATTTATATTTTACCTCTCCTGATTTCATCATGATGGGAAAACAACAAAGACTGTATTAAACACAAAAAGCCACCATTCAGGAAAGTCTTGCAAACTCAGTGCTTTTCAAACTTTTTCTTTCCTAGGAAGATGTGTCTCATTGAGAACTTTTCTTTTTCATTTCTATTCAGGTTCATTTATTTGTGCACCAAACTTCTTTTTATGCATAATATCCTGTCATCACCACTGGGCATGCCACAGGAGCTCTACCTTTGTCCCCTTTAATTTTCAACTGGAAACAAAGCCTGGGCATAGATAATTGGCTCCGCTGCTAACAACTGCCTTTGTCAGTGCAGCTGAATTTACTGTACTGAGAGCAGCTTAATGACAGGCCGAGTGTTTTTACTTCTAGCCAGAATGGTCGCACAGCCGCAGCCTCGCCACTGTTGCTTCCCTCCTGTGCTTCAGAGATGGTAAGATAGGCAAGTGTACAGCAAGACGACTATTTGTCACCCAGCAGTCGACCGCAGACTGGGGTGTATAATTACCACTTAGTGCACAATCAGCTGCCTTGTCACACCCTCACTGGCAGAGCTCTTCAAATTCAGAGGTTTTTTTTCTCACATATTTTTTTAAACTCTTCCTCCTTTTTGTGCATTCGCTTTCTATTTCCATCCACATTTCACTTATTTTCTCAATGATTCTTGGTTATATTATTTTAATAGATGATATTTTTTGTTTACACATAATTTGTGACTGCTCCGCTCCCTCCCTAACTGATTTACATATTTCTTTCTCATACGTGCCTCTCTTTCTGCTAACCCCCGCCATATATCTGCCTCTTGCTCCACTCTTTCCTCTCTCTCCACTTTGCTGCGCCAGCACTTTGATAGCAGAGTTGCTGGGGGTAGTGGTTTAATGGGGGGTGGGGGCTGCAGGCCCAGATGAGAACAGTCAATATTTCATATCTCTACCTGGAAGGAGACACAGAGGGCAGTGCAAATTCAAATAGGCTAAGATGTATGACACCCACACACAGTTTTAATCGTCTTGCCAATGGGGGATGCTACATAAGGCTGCATGGCTGACGGCTTCTGACATGAGGAATCCATTAATTTCAACATTTGCAAATAGAACACGGTTTTTAAAAAGACGGCAACGCTTGCACTATGGAAACTGGAAATTGAATGCAAGGACAACAATAAAAGTGAAGTCACATTAGCATAAATCAAATTGTCAAACTTTTACATCTTTGAATGCATTGTGCGCATAATGCCGACATGGCTGCGAGTTTTGAATAATGCAACTTGTGAATAGCAGCAATTTTTCCCCCTCTGATCAGGTTTCAGGTGTGATTATGTGCTGCCGGTTTCAAAGGTGTGTTGTAATGAAAGTGGATGGCTGTGGATGAAAGGGGTGTTCCCTTCCCCGCTGCCAAGTCCCATTCTTCCACCTGAACTCAATCAGCCATTCAGCACATGTAGACGGAGCTTACTGTTGGCCCCTCATATTGGTTTCCATTGCCCAGAGAATAACTCTGCAATCAGTTCACATTTCTCTCCATATCCCTCTCAGGTTGGCTACATCTGCTCTCATTCAGGCCTCTGCAGCTCGCAAATGAACCGCAGTCTTATCAGGGTCGAAATAGTTGCTCTGAATGATGTGATGTGATCAATTTTTGCTTGAGAATCATGAGTGCCCATGAAGATGTTAATGTTGTGACCATATTCCCCCATGCAGACTTATTTCTATGGTAATGCAGCTATTCATATGCCATTTTTAATATTTGCTTACAGCAAATCAATAAAGGCCAATGTGCTGACTGCATTCTGCACCGGATAAAGCATGTTGGAAATGTATGCAGCATCCACACATACATTCAGCTCTATAATAGGCACAGCTTTGACATTATAGAACTTTTCAGGGAGACCGTGCTCCATCACAACATAGTCATTGCATAGTCATTGCATAGTAAACTGGTTTTCTATTAAAGTGAAATAAATATCACCTGATGCGTGCAAATGAGAATAGAGAGAATAGTGTTATGAAGTAAACAATACAATGATCTTCCCCTGAAAATTATGTTGGATACACTCCTGAAAGAGAATCACATCCAATTCTTTACGCAACAATAAAAAGAGGAGCTGGGTCTATTGTACCTGTCTTTCTGTCTGGCCCTAGTTAAATGCTGCTGCTTGCGTTTGATCTCTACAGAAGCCTGCTTTTGGCTCCTTTGCAAGGCCTTGCCACTTGGGTGCTGAACTGCTTCATTCCGGTTGCCTGTGTTTGTTTGTTTAACGCCAGGCTCTGCTTTCACACAGACATAATTAAATCAAGCCTAATCCACTATTTATGCATTCTGCTTCTGAATTATTCACACAACAGTTTTATGTGTTATTGCATTTTTTTTCCAAGACAGTTAGAACTTGTGGGGCTGCCGTTATTGAATAGAACTTCCCTCAAGATTGCTTCTTTTATTAATTAACCCCCCCCCCAATGTAATGCTACACAATGCAGTCATGTAAAAGCTGTGCTTGCATTTCTTTGCTTAAGCAAGTATGAATTTGCCTAATGCAACTACACAGTGTGTAATAAGAGTAATTATAGTGCCTTTAGAGTGCACATCAGCTTTCCAAGAATATTTTGTTACCATTGAAAAAAAATCTGTTTAAATTCATATGATAAGCTAGATACAGTACATACAATACAAATACATACAAAGCATCCATACACATACTTTACCATTCTGTTTAGTATGTTAAAGAAAGATTTAGTGTGTCTCATACATCCATCCATCCATCCATCCATCCATTTTCCGAACCGCTTCATCCAGGTAATCCCGGGTCACGGGGAGGCTGTGCCTAT
>JAOWBC010000710.1:12409084-12420099 GCA_028566105.1 Hypoplectrus providencianus | reverse complement strand
GTTACATATAACAATGAATCTAAATATAAATCCCTAAATCCCACCTGTTTATCATAAACATATGAAGACTATATATTGAACCAACTGATTATTTCTAAAGGACATTTTTTCCTGTACATCATCACACAGGCTGCTGACTCGTTGGCCTTTATTTCATTTGAACCGTCCATTCTTTTTTCTTATTATAGCAGCTTTAATATAAAGCTAATAATTCTGCAGCTCGTGCCGCACTCATAGCGCAGATCAGGGGCAGAGGGGGTAACTGGGGTGTGAAATAGACTCCAGTTAGCTGATGGACACATGAAGAGACTCGGATGGGTGCTTGTCACTCACACCGCCGGGACCCGCCTTTTGCTCCATCTGAAGTGAAAATATGAATCTAAATAGCCTGGAAAAATGCATTATTTTTTTCCTCCCAATAGATCCCAGAAGTGTGCACGGGGCATCATCGTCGTCAGGGAGTCATGTGTAGCGCAGATAGTGCACGCTGCCTGGCTGCTCCTCCGTGCGGTAGGAGGGGTTGTAGTGACGCTGTTATCCAATGGGCACCGGCTTCCTCTGGACGGAGCGCAGCACCTCTGTCTCAGCGGCACTTTTGCGCCAGACAAGTAGGGACGGTCGTTCACTCAGCACCCGAGGAGAAGAACGAGGGCTCCGGGAATTACTGAGCTGTATTTGGCGAAAAAGACTTTTTAAAAAAAAATCCTAACAAGCGATTTTCTTGCAAAGATGAACGTGGGCTGCGTCATCCTGGCGTGCACCTTACTTGTGGGCGCATCCTCGGTAAGATGAGTTAAATTTCTACATGTCTCTCCGGCTCTACAGTACAGTGGAAGTGCTGCACTGCTGTAGTTGGGGCTTTGCAGCCGCGCTGCATGAGCCCACGGAAAGTGGCTGCGAGAGGCTCACTTTCCCCCGCAGCGCTGCGCTAAAAGGCAACATGAAGCGTGTAATCGAGCTTAATTCGGCGACGTTTAAGGTCAAGAATATTTTTGTCTAAGTGTGGTGGGGGGGGGGGAAAGTCAGTGACAACTCTGTTCTCTAGCCTCCCCATCCTCTCGCCTAAATGAACTGCAGTGCATTATTGCAGAGGACAGTGTTTTCTGGAGGGGCTTCTCGTTCTGTTGGCAGCGATCAACTTCGTT
The DNA here is from genome assembly GCA_028566105.1 of Hypoplectrus providencianus. Taxonomy (NCBI): domain Eukaryota; kingdom Metazoa; phylum Chordata; class Actinopteri; order Perciformes; family Serranidae; genus Hypoplectrus; species Hypoplectrus providencianus. The sequence goes on along the minus strand of JAOWBC010000710.1, from coordinate 12,418,954 downwards.
TACGCACATTTACGCACTGTCATTTCTCCTTCTCTGTATTTCTTATATTCATAGCTCACTTGGTTATGTTTGATGTTAATTACTAGATCAACAGATACGAATAGCTTACTTTATCTTCAAACTTAGGCAAATAATGCTCTAAAATTAGCTTTATTTCCTAAATGCATGCATTTGCAGTTTACTATGAGCTTTGTTGTTATGCAGTCAATGGTATAATTGGCTGCCTGCATAATGCAACAAAGTGCAACATATGTTTTTATTTAAAAAGCATAAATAGATGTGATAAACGAGGTGTGTGGCTGCAAATGCATCATTTGGAGAATGAAATGGAGGAACTATTATGCTTATTCATCAACAGTATAATTCAATGCACTTGTCTTTTTTTATTTTTGGTGTAATTCACACATGTACACACTACCTGTGCTCGCACACACACACTTCAGTGAGCATGCATGTTTAGGTAAGCTGTTTTCCATAGTCATCATCTTTATAATTGGCTCTCATTGACATAATGATCATGACTCGTGTCATCATTTTTTCCCCCCTTCAACATCTGATGATCATGATGCCAACATCTGTAATGATATAAAATAATGATAATTATTATTACACAGCGTGGAGGTGTCAGCGCAGCGGGCTGTCGTCTGAAGCAAATCACTCTCCGTCTCCAGAGAGACCGTGAGGTTCAATATCAGTCTGAAAAGGCTGTGAGATCAGCTTGTGACCCTTGTGGCTGCAAGTCAATTTGCCGATGCTTAACAGCCCGTCTTGTTTTATTCCTCAGGGGAGTAAGGCAGGCCAGCCCGTCAAACCCCCGTGCAGACCTGGCTTCTCCCAGAACTTCTACACAGTGATTGTCTCGAGAGACGTGCTGCATGGCCAGAGCATTCTCAAAGGTAAGTCTGCTGCTGCTGGATCCTATTTATTGACTGATGATATTTTCTCTTCTCTGCCCAGATGTGTCCCTAAATCCCACAGCATGATTGAGTGAGTTAGTGTGTGCCTACAGTTCGTGTGTGCGTGTCTGTGGGTGGGATATATATTATAGCGCGTAGCTCTCCATCACTCCTGAAGAAGGTCAGAGCGCTCTGGTTGTGGCTGTGCAACATAAGCAGCTCATCTTGAGCAGAAAGTTCCAGGTGTGATGCATCTTGGGTTGAAATAGAACTCTTAGGATGTGTTTAAACAGGAAGTTACAGCAGGTGCGTTATGTATTCTGTTCAAGAGTTGTTGTTTGATATGGAGTTTCATTGATGAATGAACACCTCATTTGCACTGATTGCAGCAAAAAGGAACAATACATTTCTTCTTCTTTTGACTGACTAAGCAGCAGGCTGACGAAGCAGACTCATTTAAATGGCCTGTTCCCTGTGTTGCGCGTTTGCAGCTGGAAGCTCAAAACTTTTATTTCATTCCCACTGTTCAGTGTAATACACGTTCCAGCCCTTTTATTCTTTCTGTTTTTCGGAGAAATTCAATTCTGTTTTCATTCGCTCCATTTCTTTTCAGGGCAGGCAGTGTACTGAATCCACTGTGAGGTTCATCTCCTGCCATTTGAAATTATGCTGTGGTTTCTCTGCGTGTCTGTTCTATTTGCTGGTGAATCTTTGCCATAATGGAAAAAAATCCCTCTCATTCACATCCTGGGGTCCCAATTTGCATAACTGACAGATAAACAAAATCCTTGACGTTAACTGGATGTGCTTCTATATCACAAGGCCTCTAAACAGCAAAATGAAAATATCTTCTGTATAAATACCTCTGATCCAGCATGTAACCAGTGGCGGCTCAAACGTGGGGCCAGGCTGAGGCCAGATGGGATTTTTGGCATGTCTAAACCGATACAAGATATTTAAGGCTGATAACTAATGTTAAATAGAAGATTTAACAGAGTTTTTCTGTTTTGGACTGTTCTCTGATGTAGCAATCAACAAGAGTCTCACCATAGATAAATATAGTGCCTTTAGCATAAAGTAGGTTTGTCTGTAAAGAGGAGGCTTTTGGGTCCCCATAGAACCCCTTTTCAGTTGGATCAGTCCAGGTGAAAGGTTAGACCCTCATGAACATGGCCATGTCTGTTGTTCCCCCACCATAATTAAGCCGAAGTTGAAGGTGTAATGTAATCCCCTTCCCAACAAATATTGCTATAACCATGACATGTTTTTAGTTTCATATCAGTTTCATATTCGTATCCACCACCCTAGCTTTAAAATGAAGTCCAATACGTCCTGTGAAGACACGTCAGTTGATATGACTTGAACAGATATTCATAGATATGCAGTGGATTTGCAGGGACTTGGTTTTGGTAATATGGGCCCATTATTTTGTTTGTTCTGCCTTTTTCTTTCCTCTAACCTATTCTACATTGTAACTCACACTTGCGGGCAGCAGCAGTGTACAATGAGCTCAGCTCTCCCCCGACACTCTGCTTTTATAGCCAAATATTTGTCTATTATTACGTGAAATGCTGTTTGCCAGGAGGAAATGGCGTTCTCATTGTAACAGCTGTTTGAGCATTTTTCTGGCTGCGAGCAAAACAATTGACTTATTCCTGAGGTTATTTTGTTATTTTGGAGGCTGACAAGGACAGTGTGGCCGGTCAGTGGGGAGTCAGTTTGCCTGTAGGGGCTCACAGCTCAAGGCTCCTGCCTGTTTGGAAATGGGCTGAGGCGTCCTTCCTGACCCAAACAATGTTAACAGGGTGATGTGTCTAGGCGTATAACGTATGTTGGTTCCTCCTGTGTTTGTGTGTGTAATATTCAAGTCTTGTCTTTGGGGGATGCTGCACACACATGTGACATGTCCTAGCGCGCAATCGGCTGCGGGCAACTAGAGAGAGATTCTGCAAAGCTGACCTGCATTAACTTGATTTACCTTATGTGCTACATCAGCTCCAGCTTTGATCCCATATTGCTTCCACTCTAGCTTTCATTTAGTCTGACTCTGTGTTTGTTCTTTGTGAAAATCAATCTGAGAGCCATGCTGTCCTCCCAACTGGCCACTGAGAGGGATGGGGGCTGCAGCGGCTTACAGTAAGGCCTCATGCAATGATGAATGTGCAGGGGCAAGCCTGTTCTATACAGTGGGATACAAAGCGAGAGGAAGCCTTTAATACTAACGCCACCATATGTATAACCTGAAACTGTCACTTTTTCCAGAAAATGAATGGGCCGGGATGAGATGAGGGAGGGTCCAGGATGCTCGAGAGCCGGCTAGGGGGTTTACTGGACCGCTGTGGGCCGTGGCTGTTGTCTCCCTGGAGAGACAGACAGTGAGCGATGGGGGAAGGACTAAAGAGCTGTGGCCCAGCAGGTGCAGTGTGAACCGGCTCTCAGTTTCCAGGGGCTGAACAATGTGTGGATCGCAGCTCTTTTCATGCTGACGTGGAAGGGGATGTTGTCGTATTGTTTTGATCAGGTGAAGGTGCGGATTGACATTTTCTATGTCAAATTAATTTAGACCAATCGTTAAGTAAGTGAGTTATAAATATTTTCCCAGCTACATTCACCTTTTGCAGCATTGTGTCTGTTTGAATGACCATGCTAGAGTTTTTTTTCACACTTTTTATCACTGCTCTGTAATTACCAAGGCAAACAATAATGTTCTATGCGTAACGTTCAAGGACACATCATGGATAAGTGAATGGAGATGACAGCAGAGAGATGGAGGAGGATGTACAGAAGTGGGGAATGACATGCAACACAGCCCCCTGGCAGGATGGGAACCAGTGATGTGTGACTTCATGGTCAATGCTATAGATGCTGCTTTTCCCAACCCTTGGTTACTGTTCATTATCTGTTAACAAACAAGCAGGAAGTTGAGTCATCTGCATTACTACTAAAATAAACACTACTTAAAAAGTATTCTACATGGTTTTTTGGTCTATGAAGGTGGTGAATTTGCTCAACCTACAAGGGACAATGTAATCTATTCCTGTTTCCCTTTTGGCTTGTGACCCCTTTATAGCCAAAAATGTTTAGTCAGCTGATCAGCCGGACAGATTTTACTTTGTCATTTTAAATACAATTTGAAAGCCTTGAACAGGTAAAACTCCAGCACCAAGACAATCAAATTTCATATCAAATTTTGTGACTGCAGATTTATATTGTGACCCACTAGGAGTCCCATCACCACATTGAGCATATATAAGCTTTAAATTATCCGAAAATTTATCCTGGAAAATGGATGTTATTCTCTGGGCGTTGACAAAATGGATAAAAAATTGAACCTGATACCTTTGCACCAGCGTTTAAATCCACAACAGCATGACTTTGAACCTGCTCAGCAGTGATTTAAATGGAAGCCAATAGGTAGTAAATACACCCAGTCTTGCTAAAACATTGTTCAGATCTATGCTGCTTTTCGATAGTGTCCCTTGTAGGTAAAGTGATGTGTCTGCTCAAGACTTGAAAGGTCATTTTTGAATCGTAATGCTTCATTCAGTGCTCCCCTTTGGTCGTTCTTGCCTGACTTTATAAGGTAAAAAGGCTGTTATTGCTTTGTGGTTGACCATAAAAGACCTTTGTTTAACTAAGTCACAAATCTCTGTGCTGCCGCTAAGTTGTGCTGAATAAATCATCCCATGCTCCCATGGAGATGTTTGTCTGAGAGCTGGGTCAGGATTGGAGGGGGAGGCTGTGGCACACAGGCAAGCAGACAGCCGGGCTTTTGAGTCTCGGTCCGTGCAGATTCCCGCTGTGGGCAGATAAGCCATGAAAAGAAATATTCCAGTGATTGCACATCGCTGTGTAAACCATCACCTCGCTCCAAGAGCCGGAACAGACACCTAGGAACACGGACAAGGGGACGTGGCCTAGCACAAAAGAAATTGATTTGAAATACAGTTCAGTCAGGATAGTGTCTCTTTAAGTCACTGTCAACGCATATTTGAAAAGACAGCAGTGATGAGTTTCACCCTGTGCCCTTTGCTGGTCCTGAGAGACACTGAACAACTCAGCTCTGTGTGATTTAAATGCCTGACTGGGTGCATATTTGGCTTTATGTCGCCGAGATTATGTGGCAAAGAAAATGACTTTGATGGATTTACTGAATCGGAGTAAACATATTTTATGGAAGAAATCAAATCAATATCACATTTCCAAAGTCAAGTTCGGAGCAGAGGGACACTTTGTTGTGAGAAAATGAGATAAGAAAGTACTGATGACACTGTAATGTTTCCTTGCAAACTGCATCAATAGATGTGTGTATTTGTTAACCAAACATACAATATGTTTTTATAAAGCCTTGACTCTACTCTTTCCTTTCAGAGGGAATGGGTTTCTTTTCAGGGAATGAAAAAAATAATGCACAATTGAAAGTCTTTTCCTCCTTTCCTTCATCCAAGGGCTTTTAATTTAAAATCTGGCCTTTCTATCATGGTTAAAAAATTGCACACACTGTACTTTAATCTAAAAGATTAATTTAAGGAGGATCATGCTTCTATCAAGCTTTCCGCTTTCGGCATGGATTTCCTATTGTTTAATTCCATCTCAGAAAGTTACACATACAGGATGACTTGTAACATGACCCCAATTAGACTACAGCAGGAAAATCTGGCATGGAGCCATATCTGCTTTGAAACAGCTAGCTCGGCATTCGCTGTGCTGCGGAGAACTCCTCTGACTCCTAACCTACTATCCAAAGTGACAGGGCTTTCATAAGTACGTCCAGACCCAAGAACTGAAGGGGGGTGGCGGTGGTGGAGGTGGATTACGTTTCCAGGCATTTGATAAGCGGGATGCCATTTTCCCTCTGACTCACGAACGTCTCTCTTGTCCTCCAGAGAGTCTTTCATCTCTGCAGCCAGGACCTGCAGTCTGTGGCGAGCTGATAGAATACAGGTACAGAAGATGAGCCACATCATTTCTCTTTATCTCACCTGCCTTCTTACCAAACCAAGCTACGCTCCTATATCCCTCAAACTCCCCCTACAACATGACATACATGCTGAGCCAATTCCATCAAGCAAGCCACCCAAGATATAGTACATGCCACCACACAATCCTTTTCATCCTGTTTTGTAGTCATTTCCTCAGTGGAGGTAGTAAGTAAAAAAGTGGTTTTGATAGATGGGAAAGCGGCTGTCAGCAGAAATATTATTGCCTCTTGTCAGAGCTTCCATGTGAATTTTATTAGTTCTAGTGCACTGATCTCCACTGAGCTCCGCTCGCTGTGTACTGGTATTAGCGCCTGTCTGATGGTTGGTCGCTGGGTCATGGCATATGCTCTCATGGAGCTCCATTACAACTCAGAATATTTTCATTGCTTTCCCATCTGGTTCACGCCGAGAAACGGGCATGATTCATCTCGAACTCTTTGCGTGTTGCCATGTGAAGCTGTCGGAGCTGAAAACGTGACGCCTCAGATTCACAGCGCATTTTAAAAAGGGCTGTTTCTGTTTGCACTCTACCCTACTTTTTAAAACAATAGTCGATGTACATATCCTGACAAAACAGGGGTGGACTAATTTTGCCCTGAATTCTGACCTTCAAACAGAGCTGACTGCGTTTTATTCCCATACCTTAGATTGCATCTGCAAGAGCTGGCGGCTGAGGGTTAGAGCATGGAGTTATTATGAGGGAAAAAAAGAAGAAGCTCGGCACTTATGATGGTGTTAGCCAAAAAAAGTCCTTGGCAAGGGATTAACGGATAAGAAAGAGGAGTGTTGGAGGAGGAACTTGAGACTTGCCATTGTATTTCTGGAGTTGAGACAAGGGCAAATTTATAGAAAAAAATGTTTATATGCATGGACCAAGTTTAAAGGGATCTTTCATATGTTTTTAAACTGCCTTCAGATTTCAATTTAACCCTCGTGATAGATGCTTCTTTTTACATTTACTATCAAAGAAAGCAGCAAAGAGCAGTCTTTTAAAGAAATATATACCCTGTCTACCATTGATGACCTTGTATTCATTGAATTCTATTTGCATTCGTTATCGAAGACTTTTTTTTAATTGGACGCCTGAAAATCAATGTGTTTTAGTGCTTTGCATCCTGGTGCCCTTTAACGATCGGTGGCCTTGATTAAGACTCTATCGGCTTTTTTGTTGCAATGCAGAAATGAACAATTTTCCCACCGGGAGACCTCCGCTTCACCTCTTAGCTGTAAGTGTAACCCACAATCTACCAGTTCATTACAAAGATCCCCCCCTTACTCCCCTTTCTTTTGGGCTTGTGGGATTTACATGCATCTGAATACAAATCAGGTCTTCAGCACTGAAGTGGTGTTTCTTCGGCTCAAATGATTCACTTGCATGTTATCCAGCGTGTTTGTATTGTCATGACAATGCACAGTTAAGTGTCATTTAGGTGGATTATTGGATGGTTAATTGTTAGTACAATTATTATAAAAGAAAGGGCTTTATGTACAGTAACCCTGCAGAAGAGAGTGAAAAGAAGAGTAAGAGCTCAGTGCGAACCTCGCCTGTCAGTAAATAATGTGGAAAAGCTCAGTGTGTACCATTTTTCCATTTCTGTTATCATCAGTCTGAAATTGTTGCCTTTCAAAGCTGTGATTGGCTTTGAGTCATGCCATGCTTTCTTCCTCCCCAGAAATAATAATAAAAAAAACTTTGGGAAATAAAAATCTAGAGTTGACATTCTGTTTTGGAAGCTTTTATTTTTCTGTCTTTCATCTACCTTTTGGACCATTACCAGCTCCAGTTGCCCTCAGTCAAGCCTGGCCATAATGTTTCAATGTACCATTTGATCAGTAGAATAAATCTCTATTCTACTGATCAAGGAGATCTCTATTCTAGTATCTATAGGAGTGGATCCACATGTCCTCAGATCCAGGAGGAGGGGGAATGGGGACAGGAGGAGATGGATGTATAACAGCAGGATTACCACATAGTTTGTCACTGACTCCAACAACAACAAACACAACTGTTGTTTTAAACTGCGGTTAATGACGTGAAACATATGTTATTGTAGGTTCAGGATGTGGTTTTGTATTAATGCAGTTATGAAGGTAAAGTGTTAAATTTTATTTTTGAGCTCAGCCCTGCTCTGTGAAACCTCCCTTTAAACAAGCTCTCACACCCACTCCACTCAAAGTTTGTATGCAATGTATAAAAATAGAGAAGAAGACATTGTGGTGTAAAAGCAGCTCTGTAATTAAGACAGATTTACTGACCTCAATGGAGAGCTGTGAGATTCACACACCAACACCATCCAACTCTCAAAGGGGGCATTCTTATTTTCAAGTCCACAGTTGAATATTGGCTTTCACTAGATAGTAAATTCTAAGTGTTTACTTTACAAAACATGAAATTTGGATGACTGCAGTCCTAAGATGGTGCCTTTTCAGTACAGCTAAAATTTTAAAACCAAATGGATTTGTTGTATAGTAGTCAGTGCTATAGGATCAAATCTTCACAATAAAGTAAAGTTGACCTTGTTGGAACTTTTAGCCGTATTGTCAACAGTTTTTTACAGAGATCTTTTTCTATAATGGTGGTCTAAAAGGAAAATGCTTTTTGGACCACAGTGGGATTTTCACTTCAATTACATGAGTGGCCACCGGGAAAAGTTGGCTGCAAGTCGGAGCTGTAGCACCGTATCCAGTTATACATCAATGAGTGACTGTAACAGCACTTTCTACCTATATATAGTTTTTGTGAGAGAAGTCCTGACGGCTCGTTAAAAGGCACAGCTCCTGAATATGGGCTGTGTGAATTTCTCTGTGGAGGCTTTCACAGTATTTATAAAGCCACTAGACCGGTTTTATAATAAAAAAAAAAGACATGGAACACTCACTTTTTTACTATATTGGCCCTTTAACAAAACTAGGTGATTCCTAAATGTGAGCTCACCTGTTGCTTATGTTAGTAGGCCAGCCAAGAGGCCAATGCCAAAATAATACATCATTTGAATTACTTACAGCTGAATGTCATTTCTAGCCTTTTTATTTGAGGCTAACTCCTCCATCCCTGTACCAAGCTAGCACGTACCAGAGCAGTCTGTCCACTGAAACTAATAATAACTCTCCATCCAGCCCCTGTTAAAACAGCAGACAGGCTGATCATGTGCAAATGGTACAATATGTTTTCCCTGACTGATGAGAGAGCTGCTCTCTTTGCTCAGCTGTACCTTTTTGCCCCGCACCCCAAGCTTCACTCAGAAGCTCGAAGTGACGTATAGCCTCTCACTTTATTGATGAACTACAGCCAAGGGGTTTGACCTTGTGTTGCCACTTGACCTCTCATGTTCTCCAACACTCATATCCTCCATCTGTAGCACTGGAGGAGATGAAAAACACGGCCCAATCAAAATGATTTACGTTGGGCTCGACTCAACACATAGATCCCTCTGAGCTGCTGAATGCATCTCCAGAGGCCCACTCTGTATTGTACTGTACAGCCATTTTCTGAAGCCACAGGCTTTTGCTATTCTATCGCCTTAATTAAAAGACTACACTGTCAAGATGCCTTTGTTCTACAAACTCTAATATCAAAAAGGTCCCTTGCCAGAGTGCGGCTTGCGCTCTACTTTGTCCTTTGGATTAATTCAGCCTGGAATCTATATTTGATCAGGGCGCCTGCATGCTCTTGTTTTTACTACATTTTCTTGTTCATTTTTGTTGAAAGCGTAAACACTCACTTGTTTATTTATGTATAAACACAGTATATGTGTGTTTGTGTGTGCATGCGTTTGTAGGCAGTGCTCCATCCACAGAGTGATTATCTTAAACGGAGAAATTAAAGGATTACAAACCAGCCAAGTAATCCAGCTGTCAATCTCACGGCTCATTAGTAAGCAAAGGAGAGGGATGAGGGGGAGAGAGGTGTACAGCACACTGAGAGAGAGAGAGAGAGAGAGAGAGAGAGAGAGAGAGAGAGAGAGAGAGAGAGAGAGAGAGAGAGAGAGAGA
>JAOWBC010000710.1:12386356-12401728 GCA_028566105.1 Hypoplectrus providencianus | reverse complement strand
CTCTCCTCTCCTCTCCTCTCCTCTCCTCTCCTCTCCTCTCCTCTCCTCTCCTCTCCTCTCCTCTCTTCTCCTCTCCTGCTTATTTTTTTTCTTTTCTTCACCTAGGAAGACTTTTAGATCCAATTTGCAGTCCTCTCTGCGCCTGCTTTGCCATCTTTCTCAACTTCAGTGGATCCACCAGCCCGCAGCTCTGTGTGAACTTCTCTTCACACTCTGGAGATCGTATCTGTCGTTCCAGGGAGAAATGGAGCAAACAGGGGGATAAGATGTTGACAGTGAACATCCTTTTTCGCTATTTTATAGAACATATGATACACAGTTAACATATATATGTATTTCTGGGTGAGTAGATTGGATCTGTGTGCGCACGCATGCTTGAGCTCCCCTCCCATTTTCAATAATCTTACCACACACCACCACAAGTCAGAAGCAGGGTCCTTGCAGGCTGCATTCTAAATACTCTCAAGGCTGGAGGCAAAGCAACATGAATTTCAATGAATTATTAAACAGGATTATTTATTTACTTCCTCCGCACCCTGAACCACCTAACTGGCAAATCTACATAGCATTTTTTCAAACCTGTGGCACATTTGTATGCATAATTTACTCTCATGGTTGAATATTTTCTTTAGGATGACGAGTAAAGTCTATTCTCTGTTCACCTTTGGGAATAAGCCCGCCGGACATTGAAGTGTGTGGTGCTGTAATTCTAATGGACTTTGATTGTACAGTGTGCTGTGCTTATCTCCATGAAGAGATTGATTTTGAAATGTCTATTAGCATAATTTGTTTTGTGGCCATCATGTGGGGCCTCTGAATTTTGGTTTGTTTTAGATTAATGACATTGTGTGAATCAAGTGGTATTGTTCTAGTGGCTGAGGGTGTGCCAAATGTATGTGTGTTTGCGAGTGTGTGTGTTTGTGTGTGTCAGACTGTGTTGGCAGTGGGAGGAAGAGATGAATAAGCGAGCAGAGGACTGGAGCCCTGCCAGCCCGTGAGACTCCGGCGCACTGCAGATGAGCCAAACCTCCATCCATTCACATGGAGCTCTTCATGGTGGGGCGACGACATGCCTCCCACTGTCAGTGTGTCTGTCATAATTTATGTGGCTCTGTGTTGATGTGCGCTGTAATTCTGCAGCACTTTCCATTAACAGACATTGTGCCGTCTTAAAGGCATGATTAAATATCAATCTAGACCTCCTGAGCCAACAACCTTGCTGTTATTATAAAGTTTAAATGAGAAAATCTTACCAATCTCATGGTAAACATCATTATGTATTTATAAAGGCCCTGTCTTGGATCATTAACAGCACGGCACACATCAAACATGGCACCTTAATAAATAGCAAACAGCCCACGTGTAACTGAAGCGCAGAGGTGTGACCTATGCAAATAGCACACAGATGAAATGTAAATCAAGGTAAATGAGATGACACCCCCATTCCTGCCGTGTGAGCCAACCTGCACGGGTTTCTTTACATTGCCATTCATCCAGTGTGATAGGGTGTGTGTGTGTGTGTGTGTATGTGGTCAGAGACATCAGTTAGACTAACACTGCAGTGATGGAGGATGCAGCTGGAGGGCAGTTAGATTACAGCAGGATCCTCCTGATATTACTGCCAGGGGTGCAGAATGTGCCTGATAACACTCACAGAAATATGACTGTTTTGTATCAGGAGTGAATCAGTTAATGAATGGACCCCTCAGGGCTAATAAATGCACATGTGCTATACAGGCTTTCTCTGTAAATATTAAAAATCAGACACAGTCACCTTTTCTTTTTCAAAGATTTATGATGATTGATGAACTCTTTGTCAGTTTTATTGTAAGAGAGCTACACAAGCTGCTTATGGAATTATATATTCACGTCACACACATATACACTTAACTGCCACTTTATAAGGTACACCCATAGACTGAACATGAATATAAATCACACATTTCCACTTCCTCCCTCTATGTAAAATCAAAGCCAAAATGTCACGGATACAAGAGCTTGTGCAGGCTGCTGTGGATGCTATATCTAGGTCCCGCCTATTAGCCCCCCCAACCAATCCTAAGTCAATCACAGTTTTCACTTGTGATGTTTTAGCCACGCAACTACTTAAAACCAAACCCATCACAAAAAAAGAACACTGAAAAATAGTTTTGTTTGGCCTATGCCCCATCTACAAGTCAGAGGAGAGTGACAAGACTGGTTCAAGCTTTTCTGATCTCACAACAGCCGGACCTTGGAGCAGATGGGCCACAGCAGCAGAAGACCACACCTGGTGCCCCTGCTGTTGGCTTAAAACAGGAAACTGAAACTACAATTGGAAAGGCTCTAAAAAATAGAGACAGAAGATTGGAAAAAAGTGGCCTGGTAGGATGAGTCTTGATTCTTATTGTGACATTTAGATGCTAGGAAATGAAAGCATGGATCCATGTGGGGCTGTATCAGTGGTTCAGGCTGCTGATGGTGTTGTAATGGTGTGTGGGATATTTCCTCGTCACACTTTGGACCTCTTAGTACCAATTAAGCATCACTTTTTGAGTGACCCTTTATGATGACAGTGTAGCCATCTTCTATGGCTATTTCTTGCAAGAGGTAATTAAACTCAATTGATGTCAAGCTGGTTTCTTGAACATTACCATCCAATAAAGCAACTTTGCAGCATCTGCATGATGCTGTCATGCCAATGTGGACCAGAGGGATGTTCCCAACTCCTTTGTTGCTTCTATGCCACAAAGATTAACACACTTGAAAGCAAAAGGGGAACCAACTTTACACGAGCAGGTGTACCTAATAATTTGGCCAGTGAATACTGAGATTAAAAGCATTCCTGGGCCGCTGTAAGTCTTTGTAGTTTTGTTGACAGCTTCTGATTAGAATATGTATTTATTCACATACTGCACTGTATAGCGCATGAATTCAGTGGAGATCAAGGTACATGCACGTTTAATATGCTTACAGCAAGGAAGTTTCAAGTAGTCCTTCACCTGTCATAATCTTGATCTGGAAAGTCATACTTAAATGCAAGATCAGAAGTCAATTTTCTGTAAAAAGATATGCATGATACTAGTCTGAAAAGCCAAGCTCAAATTGCTCTCTTTTAAATGTAAACCAAGTTTCACAAAGGCAACACAAGGGAAACAAGCTAGCCTTTGCACAGCTGTGGCTCTGAGGCCACCACAACAGATAAAATATGCTCTGTCTATTATTTATATACAATGAGAAGTCCATAACAAGGTGACTTGGGGTTTAAATTTACTTTTCTTTGGTCATTAGATACTTTCATTGTATAATGATATTTTTTTTATTTTCATACAAACAGGAAATTCTCTCATTAAAACACACCAACTTGTTGTCATAAGACACTATGATTTAAAAGATAAGATTAGAAAATTAGATTAGAAAACATTCGTTTGAGGTCACAAGTAACATTGACATGGTCCAATCAAAACCAAATCTCTAAGTATATGTTTACAAGACACTGTGTGTTATTAATGCGTCATTACAAGGTATTGTGAGCTTTAACCCCAAACAGCCTGCCCCCTGCCTATTTGTTTTTTTGTTAGTCTGTAAACTGGAAACCTAAGGATTAATTTGAGGAAGCAGCTTAGCATTGTGTCAAGTTGTACCAGTTATAAATCTGAAACAAGCAATTGTTAATTCATCAGTGAATATATTTATTGAATTATTCAAGTGAGTTGTATAACTGGACGATGAGCACTTCTGTTTAGGAAACTGCTGAGAAACCCCCTTATTGTCAATATGCCCAGGAAAGCCATGCATCCTCTGAATGCTCTGGGTCTCTAGTTTGTGGATCTAAAAGTAAAGTCAAAAAATGTACTCACTACTGAAACGGCAACATTATCACACATGACTTAGATTATTGAATCTAGAGCCTCAAAGAGCTTTTCAGTCATGCCCAATGTATGCCATTCACAGATGGTTCGAGAACCCCAGAATGCTAAATATTCAAATCCAACAGATAAAAACAACACGTTCATACAGCATGAGGAATCCTTATCAGACAGTGAGAACATTGTTTCCTCACATGTTGGCAGAAATACAGCTCTGTAGCAGTTTGACCAAAGCTTCTTGAACTTTCCTCTGCCCATGCTCTGTGTTGAAGGAAAAGAATGTGTTTCATCTGATTCATCTGAGTTTCTTGCAGCCGGTGCAAAGCAAACCTCTGACCTCCACTTCTCTCTGACCGGTGTGGCCAACAGGGTGCGTGAGATCATCTCCTCCTCATGTACAGTATGAAGTAGAGTGGAACCACAGGAAGGAGTTTGATGTGTGAGCGGGGTGCTATATCTGGCGGTGTCGAGCGCTTGAGGTCTGGGGTCTGGCAGGGGCCTCCCAGGGGGGGCTTCGGCCCAGAGCTACCCACTCCTGAATATCTCTTTGAAGTGCTGGGGGAAGGTTAAGTGCTGACAGGGGTGTATAATGGCTTCCTCAGGTTATGTTGTGTTGGGGGAAAGAGCTGTGCTGCGTTGTCATATGTAGTCTTGTAAATGCTGCTGAGCTGAGCTGAGTGCTGCAGTGCTCAGGTTACATGGCCCACATAAACATCAGAGAAAAAGGTATTATTCAGGCCGGCACTATGCTGATGCGCTCTGACATAATAGAATCCAGAGGATGTGTGAGGGAAGTTGCATTAAGTATCTCACAGGGCCCCTCCCTTTCATCACATGGCCATGCACTGCAGCATCCACAGCAGGGTCTTAAAAAGAGGAGGGCTGCGCGGATGACACGCTGTCGAGTAGAAACAGGGTGAAGAGCGGAGCCGCGCTAATGCAGGCAGACAACAGCGTCGTGCCTGCTGCTTTCTGTATGTCCGCCTCTGCTCCGCTCTCTTTTCTCTTTATACATTTGCCTTTCTCTAGCTCTTCTACATCATCATTTTTCTTCCTGCCCTGCTCTTTGACATTTATCCCCCTCCTCATTATTCACTCCTTTTTTTCTGAATGCTCTTTGGTGTGGTCCCTTGTCTAGCTTTGGTTGAACCTTTCTGTAATGCCTCTGCCTATTTTATTTGTTTTACTGAATCAAGGCCACAACAGTGAGCTCTGACAGGCCTCTCCATCATGCTCGGCCTAGTGATTGATCTCAGATGGGCTTCGGGAGACTAAGGACTTACAAAAACAAACAAACAGCGCACACACAAAGATGCGTTCGAAAATGACTGGCGCACACACCAGCATTCTTTTTTCCCAGCGATAGTTGACATCAAGGCAAAAGCTATATGGTGAAAGTGAAATGAATTGAGTTTCTGTCTTGCCTACTGTTTGATAAGGATGAAGCAATTTCCAGCACGTTTCTCTACTTTAGATGTGAGCACTCACAGTAAAAGCCCTTTTATTCACACTTATTTAGCTTAGGCTCCATCAGCCTATTAGCATGGATGCTGTGGCCCCTTGGCAAGACTTCTACTTCTGACATCCAACTCAATCATTTATGCTGGCCGGTGCCAGTGTCCATGTCCAGCAGAGAAAGATGGCACATGGGCAGGGGGCGGCAGCCTGCTCCTCAGATGGCCTCTCTGCATTCGTATAAATAAGCACAGTGCTGTATAAATCACATATTGTGTGATGGAGGAGGGCATTAACATTGTCTATACAGTCTTGGTGCCTCTCTAAATCATTTCCATCGATTCATCAAGCTCTTTCAGTGCAATTACAAAAGATGAAACTGCCTCCGCTACTTCAGTTTGATTGCTACATGTGTGAAATGGGATCCAAACTGCACCACAGTCTGCTTCCATTTACACAGAGGGCTCCATCGATAACAAATGATAACAGTGAGATCTCACAAGGATGTCTGAGTGAAATGGTTGGCTCATTTGACAGATTACTGAGACTTGTTGGGGTGTAATGAAAAAGCCTTCGGAATGAGCACTGTACTGAGGAGTGTGTACATACAGGACAGAAGGCTTGTGTGGTGCATGTGGGACAGCAGAGGGTAATGAGAAGGAACCAGGGGGAGGTGGAGACAGGGAGTCACTGAGGTGGAGAATCAGAGGTGTAACGACTGTCCTGAGATCAAGTGGCAGCCTCTGGGCCAATGCAGAGGTGCCTTTAACCTGTATTACTGTATTCTTTCTGGTTTCTGATGCTACCAAAGCTCAAAATGGTAATAAGGCTGTGGCTACCATGTGGTTGACAAGATGCTATCACAGTGCACTGTGTTTTTTTCCAAAAACCTTGCCACTTTCACAGTGTGTTTTCACTTTAATTCAATTAACTTCAATTTAAGTTAATTGTACCATATAGGTCCCTTAAAATGTCTTGTATTGGGTTCGGTTGGACTTTAAGACACTTACTTTGCCTGCAAAGCTAGCTAGCACTAGTGTTTGGCAATAACTTGGTGTCCCTCTTAACACTTCCATTCTTTCATCCAAATATGGTTACTTCTGGCTGAAAAAAACAACAAAACAAAATGCAAAGCTTGAGGCTCCAAAATGGTAGTCTACAAACCAACAGGTGACAGACCAACACGGTGGCTCTTTCCACTTCCACTTCTACAGTCTTTTCCTGAAATACAGTAAAGTGAAAGCACTGTTAGTGTTCATCAGAATCTGCTGACAGTTGTCTCCTCTTGCTTTGTTTCTCTCTGGATTTGACCCCTTCTCTCTGTCTCATTATTTCCCCTTCATACTTGACTCACTCTGCCCTATTGTCTATTGTTCACTGATGCCCTTTAACCTTGTGCCCCACTGGCCTCTTTCCTGCACAAGCAGATTCCATTAACAGAAACTATTTTTCACTCAGATATGTCTCAGGCAGCTCTTAAGGGTCAACTGCGTTGTACTTGAATTATAGTTGTGTCAAATTTTTGACATTGTTACATTCAAATTGGCTGTATGATATGAATTCCCTCTGGTTTCTCATTAGCGTTGCTCACTGAGATGCCACCAAATGTGACATTTAGACCATCTGAAGCTCTGTTTCATTTCTGTTAAACCAGTTTGCATTTCCCATGATTAAGCTGTAGTAGTCATTCTCTGTGTACATATGAGCTCCACTATGTCTCCAGGAAGTGTTGAATCAGGGCTGGGTAGTGAGTGGAATGCCAATTCCTTTCAGGGTGAAAGCCATTGGTAACTGAAACACTCACTCATTACTCTTAATTGAATTGGAGTTGTACTGTTTTTCCTGGTTATTTGCTGGAACAACTGAATCACTTCTCATCATCAGTTTGGGGGGTGAGCGAGAGAGTCAGGTCATGAAATTCCCGCATGGCTTGTCCATCCCAGAGCGCAGGACATTAATGAATGAGCAGAACTCGACTGTCACTCTGGAATTGGAGCACACACACACAACAATAGCCCTTTCCCCCCGACGAGAAATGCGGTGCAGGAGGGCTCCAATTTGCTTCTCCTCTCCCACAGAGCTTGGCATTCAGTAGAGCGTTCCTTATTCAGAGAAAGAAAGCATCCGCGGCAAAATAAAACTAGTGCCATCTGCTCCATCTCCCCTTGCTTCCCGCCACAAAGCAGATGATTATCAACTGGAGCCTGCTCAGCTTCAGCGGAGCACTGGAGCATCTCAGCCAGCAAGCAAAATATCAACTGTCTGAATGTGAGAACTTTTGAAAAGTCGCAGGCTTCCTGTTTTGCACTTATATTCTCTGTAATGTGCTTGTTCTCCATACACATGATCCATTGACATTTCATGCAGTACAACACATTCTGAAATACCAATGCATAATTACATTTTATGTAACACTCTGAATGCAAGCTTCTGTGTTCTCCACTGTTAGCACAAATACCATGGTGATAATGGGCTGGACTGCGTCAGCGGGCGCTTCGAAGGCTCATATTTAGTCTTTCTGCTACTCTGTAAGCATGGACAGACGCTAATGGCCAAAGGATAGCCAGAAAAATAGAGGACACAAAAAGTAGACCACAGGGGTCCATTCATACCCTCCTGTGCCTGTCTTTATGAAAAATATGTATCTCAGCAGGCCACTGTGTCACATGAAG
Organism: Hypoplectrus providencianus; assembly: GCA_028566105.1. Lineage (NCBI taxonomy): Eukaryota > Metazoa > Chordata > Actinopteri > Perciformes > Serranidae > Hypoplectrus > Hypoplectrus providencianus. Next base: position 12,393,753 of record JAOWBC010000710.1, on the reverse strand, counting down.
TGTGCAGCCAAGAGAGGTGCACACTGACACACCACTAGCTGTGGCTACATGTGCAACCTCTGATGAGGGAATATGCCTTTAAGAGATTTTTTGGTTAGGATAAGGTCTTTAAAAAAGTTCATTCGCAAACATATACTTCTTTTGCTATTAATTTTTATTGTATCTCTATCACTTATTATTTTTAGTGATTTATCTGCAGAATATTTTCTCTTTATTTGGCTTATTGTTCTCTGAAAACAGTTAAAATCTCCATGCCACTTTCAGGTCAGTGTGTTCAGTTTTATATGCTAAAGCAGAGGAATCAGAAAATCTCCATACTTGAAAGGCAGAAAATAGCATGAAAAATTGTTGTGTGTGTATAGATTAAGTTTCTTCTAATTTTTAAAATAACAGTTCTCCCTATTTCTAGCCTTGTTTGGACTGTTTTTATAGAGCTGTAGAACTTATTATATATTGCAGGACGTATTGCATATTGACTTTGTTGCAGTGCAAAAAAAAATAAAAGCTACTGTGGATAAACTGAGAAAACGCACTAAAACTGCTTGATGTTAAGAAGGGTAAAGAACAAAAACAAGCAATGAATTCCACTAACAAGTATTGTCCATGTAAGCCTGAAATACCTCAGCTTGTTCCTCCTTACCAAGCACTTCTATTGTTGTCCACAAACTATTAAAAACACATCAGTGAGCCACTTTTGTGCTGCATGACATGTTCCTTCATTACCATAAATGTGGGCACTGCCGTTTATTATGTGTCAGTTTCACCTCCACCACCACGCAGCCGTAAATACATGACGCTGTGTTTCTCATTCGTAATCAGAGTATCAGGGTGTATAAGCGTAGTCACTGTCTGTAACACATTCATGTCCCTGTCTCTGAATCTTTCCTTTGGATAATAACAGTCGACCACAAAGAATCTGTGAGATTCCTTAGCGCAAACATCAAATGCGGCATCATCCACTGTGGCATTCAATATGAAAGCTTCCTCTTTTATGCAGATTGGTGGCATTCTCTTTGCTTGTCACCCTCCCATTGTTTGAGACAAGTGTATGTCCTGCCTGTCATTGTACATACAATGTCCACCCTATCACAAAATGGATTTTCAATAGAAAAGGCTCCCTCCCCTCCGCCCTAATCCGATTTGCAGCCTATTTGTATGCCTTATGAAAGCCTTAATGTCTGCCGCTTGGCTTGGCTAGTCTTTTTTGTTGTCTTTTTTTTTTTTTTTTTTGAACACCACAGATCTAGGAGAAGGAGATGACATGAGGACAGGGAGAGAAAGTAGAGCAGAGAGATATGAGAACAGGGATGAAGACATGGAGGGACAGAATGTAACGTGGCGAGGCTGCCTCACCGAGCGAGAGAGACAAACCAGCATGCAGGAGGAGGACACACAGCAACTGCATACACCAGTCTACACACTCTTCCCACTGCTGCTGCTTTCTCCCAGACTGGGCTTAAGCTCAATAGCTTAAGCAATAATTTATCTACCGCTCATATGAAAAATGGAGCACATGCCAGTAGACAATATTACACACTGCAAACACACAAAAGCAGAGGAAAACAGAGAGGGGGAAAGATTACACACAAATCATATGAGGGGATTTCACAGTGAATCAATTATCAGTGCTTCCATCCGTGTCAGGCAGGATCATGCTATGAGGTGAGCTGAAAGGGTGGGAGGTTGCAGGGATTACAGCCACAGCGAGGAGCAGGAGGAACAAGACAGCCACAAAAGGAGGAGGATGACCGAGTCCTCAGAGAGGGAGTTTTAAGACAGGTCAGGCTTTGAGGGAAGAAATCTGTGGACCACAAAACATCGTGCAGGATTATTTAATAGAGGCTGTGCCAACAAACCAAGACATCCCAACCCCTTAGTGTTTTCACATCCTGTTTTTGCATTAGCAGGAGCAGGCTTGGTTGTAAAGCCTCAGTATTACCAACCATATTATATGATATCTTGTTGGGGAGGGGAATTAGTTATGCTCTGAAATGAGGCTAAATTTTAGCAATGTAAAAAAAACTGACTTGGCTATTTTCATAGGAGGCTTTCTCCCTCTGACCAGTTATGATATGAAGGAAAATTATTTCCCTGGGTACCCATGATTTCACTCATCAGACATGCCCACTTTATATCAATACAGAGGTGTTTCGGTGGAGTTGTCTGCAGTTGTATAACAGAGATGGTTGCCCACCAAATCTCCTTATTCTATAGGTTCTATTGATGTCTTGATTAGAAATTTGGTATTTTTTTATTTTATATACTTCAAAGACCTGACACATTATTACGCTCTATGAATCTTGAGTTCCTTAGCAATGAGATGATGTATGCAGCTTATACGATGCATCATCTGTTGACCTGCTATGTTCCCCTCGACACTCCCTGTCTCTCACCCCTCAGTTAAAGGGGGCAGGCCGCACAGGGGTTGGAACCTCTTTACCTCCTGTAATGTTTCTTCTCTGAAGAAGAACAGGTGAAAGAGCCTGACAAGTTTCCAGCCACCACTTTTTGTTGGAAGTAGGAGAAGAGTTGAGATTGAGAGGAGTCATGTTTGCTCCAAGCCATAAGGAGGCACTGCACTGGAGCTGTCTGTTGCCAGTCCTTCTCTTTAACATTTAATGTGTGTGTGTGTGTGTGTGTGTGTGTGTGTGTGTGTGTGTGTGTGTGTGTGTGTGTGTGTGTGTGTGTGTGTGAGCGGGTGATTGCACATGTGCACAGACACAGTAGGAACTCATTGCTATTTGCATGAGGTTCACATTCATTAACAGTTCATACTAGAGAGCATAATTAAAAGCTTGCTGTGTTTGTAATTACCCTGTAGCACCTGTTCCCCCCACCGCATGTCTCCTCTGCCCACAATGCAACACTCACTATCGCATTCTCTCATAGGTGATGAGAAGGCCTCAGGGGCACAATTTATTCTTTTAAGTTAGATGAGATTCATAAAGTTGAGATTTGACTCATTAAATCAGAAGAGTCATTAAATGGGATCAGAAGAAGAATAAATGGCAATATTTGGGGCAAGCCAAAAGCAATGCAAATAGCAAAGGACACAATATTTAAATGTGATAATCTTATATTTATCCAGTTCTGGAACAGTGAAGCAGGCAGCTTAATGGAGACTTTAACAAACACTATGTTTTCCTGTACCTGCTTACACATGCATGCTCACATGACACACACACACAAACACACACACACATGTGCAGGCGATTCTTTCATGAACAGATATAACGGGACCTTCGGCTGCCCTTTAAAGGGCTCTGCATCTCTGATGAGCTCTATGTGTGTGTGTGGCATTTTTACAAATATGTGTGAGGGTGTGAGAAAGCTTTTCACTCAAGGGCCCCTCAGATGCATAGTGACACCTTAATTTGGTATTTTCACAGCACCAAAAGGGGGGACGGCCCTTAAGATTCAGCCTGAGACCCTGGTAGACCTGTTGTTGAGTCAGGAGATCCTGAAAGGAAAGAGAGAAGAGAGTGAGACTAGTAGAGGAAAGGGAATAGGGATGAGTGGAGAGAAGATGTTTCATTAGCTTAGGCATTACTCACCAGCGTTACTCTTTCTCTCAGCTATGAACCTTTTGTATTTCCTTTGCTCTAGTCAGATGCAGCTAGCTGCTGTAGTGAGAGGGAGAGATTGGGAAGAGAGAGGAAAGGGAGTTTCCACGGCAGAATGTGGATGAAGGTGAGACCAGTGAATCAGCAGAGCAATCCACGGAGTTACTGTGAAGACTAAGAAGAGGAACAAAGGGTTAGTTTAAATCTTTTCAGCAGAGACACAGCTATAATTACTGTTCAGTGTAACGGCTCAAATTCCGTAACACCAGGTCCTACATTTCCCACAATGCAACCTAACAGCGTCTTTCATTCAGATCGTTTATTGCCGGTTCTGCTGGTCTTCAAATATTTTTTTCTGACTTTGGAGCGCCCCCTCCTAAACCACTCCTTGTGATGAATAAGCAAGCTGGATGAGTGCAGGGAGCCTTTAAGCAATGACATGGTCAGTGGTAAACAGAATGCCAGAGGGAGGAAAGCAAACGAATGGGAGGATCATGAGGAAACGACTGATTTGAAAAGCTGTATTGACTGCATTACTTCTCAGTTTAAACTAATTCCGCCCTGTCACAGACTGACAGTAAATTCCTCTAGAAACCTATAAGGTCAAAGGTGGGTGAGTAATGACTAGCCAGCACAATTAACAAATGGATAATGGCTCCCACCTCCCACCTTCCTCCTGATCTGATGGCTTTGCAAAGCAAAGCCCGGTAATGACACTAGTTTCATTCAGGCCACAGTGGGAATTTCTTTCAGCTGTCTGGCATGATAATGACCATTTGGCCAATTTTCTCTCTTTTATCAAGCCTAAGCTCCCTTTTTGTCTGCTACTCACAATGTCTCCTCAAGGTAAAAATGTCTTCTTATGAGGAATGATTCAAGGCCAGGGTCACACTAAGCTGACTACATTTTAAAACACATCTTGTGCTCCTCTGTCATCCATGTGAGGATGGTGTTTTTCACACCCCAAAGCACTACTTTAACACTTAACAAAGTGGCTGAAGTGAGTATGTCATGTAAGTGTGGATGGAGAGAAAGAATCAAGGCATTTCCCACTGGAAGGTGTATGCCCCCACGGATAACGAACGATGGCTAGTGTACTTCTCTGCCATGCAGATTGTGTCCACTAAACTAATACACATCAAAAGAGCTGTAAAATTAATTCAGATTTGTATCAATAGTGCAATATGAATATGTGCAAAATTCTAATATCAGGAGTCATATTTGTTAAAGACAAAATAACAGACAGACAGAATAATAAATATTCTGAATGAGGTATTGTGATGCAGAATTGTCCTGACCTGCAAATCTTATTCTACAGACTGAAGAAAAAAATTGTTTGGTTCAGATCCTCATGAAGAGTCACACGATGATCATTTTAATATATTTTGTAATGAAAAAGAGAATAATGCAATAATGCATTTACAATATAAGAATAATAAAGTAATCACAATTTGAGAGTACTTCTGTATGGTGCAGCTCTGGAAGTTACATTATGTCTAACCAGGTCATGACAGTAATTCACAAATTTGTTGATATATACATTGCAGAGGTAATAAAAATAGATATCTGTCTTAAAATGATCTAAAGTGACCTAAAAATGCTAGTGAGTTTCCCAACAGTAAACACTATGTCATGGTTGGGGGTCACAGCGTGCTGCACACACCTGCACGCAGAATACACGCTACATATAGATTGATGCGCATAATGTGGAACCAACGTTTACAAGCACGAGTTCCACCTGGAAACATTTCTCCATACATTGTTGGTGAGGTGCTGTGGTTACTACAACCAGCTGAAGGCATGTAACGCCATGGGGAGTGCAATGTAATGCTGAAGATTTAAGACCAGCGTTCAGGTTCAGGTCAACTGCAGCAGCAGCATAGGGAGCTGCAGATAAGATGAGGAAGGTGTTTCCTCACAGTTGTAGGGTGAAGTGATATAACATGCTTACTCACATTGGGCAGCATCACTCACATGTTGAATGCAGGTGGAACTAATTGAAACACTCCTCCACAAACCATTGAAAATATTCCACAACATCATATTATAAAGTTTAAAAAAGCATCCTTATCGATCGAAATGTATGGTAATACTGATATATGACCACTTCATCTCTGATTGACTACAACTGGTCAAATGATTTTACAGCCTGACTGTAATTTATTTTGGTCTGCTTTCAGCCTTCTAGCATATTGTGATTTGTTGGTACAGTATAAAGCAGAAGTCTTTGGAATGCTGCCTATTTTTACTGTGACAATAATTTACCAAAGTTGCCACTGAACAAAATGTTGCCCCGTTTCCCATCAAGAGGGTATTGTTTTTCTTTGACACTGTCTGTTCATTAATATATTATTTTAAGTATTTGTTTTCATTTAGGGTTTTCCCTCTGTACTGTGACTTACTCCTAGTAAACAGTGTTTAGCTGTAATACTGCAGACATGGCCTAAAACACCACTGATGAGCCATCTTGTATTTCAGATGAGTATTTTGTAGTGTTTCTTGTGTGCCTCGCAGAGAACAAACAAGATAAACCAGGGACAAAACAGCACCAGGGGCGTGGCGTGCGAACAAGGTCGGCAATTAAATGTGTCTGAACCGACTAAATACACTCCCTCCATATTAGCAGGCAGCTCTGGGAGACAGCCGCTCTCATTGTTTAAGCTCGCAGCAGCCCTGGGGGGGTTGGTCAGGGTGAGCCGTATCAAGTTTATACAGGGGATGAATAGAAAATTTGATAAAAGCAACAAGTGTGACCCCACTTTATACCAGGGCGCGTTTATCTTTCAGTCTGATGGGAGAAGGTGCGGAGAGGTGCCCCGGGAGGCCACAAGAGAGCGGGGTGGCCAATAGGCAAGGAGGGTAAAGCAGAATCCCCATACAAAGCACACCATTATTTTAGTGCCCCCCTCCCCCTCTCCTCTCCTGTGGGAGACTTGGCTGAATGCGCCTCTCCAGGAGCACAACTCAGTCAAGGCAACAGTGCTTAGCTATTCATTTATCTGAATAACAAGTGGAATGAGGCAGAGAACGAAGCAAAATGAGTGCAGGTGGGGAAACAGTGTCTGTACACAGACTCAGATTAATACTGTGACAAGAAAAATGTAACAGATGACTCTAAACCGCATACCGAACAGGGGCCACTGCTGGGCCATCAGTCTAACCAGCAGTGTTGATGTGGCTCAGGACAGGGTTGGGCGAATGTTTATTTTTCATATCATTGAATCATGGTTACCTGGAATTGCAGATAGGCGATATCCAGGGAAGTGGGAGTGGGTGGGGGGAGTCGCAAGCATGGACGACGTAGGCTTAGTAGCCAAGCTTCCATCCACATTTATTACACATTTACATTCTATTTTCCTTGCAAAATTTGTTTCCATTTCACTTTGTTGCATTTTGCTCAATTGATGATGACTTGTGAACGTTTTATTTAACATTTTTAGGCACAAAAAACAACTTAATAGTGATGCCTCTTCTTTTAAGGCATCGACTCCATAAAAGTCCATGTGTCTTTGTCTGGTTTGACAATATCACAGCATTATGTTGTGTTTAACTTTATTGTCTTATCTACAAGATCACAATACAAACATGGAGAACTGAGCAAAGTTTTGGTGAGCAGGCATATGGATAACAAAGAGAAAGGTGCACAGTTGGCCGTTTGTGCCAGACCACTGGAAAAAACTTTAAAAGTAAATACTGAGAATATGTTTTCATCTTACTTCTGAAGGTAAGTTTAAGTGAAGGAAAAGCCAATGGTCAGTCACCAATATATGATCTGATCACCAATCGGCACCAGCCTAACCCAGACCCAAAGAGGCGTAGAGCTGTAATCCTGTT
>JAOWBC010000710.1:12355884-12370585 GCA_028566105.1 Hypoplectrus providencianus | reverse complement strand
ATTCCCTTAGACTTGAAGAAATTGGTGTGGACATTTTGTTTTACTTGTTTCTGACACGTTAAAGAGATAAGAGATAATTATCAATGATGAAAATCCAATTTCAATCAATGATGAAAGTTAATGTCGGTTGGAGCCTTGCTTGCTGTGACTAAGCATTGCATGCTGATTCTGTAGTCAGCGCAGGAAACAGCTAACAGGAAATTACATATTACAGGTAGAGATGAGACTTGAAATACTGTATAAATTCTGGCATTTAGTGCAAGGGACGCAGTTGCTTCATAGGTCTTTTTAACACTGTCTTTCATTTTAATTACCCAAGTAGTCGCATAACATTTATAATTGAGGCCCTTATTGAGGCAGGTTTAGATTCAGTGAATGAGGGTTTTTTTTCTTCAAGTGCTTGCTTCTTATATAATCCTACTTACTGAAGCATTTGCACACTTAAGAGTGTTCAGAAAAAGAGGGGTTCTGAGACATAATCAGAGCCTTGAGGAGTTAGACTGAGATTCCATAATAGCAGCGTACAGTGCATACATGCAGTCATGTCTGCAGGCCTGCCTGAGGCTTTCCTTGGTCATTTAGCTCTCCGATCCACAGCTGAATCAAAATCAAAGACCAGACACTAACCTCCAACCTTAACCTCAAGGCTTTCTTTTGACTAAAAAAAAAATAACTGTCTTAGCACTCCTACACACTCATATGCAGACACAGCACACATACACTCAGAGCTCCTTCCCCACAGCTCAGACCCCCCTCCCCACTTCTCTGGCAGTAGGGTTTTTCTGCTGGTGCCCATTCACTCATGGATGAAATGAAGTATCCTGTGCTGCGTGAATGGATACCTGCCCAAGTTAAACTCAGTCTGACAGGTTCTAATGCCCTGGTCAGTGTACTAAATGAGGTACGGGGAGATAGTGAAAGCTTCCTCTTTTTCTACTCCCAGTGGCCTTGGCCTCCCTTTCCAGTTATATGATGAGTTCTGGGTCTACTTCATGTTGGAAGTAAGCTCTTTGGTTGTAAAACAGTACATTAAGTATTATAGCATTTTTTGGTGAAGAGAATTTAAAACCCTAAGCTAAAAAAAACTCTGCCCTGTGGAATATTTCAGTAAATTCCCGTCAGCAGTTCCTAGTGATTCCTGTGGAATCTACTGCACTGGAATTTTGTAGGTATGTCACAAAATGTAGTGTGCTCGGGAAAGAATGTAATGTAATACAGCCAAATAGATCGCCTATCAGAGTGTGTGGTGAATCACACAGCTGAACCTATCACTTACAACCATTAGGCCAGGGTCCCACTGAGTGTCTCACTCAAATCGGTTCCCCTGGAAACACATCATAAGCATTCCACTTGACACAGTGAAATACGCAAGTCACAATGTGTCAAACCTCGTAGTTGATTATTATTAGCATTATTATTCACAGTATTTCTAAAAACTATCATAGTTATTTGTAAGAAAATGTTTATATTTTTATTTCTTAAAAAAATGCTTAGGCCTGAAAACAGGTTTTGATCTTTGGTTTCATTCTATAGTTCTGTACTGTATATAATTGTAAAAAAATAAAGCTGACTACTTTGCAGATTTTACCTATTGTGGGTTCTTTTGGAACGTAACCTTGCGATAAACAAGGGTTAACTGTAATGTCATCACATAGCTCGCCGGCAGAGGATGTCAACCCTATAATGTCATTCAACACATTGAGTTTTATGGTTTCTCACATTGGCTTCAGCCCCATCAAATCAGTTGGGCTCTAGTTGCACCCAATTTACACCTATTACAACTACAACACAACAACCTTTTGAAAACAATGCATGTCATTTTAAATGTTTCGTATGATATCACGCAGCAAAAATAAAAAAATGCATGAGCCCTTTTATAAGTTGAGTCTGTGTTTATTACACATTCAGTACAGTGCATCAGCTGAAGGCATCGAGCAGCTCATTGGCTTCAGAGAGACGTCAAATAACTATTTGTGACTTGATTGATCGTGATGGATTACTAGAGGGGCAACCTGGGGACTCTGAAGTGTTGAAAGGAGCTGAGAATACGAGCAGCAGAGCAAATCATTAAGGCTATCGACCCCAAGCTCTGTGGTCACCTTAAATGTGTGAAGCTTAATATGGAGACGAAAGGTGTTTTCTTTTGGGGTTGAAACCACGTGTCCAAAAGTGCTCTCCACCTGTTCTCCATCAGCCTGAACACGGATCAGGCCTATATGCATTCACTCCCCCTCCCTTCCCTCCTCAGAGAGCTCAACAGCACCATGTTTAGGGCTGCTGACATGAACAATGGTACCACTGCCTCTGTCTTGGTAAAAGGAGCACCTCGACAATCTGCGCTGATTGTTCTCAAATTGCCCGGCTGGGAGAATCACCTCTTCTGTTTGATGCTTTAAAGTGCCTCTGATTCCGCTGGGACAAGCATCTCCGACTCTCGCAGATTTTTCATTTTTCAAACCTCACCTCCCCCTCCCTTCCTTTTTTGATTTTTAGGGTAAGAGAGCAGTGCGGTGCTAGAATATTGGCTGTGCAGCTAAAGAAAACAAAGCGGAGCGGAGCAGTGCAGAGGAGTCTTTGTTTTGAGGCGACATCCATCTTAGGCTGAATTCATCACACTCCACTGAAGTCATTTTGCTGAGGAAATAAAAAAAAAATACAATTTGCTTTCTCGATACATTTTTTTTTCTTTTTTTTTTTCTTCAGAAAAAACGTTTTTCCAGCAAACCACATGTTCAACATATTTGTGCCATTGACATCTCACAGCTTGAGCTACTGCACTGACTGTGGTGTTGGATGCATTTTTCTGTTCTGTTCCAGTCACTTGACAAAGGCCACTTATCCAGTCCAACATTTGAAGCTATCTGAATAACCCCAAAAAAGATATGGCCACGTAAACAGTGCTTGAGCTGCTTTTATTTTTTTTTATCATTTAATTATTTTTGTAATCCAGCAGAAATCCACTATATCAACCAGTGAAGCTTCTCCTGTGATGTAAAATAAATATTTGTGCTGTAATATTATAACCAGAATTAATATCAAGTAAAAGACCAGATGTGATCTTTTGGTAATATGGTGTAATATTGAATGTCCATGAAAGGAGAAATGTTGGCATGAGGCAGAAATTTGCTCTGGATCAATGAAAGGCTGATGCATTTAGAGATAGGATGGACCCACTCCTAACATGTAAAGATACAGCAATCATTGTTTTATGCCTTATTATGTGTTTCATATCAAATTATTTTTTAGAATGATAAGTCACATGTTATCAAGTGCAAAAAAGCTACCATGTTTTCTGTAATTTACCACACTAAGGTGAAATGGCGGTTAAGTTTTAGATTTCAAATCACTGACTCTGACAGCCCATTTTGATAAATTTCTAACCATGACCCTTATTAATTTCTTCTTGTTGTTGTTCAGCAGTGCGTGTGATGGAAGGTCTTTGTGGTGTTTGTCCCGCCTCCTCTACCCCTGTGATTGAACGGCTGTGTGACAGTTATGAGCAGCAGCGTTTTACCCCAAGATGAACATTTGAACTTGAACATTCTGCTGAGAGTAACAGAATAACACCTTGTGTAAACATGGCTCCTATTGTAAATGGTTAAAAAATAAGTTGACCTCAGATATAAAATAAAACTTTGCTGAACACAAAGATACCAGGCAGAGTGTGTGTCAACAGCCACGCTCACTGTATGGTGAGATGCTGATTGCAATTCATACAACCTGCTTATTTTGCTTCACAGTGATAGATGAGGAAAGATCTTTCTTTTTCTGACATTGTGTGTTTAATGTTAACAGTCTTCATTGCTCATTTTTAACATTTTACATAAAGTGTAACAAATCTGCCTAAAATAGGTTTACAGTAAGAAACCACAGAGAAACCGGCATCTGGCACAAATTGAAAACCAGATGTGTTATGATAATTGGCACACACTAATGGATTTGTCACATTCAGAGTCTCTGTCAGCTTCAAACAGCTTTTTTTTTTGCGCTGACTTTTCCTATCTGCATGTTATAGTTTAACTGCATTGCGATGGTTGCCAACTTGTGTGTATGCTGTGCAGTGTGAGTGTCCAGGCAGTGGTGATAAATGTATGTATCATCAGAGCTGAGTGTGACAGGTCTGCCATTACCTGAGAATGATAGCTCAAATGGAGCACCTATAATTACTGGCCTGTCAACCAGGCAGTCCCACTGCCTATACCGCGTCCACGCACTTTAATTTAAAAACACCAGCAGATTGGCATGCTGCATTAAACGCTTGCAGTGATGTCTGTAAAGCCCCGTTTGAAATACAACACACTGACCTGTCTTTCAGCAACAGGCCACCGTAACCAGGATGGTTGGTAAATGGAATTAGTTACAGCGAGGTCAAAAAAAAAAAAAAAAAAAAGAGAACACAGAAACGAGATGAAAGTAAGAACACTGGTTCTCAAGGTTGTGGCCAGCTTTGGGCACGAGGAAGGCGGACGCAATACATTTTTAGTACAAATAGTAAGCTTATGAAGTTATTTTCACAGATATTAGTTGGAGTTCACAGATGAGATGGAGCCAGCAACAGAAGTGGCAGCAGTTCTGGTGAAGGAAACAAGGCTATCCGTGATGGAGCTAGTGCATCCCAATGGTAGGCTTGTATTTATCCTATTAACCAGTCATTGGATGCAGAATTAGTATATGCCCCTTGGTGCAGGATGAGTCATCAACAGTTTTTCAGGAAATAATAGTGATGGAGAATGTATGTACTTTGTAATTGGTGTAGTAAAGAGAGGGTGCTGCATCCATAACAAAAGCTCCAATCTCATTGTTTGGGGAAACCTTGCACCATGAATTAAAAATCAGGTTCACATTGTAATTCTATGTGTCTGACAACCTAACCTTGCAAAAAAGTTGTATTATGTAAAAAGATAGAGAAGTTGCTATTACCCACCATACTACACAGTTACTAAACAGTTTGCCTGCCTCCACTCTGTCTGCACCTGGTCTCTCCATTCCCCAAACAGCAGTTTTCTTTAGGAAAAAGTGCTTTGTTCTAGAATGTCTTCTCCTCTTTGGCTCACTGGGGTCATCCTGGTCAAAATATTCCCTGCAGACCCGATGGTCTACAAAGCACAGTGTATAGACTGAAGTGTAAGCATTCGACAAAGGTAGTCTATGAAAGAGTTGAACAACATTTTGTTGGCACCAAAGTTTTTCCCGAAAATCTTTTTTTACACCAAAGCAACAAACTCTTCCCAGCAGTCACGTTTCCAATGTAGTTGTCCAAAACCAAGTCAGTACTCTTGAGATTTTTCAACGAGGCAGTTTTTCATAATGTTTTCAGACACTTGTGTTATGGCTGCAGTGTTCGCCTAACAAGCAAAAACATGTAATACCTATTATTAACAGAGGAAATTTGAGTCCAGGTTGAAAAAACACTGAAATTACACAATAAGAATTCCTCCCAATCGACCTTTCTGTCATTGTTGGGTCAAATGCTGGCCAATAGCTGATGGTCAGCAGAAGACTTATGTGATAAAAAACTTCAATGCTAAGGCCGCCCTGTCGAGTAGCCTTTAAGGATGGCCAGTTACATCAGCTCCTCTCAGCAGCAGACAGTTTAATGGGACCAATGCCCATGATGGATTCTCCATGGTTGTATCAAGAGAATTGGATACTGTGGACCCATCCGCTTCGATACAAGTTGCTCATAAGAAGAAAACTGACATGTTGAATGGCAAAACACGTCTTTTTGTATGTAACACAGTGTGCGTAGCCATGCTGTTTGTGTTTCTTCAGGAGACCTTTGCTGTCTCCCACGTGCACAGTTCTGTACATGTGCTCCATGTACCCTGACGTGTGTGACTATGATTAGCACTGCATCCATGCACTCACATGTCTCATGTTTGACCTTTGGCCTATCTTTGAACTCATTATCTCTGACAACACAGCACCACAAGCGTCTTCCCCCGTGTGGGGCTTATCGCCTGCCACTCCTCACCTGTCACCTTGGCTCATATTGAGGACGATCACGGCCATCCCCAGTGCTCCCGCTGACCCTTCCCCTGTGAACGAGACAGAGACCTTTTTGAAGGATGTCCCTGCCTAATCCAACCACCTCACTCTGCATCAACGCCATGTGTTTATCAGCTGGCGCAGGTCAGGATGGAGGAGACTCTGCATGAGGGAGAAATAAATAGACAGGAAAAATCAATGTGAGCCGCATCAATGGGCCCTCTCGCTTTAAGAAACAGATCCATTCAGCACTATATCTCACCAGATTGTGTGTAGCTGGTAAAATCATGTCAAAATTAGTCATCAGTGGGTGTGATCACAAGGGTTTATCGTGGGCAGTTCTGCTTGACGTGCTGTGCAGTGATAAGCACTCCCGGGAATTTTTAATCTGTATTGGACAGTAATTAGAATATACTTTACACTAGAGTTCAGGGTGGAAAAAAGTATGAAGATACCCAGATGGGTGACAAATTATTAGAAAACATAAAGTGTATCAGTAAGGTGATGGGCCACTGTGAGCTGCCAGCTTCACTGTGCCTTGTCATAGATTTTCTCCATCTGTAGAGCTGTCACCTGGATGGACGAGCACCATTCTTCCAAAAGATATTCTCTCAATTGGTGGTTATGTTTGAGAACTCTCTATTAAGCCATGCTCTGACCAATAAAACAGCACTGTGTTAAAACATACACACCAGGACCGGGGCTGGAGTGCAGATGAAAATATAGGATCATCAGGAAAAGAGAAACTTTGCTTAATTTTTGCAATGACGCCTGGAATTTGTCAAATCAAAAACTGTTGTTAAGAAGGCTCCTGAATTGTATTTTATTATATCACTGGTCCCTGAAACCATGTTCCCACTCCTATGGGGCCTTTTGCCCTTTTATCCCTGTGTGTTGGCAAATGCCGTGACCAGAGACTTTTTCTTTGGTTTTGGGTTCATTTGTCTCATTGCTGTTAGTATAATGCCTTAGAAATGCCTGCAAAGAATTCTATTTCACTTATATTAAAGGATGAACTGATTAGATTATTGATTCCAAAGGTGATCTCACAAAACATATTTTGGCCATAACTCGAGGCCATACACTCAACATGACAATATTTCACACAAATGTCTAATAGTTTAAAAAAGAGTCAAAGGTCAGCTTTATTGTGAAATTGTAATTTTCTACAAAAAGTCTTTTGTGTCTGTTATTCAACACCATAACTCAGGAACTCAGGACCATATTGCACACTCGGTTACATACTGAACTGGTGACACTAATCTTGGGTCCTCATCTTGGACCTGTAATGACTGTATCGATCCACTTTGCTGACGATGTTGAATTAAAGATGTGTGTGAAGCATATTCTTTTTAGAATCTTTAACTTATGCAGCAAAATCCATATAAGAAGCATTGTTTACCTCATGGATGGACAAACATGGATGTAAACTGAAGTTTTACTTGTTGGTGGAGGAAACAAGTGGTCATTAGATCTTTCCTAAAAGCATAAAAATACAAAAATAGAATTTGTTATGTGATTTTTCAGCATATCATATACCATAATTTCCCTAACCATTAATCTGTTCAGTGATCATTTATTAAATATATTTCCTTTGTTTTGAAAGTCCTTCTCTGTCTTCCTTTGTACATGTCTCTGCAGAGCATCACAGTGTAGTCCTCTGGGCTTTGCTGACTGGGCAGAATCAGACTGAAGCCACCGTCAGTGATATAAGGCAGCCAGTGTTTATGTCTGGCCTACGGGGCCTCTTCACCATGATAAGCCAAGTTGCTGCATCTACATGATAAGCTATCAGATATCTAAGGCTATTGGATTTTGCTACTGATAAATGGCCCAGCAATTTTCCATGTTACTGTTAAACCTTTGCGAGCTTTATGGCCTTACATATCGGCCAATATACCACCACCACGCTCTGAAATGATAATGAATTCCCAAAAATGCAGCAGAGTGGTCGGGTAATCGGATGTAAAATAGCTGTGTGACATGATAGACATGCTCCCAGTGGTTTGAGAGAGTAATCTCTGAGCTGTTAGTGACACATTGAGGAGAGTGGAGCTATCATGAACAGCCAGGACCGGGTTATGTGCTTCTCCAGTAACATTTTCAAGAAACGCCTGGAGATGAAGAGCCCCCCACTGCGTCTTTATGTGGCCATTGGATTTGTTTAGAGCACCATCTGTATTGATCTGGAAAAAAACCACCTATTCAAATAGGATTGGGTTTAAATATATATCTTTATTTAAGATGGAGCTTGTGGAGGTTTTTATGTTCATGCTATTCACAGCGCAGATAGTTGCAGTTGTTTTCCTCAGAGCCGTATTCTTCTTCAATCTTTTGTTGTTGCATGCACTTGATGGCAAATGTGTGTAGGTGTAGTGTGAGCAGTAATTGCTTGCTACCATTTTTCTTGTCGGGGCCTGTCTGCTGTTATTAGCTTGGTAATTGTTTGCAGCAAATTTCAGTTTATGTTGGTGTCTTCATTGATTAGACTTTTTCTGTTGTAGAGCAAAAACACACAACCAAGTCTCCACATTTGAAGCTGAAATATAACTGCGATGCTGTCTTGTGTTGGGACGATAGACCTGAATGTGTAACAGCGATGAATACTTTGATTTCTCATGTGACCATGTGAGAGTTCTGATGATGTTTCTAGCAAATCTAAAGCAAATCCAAGTTTCCTCATAGTGATAATTTTTTTTTTCCAATGTTGAGCCAGTGTGCAGTGCTGTGTATTGTTTTTAAGATGCTTGTGTATTGTGTAAGAGGATACACCTAAATGGATGATCCAAATGAATGGGTCTGGCTTCAGCTTTCTTTTTTAAGGTCTTTCTGATGAATAGCAAGCTTGCTTATTCTCCCAGCGTGAGGCTCTAATAAGCCCGGGGACCCAGTCAAGGCCCAAAAGAGAAGCTCGATTTAAACCAATCTAAAGGAGCAGGGAGCGTGATTTACGATGTAGGACTGACTGCAGTGCTGCTGCTCTCCTGCAGACCCCCTTCTGTAGCCAATCACAGCCAAAACACTCAACACTTCCTGCGGACTGACTGCGGACCCTATGTGGTACGGCTGCCTGCACTGTTGTCACTGGTTCTAATCTATTTGATTGATTATGAGCCTAATCCCTGCATTATTCCCTGCATTTTATCTTGCACTCTCACTATGAGGAGGAGCTACAAGGATAAAGATACAGTTAACCATTTCCCGTGTCTTTGATATTTTATTTCTCTTTTTCACGTCTTTTATCATATCTTGAAAAATTATGATTACCTGTAAAGGTCAGGTTTGGTTAAGCCATGCATGTGATTTGTAGCTATCATGCAGAGTGATGGATGTCCCAGGCCTGGGTTATACATCACTCTCTGTGTTGCATGTATTGGAGTAATGGAGCTGTCCTCAAATGAAACATACTCTGCCTCTTCCCTCAAGGGGGGTTTCATTTCTTTCAATGGTGTTTCTACTATTCGGCAGATAGCCTCGTAGTGTTCAGAGTGGTCACCCTGCAGTATCACATCTACCTGCCACGTCCACTTTACCCTGACCCTTAAATAACGTAATTAAATAACGTCCATACTTATTTTAATCCAAAGCACCTAAACAAATATCTTAGTGTCTTACCCTAACTAGTACCGAAACCAAACCATATGGCAACCGTTTGTACGTTGTACTGAGCATTAAACATTATACACACAAACACACATTAATAACATATACTTTATACTATACATATACTACTATAATATAAACAGACTCTCAGACTCCTGAAAGTTAAAATAGCACTTACTGCTAATGAAGTAAGATTTGAAATGTTGCTGTTTAAAATGATGTCTGATGTACGGTCGGTGAACCATTAGCATTAGTCCTCAACATAGCCTTCCACAAGAAATGATCTATGACCAGAAACAAACAGAAAATGGAAACAAAACTGGCCTAGGCACACACTTTGACACAGTATAGTCAGGGCGGCTAATGGAGTCCGCCACTTCACAACTGAAGTTCAAAACAGCACCATCTCTGAATTTCCCATAGAAACAGAATGATTGTGTCACACTGGCTTTCTGCAGTGGTCATAACCTTGACGTGTTGCCAACATAAATCTGCATCTCATGGCTACTGCAGAGAGGGTGGCACAGGAGGAGAGGAGGAGTCGTGACCTCTGACCGAGCAGCGTGGACAGTGTCTGACTTTAGCTCGCTCTGGAGCTGAGCCGTGTTGACTCGCAATGACTTAGCTCTGCCGACAGACACTGAGAGAAGCAGGAGTGAGG
This sequence comes from Hypoplectrus providencianus, assembly GCA_028566105.1. Taxonomy (NCBI): domain Eukaryota; kingdom Metazoa; phylum Chordata; class Actinopteri; order Perciformes; family Serranidae; genus Hypoplectrus; species Hypoplectrus providencianus. The sequence continues at coordinate 12,360,333 of JAOWBC010000710.1, read as the reverse complement.
CAGTGTGTTATCAGGCCAACATAGGAACTCAGCCACTCACAGTGATAACACAGAAAAACACATTCAGATCAGACAAACTGCCTCGTCCCTGGCCTCCCATATCTCTTCTCCTCCTCTCCTCTACTTCCTTTGAAAAAGAAAAAAAAAAATCAGTCAGAAAGTGACAAGTTTAGATTTGCTGGCCTCTGTGTTGGAATGAGGTTGGAAGAAATTCAAGTTCTGGAAGAGAAGAGAGTCTCTTTGTCTGGACAGATAAGGTATGAGGGGGTGAAGAGGAGCCTTTTGTGAATTTTAACACCACCACAAACTGCTAGAGGAGATTTTTTTTCCCATTAACTTTCCAGCATAGTTAACATACAGAATGGTTCCCTCGGGGAACCCCATTCAAATATTGAATTTTAAAAAGCATCCACCAGCGTCACTGTTGCCTGGCTGTGGTAGCGGGTCACTGAGGATTAGGAGGTCCCTACTTCGAGGTCTGCCCACCTCTAAAGGCTGACAAGATGAATCTGAGGGGTGGTGAGATGATTAACGGAGGAGGAAAAAAGAACAATTCAAAATGACGCTTCATCAATTTGTATTCACTTGTTCTTGGACCTTTTGATTTATTTATTTATTTATTTTTACTTTTTGACTAAATTACATAGAGAAATCACCCAGCACTACCTGTATTATGTGGTCCCTGCAATGAAAGGACAGGAACCGAGATATAATTATCTCAAACTAAAATTGCACTCTCAACCTTTTTAGATGGATTCCTTCACGCCTCTTTAATATATACAAGCATGGCTGCCTTGTTATATTTAAAGGTGCGAGTGCAAGATAAGTGACATAAAAGAGGTGTCATAAGATGTTCATTACAGTAACATGTGAAAGTGCCAATGCCTGCACAGCCTCATGACCAGTACATGGAACACTCAATTTATATTACACTTTTTATATTAAATTTATATATTTCATCTGATATGTAACACCATAACCTATAACAGTTATAACGCCTGAATTAGCCCAGCATTTTTTGTAAGATTACAGCTGTCCAGAATGCTCTGCTTTGATGCACTAATAGAAAAAGTAAGTCGTGTTCTTTGGAATATAAAAGCCCTTTTATGAAAAGCTTAAAAAGTGCCATAGTTCAATCACTTTTCATGTCATGTCCTTTCTCTCCACAAAACAAATTGTATTTATTCACTGATCGCATTCAACAACCATTCCTAAGAAGAGGGTTTTTCTAAAACACCACTTAGACACCAACGAGGATTCGATCCACCAATCCTAATTGTGGACCATGTCTTGCAATGATTATTGATTGAAAGTAAAACTTTTTAAATATTTTTTAAGATATTTTGGGACCTACAGTTCAGTTATAGATAGACATGAAGAGAGGTAGAGAGAGGGAGTGGATGACATGCAGCATAAAGCTGTGAATTGGAGTCAAACCTCAGCCGCTGATGTAAGAACTCAGCCTCAGCCTTATGGAGCCTGCGTACCATGACAGCCCAGAGGCCTGGTTATAATGTGTTACTTTATATCCACTGCTGACCAGGGTCAGGCTGGGAACACATTTCGGCCCTGGACCACTTCGCTTTCTCTCTGACCTTTTCCACTCCACCTTTTCACTTTATTTTCTTCCTTAATAACTTTTTTTTTTTTTTTTTTTCATTTTCATTTAACTCCACTATGTCTGTCTTGATTTGATTATTTCCCACTTGGCATCTGATATGAAATGGACAGATCCACTTGAAGGGGTTAGGGGAGGGGAGAACAGTTGGTTCTACCGCCTGCCTTACAGTCCATGTAGCTTATTGACAGTTCGTGACCATCTGAACACTAATCAGATTGGCTGTTCCAATAAACACGTTGGCTACTGCCGGCAGGTCAGTTCTTTTTTGTGCAACCCGCTCCCCACATTGCTGCTGGTGGCCTTGTCCATCTGGCATTTTCCAGATTGCTAATCCAAGCCCGCTACTGACGCCACTGAATGTGACAGTTCATTTGGCGTCTCCACTTCAGACAGAGCATTTTTTTTTTAGATCTGGAATACATTGCTGCATCCTTTTGACTTATTTTGACTTATGTATTCCTTAAGCCAGTAATCTTTGATCATTAGGTTTTACTGGCATGCACTTTCAATTTATAAGAAGAACTTGTAAGAACACATGTATGAACCCTTTAGTGGCATAATAACATCTTTAATAATAATGTAGACCTGTCTGAGCACCTTTCCTTAACACAATGAGAAAAAACATCTTTAATATATCTATGTCTATATATGACGATTGTTTTTACTCAATTTAGCTGAAAACTCAGTAGCATAGAGCATAGCATGTAGTTCTATGATGAAAAAGTGTGGATGCAGAAACACACGTGCTTTGCCCAGTCTGACTATGGGCGTGCAGCTGCTCCACTTCCTCCGAGGCTCAGGCTGTTCTGCATGCAGCCTCCCACCTGTATAGAAAGCCATCATCAGATTTCATTTAAACACTATCACGCTAAAGTAGGTGGGCGGAGTCTTGATGCACTTCATTGCTCCCATTCTACAGTGTCCGACCTGCCTGTCATGCGGCAGTCTACCGACTCAATATCTGTATCAGTGGGGAGGCACTCAGACATGAAAGCAGCTGTATTAAAATGCTTCTTAAAAAAATGGAACAAAGTCACTCAGCGTCTGATGTCTTAAGCGGATTGAGAGAAAATCCATCAGCCTTAATGTCAGCCGCGCTGTCTATGGAGTACAGTGAGGAGCGGGCTTTGTGGATGGTGATGTTAGTGGAGAGTGGACTCCAGCTGACAGGGGGAGGTGAGAGGAAAAGGGGTAGGGGGAGAAGAGTTTTTGTATAATGATGGGTGCAGTTTAACTGACAGCGGCTTTAAGGCAAATCAGAAGCTCAGGTGAGATGGTGATTGGGGACGCATGGCCTAAATTCCGCGCAGTCAAGGAAAGAGGATTTTAATTGGTTGTGACAGAGAGACATGACAACCTTTTTGCTTTCCTGTCACCATTACAGCATATTTAAAAAAGCTCATGGGAAACATGCCAGTAGTTTTTGAAGGCGTGACACATTGCCCTATCACTTCCACGTGAGTCACACACTCTTAGTGTTTATTTGTGTTTATGTCTGTGAATGTGTTGAAAAGCTCAACTTAATCTCCCAATCACACCATGAATGCTTCTGACGTGACGAGGCAACATTTGCAAATATATGTCCTGATTATTGCACATTTTGCAATTTACAAACAGAATTTTATGTGTGCCTGCTAGATGTATGTGTTTGGACAGTGTATTTTCAAGAAAAACACGGCTAGAAACACAAAGGAGCGAGCCACAGTTTTCTCAGCTGTGTCTAGCAGTTGGACACGACTAAGCACATTCTTTGCCAAGGAGCTGAATACATTACCAGTGCCAATGTAATATGCAAATTTTGTTAAAGGAAACGTAATTTTCCATCCCCCCTGTTGATTGCACTTAATGCAACTTGCAAAGTGATGGTGATTTAATTGAATCTCTGAATGTGACTAATTTAAATCAAGGAGCAGATTAATCCACAGCAATTGTAATATGTTATGCAAATATTTGAAGCATATGCCATTAAAGCTTTCATTAATGAGATCTCCAGGAAGCTGCTGTCATTGGAAGCCATAAGTAAGAAAAACCTGCATAAACACTGCCTCTGGCGATTTACATCTCTTTTATGTGAATGGTTTCATCATTTGCACATACATACAGTTGCTTGAAACTGGTTTATTAGAAACTTGTTTGAATACATTTTCTCATTTCCTGCATATGGATTAGCATAAAAAAATCACCACCTTTATGTTGACGTAAACCTTACAGTCCAGCTAATTATAAATTCAAATGAACAGCAGAGCAAAAGGAGCAGAGATGCTAACAGCATGTGATGGGTGTCCTGCTGGAAGTCTGGCCTAGCGTATAATGTGTGTTAATGTTGGCTGGACCTCCTGGGCTGCTCTTCCATGGGGCTGAATTTTCCCTCGGGGATCACCGACTTATTTCTGCCATCCTTTGCACAATCCACCGTATGCTGATGCATTATGTTTTTCATTATCTGTTACCACCTTTTTTTTCCAACTCTCTCTCTCTCTCTCTCTCTCTCTCACTTACTCTCACCTCCCACGGTGCTAGACAGCTTCTAACGGGGCACGGCGATTAAAAGAAATGTCAGCGCATTCATTAATAATTCCACAGTGTACCTCTGCGCTCGCTGTGCTTATTCAGTCATATCGGGCATCTTGGGATTGTTCGATTGTTGTATCACATGGCACTCTCCTGTGCCATGTATGTTTTATGTGAGTACACACTGTCTGTTCAGGTGTGTCCAGCCTCTCACCGCTTTCTTCTTATTTTATTTTTACTCTTGATAGATTGTGCAGTGTTACAAGAGAGAGAAATAGCTCCTCACAGCTCGTCAGTCACTCTCTCCCCATCTTACA
>JAOWBC010000710.1:12309944-12325217 GCA_028566105.1 Hypoplectrus providencianus | reverse complement strand
AGCCGACTCTGCCTGCTCTTGTCGTGTTTGGGGGAAGTTTGGCGCATGGGGAGAAGTGTGTGTGTGTGTGTGTGTGTATGAGAGAGAGAGCGAGAGCACACAGATACACATAGGCACACATGCACCCACTCTTACACACACACACACACCAGCCGGCACTCCTGTAGTCCCACTCCAATTATGGCAGCATCTCACCCGGGAAGAAGCCCACTTACCCAGCATTCACTTTATGAATAATTGATTGTTTGTGCCAGTGTTATATTTGTAAATACACGTTTGCTCTCTGATTAATAGTTTTCTAGACATACTCATTTGTTCAATTTGATTAGACTCTTAAATGTATTATTTATTAGCTGAAAATGCTCTCCGGTTATTAGTCATCACAAGGGCAACAAGAAGATTTGGCATAAGGACGCATCTGCATGCAAACAGACGTGCCCGCATCAATCCACACTCGCTCACATGGCAGGTGGCAGCATGTGTGTGTGATTTAACACGTAGCTCAGATGTTGTGAACATTTTAACTGCTTTACAGCCTGTGCTAGTGCACATCTCTCGGATTCACAGCTATTTTTCAATCTGTGAGAGTGAAGAAAGTAAGTAATTAAAGCGATGTTTCAGTATTTTTTCTTAGATCCATATGTGCGTGGATTCAAAGCTTTTTAATGTAGAAATACCAGACTCCTTTATTATTTATGATAATACAATAAGAAGGAGTGCAAATGGCTGTTACTTCTGTGGCCAAGTGCGGAGAGGAAGGTTGTCTAACAGACAATACGGATGTAATTTGGTGCTTTGTGAGAGCTCAGAATGTTTCCTTTGTGCCACTGATGAAGGAAATGAGAGACTATGACCTTTTGGATGAGTTTGTAATATGTGGGAGTCAGCATCATCTCTTTGCTTTTACTGATTCTTTTCACAGCATCTTTATAAAGAGCCCCGGTCAAATGTGTTGGATAAATTTAAAAGAAAACTAATAATGTGGTTCAGAACAAGAATGCTGAACATTTGTCTGAAATTTTAATTCGTTCATTGACAGAGCAAACAAGCATGAGATCGTCAGGTCACATACCTGTTCCATTGCAGCTGATGTACTATTCGTTAAACATGAAAAGAATAAAAAGGAAACATTGATGGAATAAAAAGTCTCTTGAGGGCTAACATGATATTTATTTATCTTTTGCTTGATGCAATTTCATTCACTTTTAAACTCTTGAGGAATTTTTAAAGACGTGAAAAGTAAACCTGCCCTGGCTTTTGAAAATAACTACAATACTTGATGTCAGTTTATGGAGATTCACAGAAACATCATCTTTAGATATATCACGTGTTTCATTAAAATATCAAAATGGTTATCCATTTAACTACTTTTTCAGTTAATCGTCCACTTGGCAGCATCATCAACTGTATTCCCCAAACAAGCATGTGTCAAGTTAGGACTGACCTCTTGTAGAAAGCTCCTGGTTACATGACAGCTCTGGCATGGCACCTCTGCTTTTAGGTCTGTGCCAAATGGCTTTTTTTTTTTCTTGTCATCATTCAAAGCTTGTATTGAGGTTCTGAATGAAGCTTCCAATGCCAATTGTATTTTAGCCAGATCATTTAATCTGCAGAATAACATTTCAAATAAATGTCCCCAAAGAACCCAACCACGATGTGTGAAAGCGATGAGCAATTCCTGATCCAATCAGCCAATCCTAGCCTGCATTTAAATATTGATGAAGACTTCTAATGTTAGCTTTAAAGAATGTATTTATATTTATATTTCTCCATTAGTAGAACTTTCAGCTTTTTTTTCCTTTTCTGCCTAAGTAAGAGTACTACTCACCTATCAGAAAAGATCATATTTCAGATGAAGGATTGCCTTACATTCTGTGTTTGTAGTTGTTAAGTGATAGTCCACCACTAAATAATAGTTCAGTTGTAGTCCAAAACTAAGTGGCTGATCCTGGATTGTCTGTTGACCAGTTAACCACCATGCAGCCTGTTTCACAAAGGAAACAGTTTAAACCTGGGACATCGTTTTCAAGTTAAACTGAAAACATTCACACTTAATTTTTATGTTTTAAAGGTGAAAAGGTAAAAATGTATTTAAATATATAGCAGGTCTAGGTGCTATTGAAAGTGCTATACAGTGAAAGTGACAAAACAGTTAATCCAGGAATGGAGGAATGCAAACAGGTTATACTCAGATATTTCCATATTCACAACTTTCATAAGACAGTGATGCCACACATATAAAAGTTATTCCCCTGCTGCAATGATGGCGCACAAACCCCGACATACTGACCAAAAAGCATGCTGGGCGTTTTGGGAGAGGAACTCAAAGAGATATTGAAATTAACTGTTATAGGGTGAATTAAGGTATATTCAGACAGAGTGTATGAGAAGAAGAATGTTTTTTCTCAACATTGAAGTGGAGTGGAAACCCAAAGTATGAACCTGAAAATGTGCATCACATCTGACATTTTAACCTGTTGTAGGAGGAAATGGGTAGATATTGGTGATGGGCCCCATTAAACTAGATGGTATGGCAGCAAGCATGTACAATGGTAGGACCCAAATACCAAAGCAGCTAAATGGAATACAGTCATAATTAATGGTTCTGTTTACACCTTTGTTTTTGCTGCTCTGACATGCCAGTGAAGTGGTGGATTGGTTAATGCCCCTTAATGTCTGCAGGACGCCCACACATGTATTTGAGTCAATCTGCTTGATTGGCCCTCTTATCAGGATGGTGTGTGTGACTCTCCTTCTGCCTTGCTTTAAAAAGAAACGCCACCTAATGAGTTACAGCACATGAAAACACCTGTGTAGCTTTGCACGGCCATTAATGGAATACGTACTAATAATTACAGATCCAGATCTGTGTTCCAGTTGCAGGCTGTGGCTAATTTGGCCAATACAGCATGTACAGTGCTATTGTTGAAACCTGTTGCAAAGAGGTTGTGGACGAATGCCCAGCAACTCAATGGGGGGGACTCGCTTACAAAACTGACAGACATGGTGCATCATTAGTGTGTGTGTGTGTGTCTGGTTGTGAGTGCGCACGTGAGTGTATGTTGCTGTGCTCCTCGGGAGTGCTAGCAGGCCAACTGAAGAGAGAAGGAAAAGCAGCACTGCTCTGCACCATATGCCAAATATGAGCCTGCCTGCCAAGTTGTGGGGGATACTGGCAAGTGCTAGCAAGGCTGAATTCTTGACAGAGGGAGATGAATAATTGAACATGTGCGGAGCGAAGTTCTGTTGGGATAGAGCGGGGTGCTTTTATACGTGGAAAAGGGAAATGGAGATACTGTCTACGAGCAAAACTCTCATTTAGATAGGAATGTGTTTCTGTTTTGTAAACAAGTCAAAAAGTTGCAGAGAATTCAAGATGAACTTGAATGGATTTAAGGCGAGACATGAGCAGAACTTATTGGCATTTATGCATTTTGATCATAACAACAATCCAAAAAGGCCAAAATCTGCCATCAAGCTTACAAGTTTGCACAGATAATCAGTATGAATAGTAAAAACCAAGAGTGTTTGAAGAAAAATCTGTGTAATTTAATTCATGAGAGACATCTTTTTAAACGGGGCATGCATTTTATATTTATTTTGTAATAATGTAGCAGCCTCCGGTAACTGAATTTGAAGAAGCTGCAAACTTTAGACCAGACTTTTATTAAAGACCAGTAAATCAACCCATTCTCCTGACAAAAGATATACATTTTTAATATTTTGAATATATATTTTTTATAATTCAGTGAACCATGAATTACCAAGCAACTGTATTTTAGTCCATAACTTTGAGCAGACATGTACACTGCTGCCACTTTTCAAGTTGTAAATCATTTCATGTTTGCAAGCAAAAAAGAGCTTTAAAGTAGTGTATGTAATTACAGAAGGCGAGAAAAGGAAAGTGTTGTTCAGCACATCCAACATAGCTCTTGTGTGAGAAATTATTCATGACAGCTTTAAAGTGTTGATTACATGTCGGATATGAGGTATTTTTCCGATTGCTTCCATATGTTTCAGGTTCCTATTTCATTTGGTGTAATAATGTAGCAGGTGTGGCATCAGTGAGCATAACCACTAAACCTCTCCTGAAAGCATCCTGTAGAATCATCAGTGTGCTTTGAATGAAAGTAAAACAGACCTAAGTGTCTTCAGTCAGGGAATCTGTGCTTTGGCATCGTGGTGCTTTGAGTTATGCTGCATTCAAATTGGACTTGTGAGAACAGCACTGCTTTGTCCCTATCAAAAAAAATGAATAAAAAATCAAACAAATACAGAGGAAAAGGTGAGACTGTTGGGGATATATATTTTTTCTCTGACAGGTTGGGTCCCAGAGCTTACATGCTGACGTATAATGGTATGAGTTTCACTGTCGTAGTTTAGTGTGTTAGCATGCTAGCATTTTCCAATTAGGGCTAAACACCAAGTCCAGCTATAGTTATTAATAGTAATATTATTGATTTGGCTGATATTTCGTCATGGTTGTGGTGAATGAAAAAAAAGATTTCACCAAAGTTAAAATATATGTTTATTTAACTGGTAATCCATCCAACATCTGCCAGGACTTTCTCACTCAAATTCACAAATATCACCCTGCAGATGGCACTAGGCTAGTAGCATTCATCTTCTGAGTGTCTGTCCAAAATTCATGGCAAGCCATCCAGTTGTTTTTCACATGTTATAGTTCAGTACCTGAAAACACTAAGGCCACTAGTGCGGAGAAACACTGGGCCAATCAGATTATTTTCAGCATTTCTCACCAAACTAATTGACTAATAAACAACATTATTATTTTGCTCTTGAAAAACACTCCTCCTGTGCAAGGGGAGGCCACCAGAGAGCCTTTCCATAATGCTTATTTATGTAGGTTTTTTTCATCACTGGGATGCTGGGATTCACGATAAAGTATGATATCCTAAAGTTCTAAAACAAAGTGTATCTGATCACAGTTGGTATTTTTCTAAGTCTCAGTCCGCTTTAAGGCATTATAGATTACAAAATCTAAGCAATAAATGGAAAAAACGAGCCGTGGACATTAGTTCTGATCAAATCTGACTAAGCTACTGCGCTGGAGGACAGGAGAAGGGCAGGCAACCAGGAGAGAGAGACGTCAAGAGTCTCCACGGCTGCCTCTCCTCTCTCTGTCACCCAGCTGCGGTGCCAAGGTCTGAATAAATACCGCCCACGACGATGTACATAAGTGTGTGCAACATGCATATGCAATATCCCGCAATTCTCTTGTGTTTCATTGAGTGAGCACAAGAGCAATATAGACATCACAACAAGCGTTTGAAGATAATGATGAATCCCACTGCTTGAGGCAATGACAAGAAGTATAAGAGAGAAAACAAACTGTATTCTGGTTAAATGGTGCAGCTTGGATAATAGACAGAGACAAATGTGAGCGACTACGCAGTTGTGACAGCAAATTTTCTCCAGTAGTAGCCGCGCATTCTGTGTACCGTATGTCACTGTCCAGCTATTGCCTGTGACTTTCCATTAATCCTCAGAAATTGATCTGTTTTGTTGTCTTGTTTAACTGTGACTTTAGTATTGCAATGCCATTTTTACTGAAACCGATTATGTTCTAATCATCCTCCTCTCTCTCTCTCTCTCTCCCCCCTTTCCCTTTTTCTCCCTCCCTCTCCCTCCTCTTCCCCTCTCCCGCTGACAGATACCACCCTGTCCAGTGAACGTGGTAAGTGCCGCCCTGCCGCACACACTCCCTTGATTTAGAGCCATCTGTGCGTGGACCGGCAACAGCTGATTGGCTGTCCGCGCTGATGTGGAAGGAACCATTCTCAGATGTTGGTCTCAGTGGGGGAGAGCCAAGCCACGAATATTATTTGCATCACCAGGAAGCTGTTTTTCCTCTCCATCACATAGTGTGTCACGGCAAATGTTGAAATGAGGAGAGAAAACATCAAGCGAAAGGCAATTATGAAAGCAGCATCCACAGACCCATGTGGCCAATCAGAATTCGAATTTAGCACATTTTCCCTGCACGCATTTCGCCTCGACCTACTTAGTCAATTTACCCCCTTTTGACTCCAGTATTATTCAATAAGGAGCCAATAAGTGGTATCTTTTTCACTTTGTCTCTTTCCAGCACTAGTGGAACACATCCCCATGTAGTCTAAATAGAGAGTAGATGGATTCTCCCACTGAGACAGCCTCTCTTTTCATTTTATTTTGAATTTGGCTCCCCTCTGTCGTGCTGTTATTAATGGCTTCCTGTGCTTGGAGGAGCACTTTAATCACTTCATCAAACAGGTTGAAAGAGGAAGTCCATCTGCTTTACTTGCTTTGTTTCAAACTTATGAGTATTTTGCATGTGTGTGCGTTCTGGACGTGGTTTGGCAGCGTGAGAGCATCGGTGTCAGCCACTCTTCTTCTATAACGCTGTGCTTATAGATGTTCCGGCTGTACATGTTATCATCAGAGTTTCAGCATGGCACTGAGACAAAAAAGTGATCCCGCTGAACTTGCTCTCCGCTCCATGAAGGATGATGCTGTGGGGTGAAATTGTCGAGCTAAATTGGTGTGGTGGCATCCCACGGTGTAGACAAAACACCACATGCTGCGTGTCTGGTCTTTGAAACCTCAAAGTGGCGAGAGGGAAGAGAAGTGTAAAGTTGTGGTTCAGATCAAGCACTTGAGGTTTATTTGTGTGTGCCTGGTTAACCCCCATTTGCTGGCGGAGGAGACGGTGATCTGCAGCTCAGAGAAGCTTTTGTGATCAATTTTTCATTGCCAAGCTCGCGACAGTATAGCACGTTTTCCTCAATGCAGTTAGTCTTGAATAAAGAGCAGGGAATAAGAAGTCACAATAGGCAAAGATTTGTATTCATCCTGAGTGTTATCCTTGATTTTGACCTCATCGCTGCCTTTCTTAAGCGCTCTCGCATTAAAACACGCATGAGTTCTTTCTTCTCCCACACCTCCTCTCCTGTTCTGTACTGCTAAGTAGTCACATAATGTGAATGATGTTCCACAATGAAAGGCAGCAAAAGAGGAGGGGAGAAATGAGTGGATTAAAAAGCAGGTGAGAGAGTGAGAGGAGGCAGTCTTAGGGCAAGGTCTTTGTGCCCTTGGTCCTGTGATGAACAGCCAGCAGGCAGCAATCCAGCTGACTACTCATCACTCACAGGAGCATACATCACTCACGCCGCTCACTTCCTGTTTCCATACATGTGTTTTTGGAGGAATGTAAACATACATTATATACCTGCAGTGTAAAACAGCACACACTGGAGCTTCTTCCTGTCGTCTTGTGCTTAACAAGCTCCTCTCTGCCCCCTCTGCAGTGATGGGGTGTGTTTGGAGTTGTCTGATAGGCCTCCTCAATGTGAAGTGGCTGCCGGCGCATCCTCTCCCAGCTTAATTGGCTGTACCTGAGGCAGGAGGGCAAGGTGTAATTGCGATAAGAGAAAATGCTGTGCTTGGCTGGTTTTAGGGCCCTTATCTATAGTCTCTGGATTGATTATGGTTTTTCTGCCAGCCGTGCAAATTGTTCAACCCCATTTACTGCACTGGAAACCACCTAACTCTGCCGAAACTGCAGTGCACATGGGCAAACTATAAACCAGACGGTGCATGTTGTGCTGATTAGGCTTCAGTGTTCCAGCCATTTGCTTTAAAGGGATGGTTTGGATTTATTGAAGTGTGATTGTACGAGGTGCTTATAGATAGCCAGTGGAAAACCTAAGGTTGGCCATGGTAGCATGCCTCTGGTATGGAGAAGCAGGCTGGAGGACTGTATGAACTAAAAGGACTGTGCTGCTGTGGACAGGGAAAGCAGGAGAAATTATTCAAGGTTAAAAAAAATCCTGTTCACGTTGGGGGGGCTGAACCTCTTCAAAGCCACCAGAGTCCATTGGCAAAACCAGTACTTTTACCATGCAGAACGCAGAGCTGTTGTTTTACTGATTCCTGGATCAATACATTTTTCTCCTGTTATTGTCTGACTTTGGTGTTTTAAGGGTTAGCTTTGATGCTATAGACCAGCAACTCCCACTGTCTTCATGTAAAGCTAATGGTTTTGGCATTTGAGTATGGTAGCCTTGACAAAAGCATATATTAAATCCACACATCACCTCCAATATCTCAAATGTCATTGGATATACAATATAATTCAAAGTAGTAATAATCATACATCTGCAGCAGTGCATTGCTTAGCTTATGTGCCAGTGCTGCAGCCTGCTTCTCCCACCTGGTGGCATGCCAAATACCATCTACTGTTGGTAACACACCAGCCATAGATAAAACCTCATACAAAGCAGCTTTAATAAATTGAAACTATCTCTTCATTTCCAATCTCTACTGGTTATGTCAAATGCTTTTGTTTTTTCCTAAAGGCAACAGGGATTTTATTGGAGACAGTACAGTTAAGCATCTGTTGTACCATATGAATGTATTTCTATGGTTAACAATTAACAGTTAATTAACAATGCTATACTGTATCTGCCAGCAGTTACTTTCATCTTAGCAAGACAATTTCAGAAATCAGTGTTCTTCGAATGGCCTAAACATATTGAAGCAATGGTCAGCATTTTGGGAAATTTTCCAATTACTCTTGTGCTGAGAGTTTAATGAGATGGGCAATATCACCAAGAACAAGAGGGAAACAGTTGGACAGGCTCTGTACCTCAGTGGTCATCAGATTAGGGGGGCAAGACCCCTGGGGTGGTTCTGGAGGTATAGGAGGGATGCTATAGGTGCAATGAGGCTAAAAATAGAGCGAGCTTGGGAACAACTGTTGTATCCTGATTGCTTAATCTGCAGGAAGTAAATGCACCCAGCCAAGAACTAATAAAACACTAGCCACTGCTAAAACTGAAACCTGTATTTTTTCTGCAGTTCTATCAAATAATATATTAGCTGTTTATAAGTGAGCTTTGGAAGTGTTGGTAGATGGATTGTGTAAGCAAGCCAAGCTAGCTGTTTTCCCCTGCATCCAGTCTTTAGGCTAAGCTAACTGGCTTAGTTATATAAAATAGCTAACCAGCTACACATTAGGTGTCCAGACAGAGAGAGGTATCAATCTTCCCCTCTAACTCTTTATCTTCCCCTCTGACTCTACAGTAATTTCCTAAACCTCTGCATTATTCTGTTTCGATTATATTTCCACCACATTTACATTTGCTACCTTTGCCCCAGATGCAACTACGGAAAAGCTTCATGTACAGTCTGCCATGCTGTTTGTGGCCCCCCTCCACACCCCTTCCTCTTTTCCCCTGGTTTTGAGTAGTGGCTGGGGCTGAAAGAGCAGCTAATGGGCTGTGAAATGTCTCCAAAGCTAGAGCAACAACAGAAGCTAATGTCTCAAAGCCCTTCTGAAACAACACGATCGGCAAAGAACCCTGACAGTGCAAAGGGAAGAAAAGGGGTGGGGGGTAGCGGGGGCATCCCTGGTTTCCTCTAATGTGTCAGAGAGGCCATTTCTGTCAGCCTAATTGTAGTGAAGCTTTTCTAGTGGCCTTGGTGAAATGGTGTAATTGCCTGCTGGAATGGATCAGACTTCACTGTTGGCTGCAGTCTGCAGGGTTTCCTTTTCCCCATGATACTCAGGATCCTGAACGCAGCTCAACAGTGTTCTGACATTTGCTGTTTCAATCTTTCTAGCTGCAGAGCACAATGCTTAGTAGGGCAAATTCAAGGCTCAGGGATATTGACAGGGCAGCTTGAAATATTACAGTTGGCAATTTTAACCGGACAAGTTGATTTACCGGCATGGAACCTGAGAGCTATTGCTCCGAGTAAAGGGATTTAGTTTCACTGCTTGCCTGGTTGGTGCTAATAAGAACATGAGTTAATTTGAAGAGCAGACTACTTATTAATCCAAGCATGTATTATTACATAAAAGGAATAACGTAAAAAAAATTCTATGTCGAGATGTTAGCATTAAATGTCTTTGCCAAGGAGAAGCTGTGCGCCATGCGATTCTTGATCATTTGCAAACATTTTTCTCTAAAATGTGGTGAAGCGGGCGACCCCTTCTGCTTCTCTTCCCCCTCAGTTCCAATTAAAGCTGTTTTTCTGCAGCAGATCTCGAGCTGATGAAGACAGCCACTAAGAGCTCTTGAAGTAAAGTCACACAGGACCTGTATGGCAGATGGTTTGTGCAAGAGTATGTGCAAAGAGAGAAAGAAGCAAGGAAACAAACAAGCATAAAAATGGCAGCCTGTCTCCAGCGAGGAGCTCCTATTTTCTATCCAATTTAAGACTTGCCATTTCCAAATTTTCAAACTTTTCCTCAAAAATGCTGTCAAACCTACGGGAGACCGGGGAAAACACAAGATCTTGTTCTGTAGAGAATTTTTGCACACCATCTTCCAAAAACTATTGAGAAGCTCAAGTATTTCTCAGCGGAAAAAAAAAAAAAAAGTCCTGGAAGCTGCTTGATCTTATGGCTTTGACCAGCTCTCCCAGCTGAATGGAAACAAGCTTTGCTCTTGCCTTTTGCTACAAAGGCTGAGACGGCAGAAAGTCAAGGCACAGAGGACAGTGCCTAATGGCTACAAGTCCGGCTTTCCCCAGTGGATAACATGTTTCAAAAAGATAAGGTTTGATCAGTATTTTTCTGGAGAAAAAGCCTCTTTTTGTGATGCAGATGAGAGCAGACAGGAAACTCGCTGGAACTAATGGGGTCTAAGGCTAAAGCTTTGTGTTCAAGTTCAGAACGGATCATACACTTTACAAGCTTCTCTTCATGGTTGGACCACATTACTGTGCTGTGTGTTTTCACATCACCTGGTGATCACTTTCAACATTACATAAAACCTTAAACCAAAAAAATAGATTGATACAATTTGGTCTGTAGCCTACCTAAAATGAACCCAGCAATGGCTTTTATCCCACTACTACTGTGTAGTAGTACTTAGAGTAAAACCACACATGTAAAATTTGCAAGTGTATAGCTGTTTATATAGTTCAAGTGTTTGCTGGTTGGTCACAACAGCTGCAGCTTTCTCATGTCTGTTCTCACTTTTGAAATACGGTAGTAGTCCCCTTCCAGCACCTAGCATAGATGGCGACTGTTGATGTTGAGGTGTTCCTCACTCAACTTTATACTATTATGACTGAAACATATGGGTCTTGCTCTGCTTTTTTCCATACCATCAGTATAAATGCAGAGTACCCTAACTGACCTGCCTAAATAAGGAAAACCGTCAAAACTCAGCACAATTTATTCTATAGCTCATACTTGTTTGTACATTCTTCAAGAACTAAACAGAATTTTATATGCCCTAAACAACATGTGGTGAAACTTAATAAGGTTATTTAATGAGGCTTGTTATCACTTATGGAAAAAAAAAAAAAAGTTGTGCTGTAGAATAAGGCTCGTAGGCCAGCGAGTGTGCTGCTAGCCAAATGCTAAACCCAGCAGCTATTTCAGAAGGAGGAGGAGGCTGCACACAGAGGCTGGATGAACGCAACGGGGTGGAAGTGAGTCGGTAGCAGCTGAGGAGTTCAGATCACAGCAGAGTGCAGGACGAGTGGCAGCTACATTTGAAGAGGAATTTCAGCATTTGATTAATATTGTTGTTTTTTTTACGCTATTATGTATCTTGTTTCACTCCCAGAGTTCATGCCAAGGGCCCTAGCGTGTATCTCTGCAGGGGCGGCTGCTTACATCTCCATTCTGCATCTTTATTATATCAGCCAGGGTGTGCACTTGACCAATTAGTTTGCACTTCATTTTAACATCCGGACCGGGACTAATGAAACCGCATTTCCTGGGTTTAATTATACCAACATTATGAGATATTATGAGAAACAGGAAATGGCAAAGCACACTTTAGTATCTCTCCTTTCCATCATCACCTCCTGCTGTGGGAGCATTTTTCCTCTCCAGTTCTCCCTCCATCCCTTTACTGTACATATCTCTTCTCCGCTCACTACTTCCAGGCACATCCTCCCTTTCTCCCTGAGATGAGGCTGGATAGCACATAAGCATTAAGGGCCTGTGAGAAAAGGCTGGTCCAGGCAAATCCCTACACAAATTAGAGTGTAGAGACCATTATTAAAGGCAATTGCCACTGCCTGCTACCAACAGTTAAATTACAATGTCTCTTGAACAAAAAGGCAAGCAGTTTTTATTACCCCCCGTATTCCCTGCCTGGCAGAGCTGCGCGGCAGAGCGAGTGCAGCTTTGGAACTGTGTCATCCTTCAAGATCTGGGGTGGAATTATAATGTACTACGGAGCTGACATTCGCATGAGGCCTGGCCCTCAAAGAGGCATGCATATGATTGGCATCCGGGGTTTGCACAAAGAGCATTAAGTTTCTTGGAAAAAAAAAAAAAAACTCCTGATATTTTTCCAGACGTCTCACCTCAGATGCTCAGCTTCTCAGAGGTGCACGAAATACTCAAGTTTGCTTTCATGTGAAGTATACTGAGGCGATTTCTGAGGCTGGCTTTTAACTTCCGCATTCGGTTCTTTTCTCTGTCAAATGGGTATTTCAGCAGGAACGATTTGCCTGTCAATCACCACTACCTCTCAGTGTTCCTTACACGCGCAGATTACTATGCTCCTCTGAGGATGCACTGTATTCTGTGTGCACGCAAATGAGCATGCATGCTACATTTCTATTTGTGTGTGCGTACGTGTGCGTGTGTACATGTGTATATGCATGTCAGACATTTTATAAGTACTAATCTGCCACTTCTATAAGATTACTGCTGGAGCTGACTTCATGCGGCGCATGTCAACGTCCTGGCTGACAGAACCTGCTGAGTTCCCGTCTCCTTGACGTTTATTCTAACTGCACTTCCCTCTTTGTTACCAAATTACTTTAATCGACCCCAACTTGACACATTAATATCATTTAAACTCTCTCTGACTTACTTATTCACTGCTGCACTGAGTTTTTTTTTACCCATTTCGGGGTAAATTGTTATGTAGAACACATTCAGTCTCCCTGGGCTTTTTTTCCATTAACAACATAATACTGTTGTGTAATTATTGCTCATCTGCACTTGAAAGCAGATACAAGCAGAAGAGTTTACTCATGATATTGCTGCGGTTAAATACAGTCCAGTTATTTTGGTAACATCTGTGCATTAACATGAACAATTTTTTGTATGGTTTTAAAGGTACTATTTCAAATTTTTCCACACATAATGTTGTCAAAACAGCTAGTTCTTTTCTTCTTATGTACTTACTTTATCCCAAATATTTCAAACCCTGAGACATTGGAAACACCAATTGAGAAACTGCTCTATTACTGTTCAGGTGGTCTCTTCTCAGTGGTATCATATTCCATGCTTACACATGGCCATGCTTCTGCATTGTATCAGGCCACATTTTATCACACACTTTCAAGTTTTTATTTTTTAACTCTTTTATTTGACCGGATCAAGGATTTTAGCAATGGGATGTCTAGATCTCAGGTTATTTGACAAACAAGCAGGAATCCTGAGGAGCAGCTCAGCTTGCATGGCCTCCACCAGCATAAATAGGAGAAAGACTTATTTTTAATGCCAGACTCTTTTATTCAATGTTTTTACAGGTTTGGATCACCTGGTCTGTGTGTTGGGGAGGGAGAGCCCCCTGTGTTGATTTGGCTTCTAGTAAAACCCTGAATCTCAAGCTATCAGAGAAACAAGCTGAGCAAACGTTAGTCCCAGCTGAGCTTGCAACCCTCTCGGGTGTTCTGTGTCCACCAATCAGCATCTGAGAAAAACAGATATATTTCTCATAAAAGTGGTTTATTCAGTATTTTAACAGGTTTTGGTCACTTGGTCTGTTTGTTTTTGGGGAGGAGGAAATCTCTGTGAATAATTTGGCTCCTGATAAAAACCTCCTGAGTGAGGAACACTGGAGGAATCCAGCAGAGGAAGCTGACTATAGGTGCTGCAGGCTGCAGCTGGGCCATAATGAAATCCTGTCTTATTGTATTGTTTTGATTGAAAGACCCCTAATGGCAGAAAATTACATATATTCTGTGTTTCAAAAGCAGAGATCAAACTTCAGCTTAGCTACCCTCCCAGAAAAAAGCCATGCAGACTTTCTATTAGATTCAGTACTAAATGCTTAGTTAATGTACATCAGCTGTCTTTTGTTATAGCAGTAAGGCCACCAAACACTGCATGTTCCTTTTTTGTCCTGAGGGCTTAGACACTGAAATAGCTCCAGGACTACAATGTAATGCAATGCAAAGTATTACCACTCATTTTTACGGAAATAGAGGAAAAACTGTGAAACACGCTGTAAAGTATTCTCCCCGGAAAAGAAAAATGAAACAAGTGTTTTCTCTGAAGTATGAAGAGGCGTATTTTTCTCACCTATGACAAACTCTAATTTCCTTTGCTCCCCAGTCACGCAACTGTCAGAACCACTTTTCTGCTACAATTTTCTCCCACGTCATCCCACCTGTGAGTCAGGCACGCAGGACAGCATATGGCTGATGACATATTATGAATAGAAGAATTAAAGATAATAATCTGTCACTGCGGTTGCTCAGACATTCATGTCCTCCTTTTAAAAAAAAAAGCCACTTCATTTGACCATCTGTTTAGATGCTTGTATAAGTGCTTGCACTGCAATCTTTTTGATGAACATATGAAGGTTGTCTTTTATTTTGGACACTTGGAAACAGTGTGCCTCAACTATTTCTTCCTCTGTGAGTGTCATAACCTTACTTTAATTATTTCAGATTTAAATGGGATATATTTAATGCTGTCATTCTGGATCTAAATAAACACATTGAAACTGCCATTCATGGAGCTATACCATCAATCAGCTGGTCTGTCAGTTGGTGCCCTACTTTAGTCCAGACTGAAATATCTCAACTATTGAATGGATTCCCATGAAGTTTTGCACAGACATTTGTCTGCCAAAAGATGAAATTTCATGACCCATGGTATTCTTTGACTTAACCTATGGTGGTAGTAACAACAGTTATGTCACTTATTTGATTGTGAACTACCTTTTATTGGTTTTTTTTTCTTCTTTTTTTAATTTTTTCTTTGAATCTTTACATTTGGGATTTGCTTATTTGCCTTTTTTAGAGCAAAAAGTGCCCATGCTTATGTCTGTGTGGTAGCCAGGCCAGTGGGATGGGCTACCGTTAGCACAGTGATAACAAAAATACCATCTAGCTTTATTAGCAAGGTTCATCCTCACCTGATGTAAATGGGAAGCGAATTTGAGGTTTTAAACTAAATTTAATTTAGTGTTACAGTTAACCATCATGAGCTGAAAACACACTGTGAAAGAGTCAATGTTTCAAATGCATGCACTTGCTTTTCTTTGTCTCTGTCCCATT
>JAOWBC010000710.1:12277970-12290951 GCA_028566105.1 Hypoplectrus providencianus | reverse complement strand
GATGGATGGATGGATGGATGGATGGATGGATGGATGGATGGATGGATGGATGGATGGATGGATGGATGGATGGTTTTTGAATAGCCTAGTTTAAATCCAGACTACTAAGAGGATTTTGGCAGAACCATAAAGTCTTAAAGTAGCTCATTCCAAATCTAGAATGAAATATAGAAGGATGTATATTCTCAAATGTTTTCTATTGAATCGACAAGATATATGAAGTGCTGTCTAAATTACATAAATATTGTTGATTGTAGACATTACAATAGAACAATAACAACACAGAAACTGTTTTTTTTTCAAAGCAGACAATTAATATGTCACAGATGCAAAAAGTATAGGTTTAATTCATCACCACTGTGGGAACATTTGTATTCACAGATTGATTTTCCGATTACAGATATAAAATTTCACTCCGCTAACTGTTGCTGCATTGATTCAGGGTAATTTTAAAGAAGGTATGAAAAAGTGTTTGAAACAACTTTAATTTAAGTGCAATGCAAAGAGGACGTACTATTGATGAGCAAAGATTTGTTGGATGCTCAGTGCACACAAATTGTCATTTGAACATAGTCTTTTGTGGGCTTATGGAGAAGACCTTGTGTATTAAAGCTGAGACAGATCCTTTTTCTTCGATTTGCAGCATTTGAAAAGGTGAAGGGGTTTTGTGAGAGCCTCAGCCACATTATTTTATTTTAAGGCTATAAAAGGCTTGGGATATTCAGAGTTCCATTGTGGGAACTGGATAGCTCATTTAATTTATATTTCTGAACTGTGTTTTAGATTGGTCAACAGCTTGCTCCCCAGATGAAACCCTGCACTCTCTGCCAATATGCTCTGAGTAGATTATTTTTATACTGCAGCACAGAAATATTTTTTATGGAAGCAAAAACTATTATGTTTTGAGACTCAGAAAGTGTTCTTATAAGGAGTACTGACTATAGCAAAATGCTGTAACGGACATTTGGATCTTTGATGCCAATGAATGACCAATGGCTTTGCCAGTTCCAGGTTTGAGCACTCATTGCGTTTCCTCTTGTATAGCCCTCACTATTTTGGTGTTCAACATTTTCAGGCGCTAAAAATCAACATGTTCTAATGTACATGTGAAGGGCATTTGGAGAGCGCAGACCTCTGCCAAGACCCTGCTCTGTCTCACAGTGGTAATAAAAGTGAAAAATATTATCCACCCTGGAATTTAAATTCTCTCCAACATACTGTATAATGGGCTCTTCCTTGGCCCATGCTACACCCTTTCAACAAGTCTCATGAAAATTGGAACAGTAGTTTTTCTGTAATCCTCCTGACAGACAAACAAACAAACAAACCAAACCGAAAACCTCTTTGGCAGAGGTGATGACCGACTCTGACTTTAGACTTCTTGTTATTTATACCGTATTTTTGGTTCCCACTGCTTTGAATACCAATAGTCCTTTATGTTGGGACGCAGACCTGAATCCGTCAGTCTTTGCATAACCAGGCTTGATCGCACACACCAAAGCCACAGACGATCCAAACGTTGCTGGCTGTCTCTCAGTCCACCCAAAATGCAGACCTCCGCTCTTTTCATAGTGGAGCAATGAATTTTTAATGAGCTCGTATCACCATTCAGAACGAGGGAGAGGAGAAAGCGGTGGAGTCGCTCAAGTCAATTTCAATATTCCTGGATCACTGTCTCTGCCTTGTCCTCATCATATCTTCATTATCTCCCCGTCTTTCAATTTATTTTTATCTGCGAATAACCAAAGGAGCAGTAAATGAGGAAAAGGAGGGAAAAGAATTCCTTCTTGCACGCACATGGAACAGAGGGAAGTTTGATGTGGCACGCAGACAGGGGAGAGAAAATTCACATCGTTCAAAGAGTGCTCCCTTTTTGTTTACAGCAGCCAAAGATGGACTCATTCTTCTTTTTGCTCTCTGAATCTGGCTTAAGGCAGGAGAGAATGGAGAGTTTGAAGAGCTGACACAATGAGTCAGAGCGAGGCGAGAGTGAGTGCGAGGGAGAGGGAAGGGCGGTAAAGGTTTAGGCGTCTGCACTGACAGCTTTCTCCTGCAGTCTGACAGAGCTTTGTTGAGGATCCGAGGGTCTCGCCGCTGTTGCCGCTCCAGGGTTTCACTGATGTTGCTGCCGCAGTAAGAGCCCAGCCCTGACCTTTCAGTGCATACACATGTACAAATATCCTTCCTTCACACTGCGACCGCTTTTTCCACGAGCTACCCCCTCGTGCGTGCATCCGCGTTCATGACGGAGAGAGGGAAGTTGAAAACAGGCTGTCATGTGTTGACAGATGGCCCGCGCTGTCAGAAAAACGTCATCACAGACCACATCTCCCATGAGGTGGAGCGGTGGCGAGGAAGGCCGCTGCCATCTGTGCCCCTGCAACAGATGCTGCAGACAATACAGAAGCCACATGTGTCACACCATGTTTCATACACAAGGCTGACTGTAATGCCCCGTGCAGGGTATTAGTTCGGGTGCGTCAGCGCTGTGGAAATTGGTCGATTTTTTTGCTGCTTCATCCTGCAAACTAACTCTGACATATTGGAGCTGTAAACCCCATTCTGTCTCTCTCATTTCTCTTCCTCTCCGCCTGACTCTGTGCCTGTCCGTCACTCCATCATGTCTATCTCTCCGTCTATTGCCCTCTCTCCTCCTCTCCATCTTCCCGCCTGCTGTCTCTCTCACTCCTCTGCTTTCTGACTGTAGTTAAGAGAGAGCATGAAAAAAGATGAGCAAACACGCCAGCTGCCTCAGAATTCATTTTCAAGCCTCACGCGCCTCCCCACCTCTGCCCTCCACCCCGCACCTGAAATATTCCTCCTCCGCTGCTCCCACACGGGATTAGGCTTCAAATGAGAAATGTATTGTTTCCTTCATTCAGTCAAGTAAAAGAGTAATTGAGTTAATCTGTCTGGCTTCTGTCTGTTGGGGAGCAGCAGAGATTAGGGGCCTCTGTTGGCAGAGATGGAATCGCTGCTTTAAAAGATGGAATAAAAATGTCACCGCGTCTTTAATGACAACCGGCTTGACATTTCCCAGCAAGCTTTTCATAGGAAATACTTATTCAGAATTTTTTTTCTCTTCCAGTAAAACAGAGGGAAATGCCATGTCTGTTGTTCCATTATTTCATCATGGCATGTCTATAAAACTTTATGAATCCCTTATCAGCTAGGGCTTTTCTATTTCATAAGATATGAAATTTTATTGTAAAGATTTTACTGGCTTTTTGTTGCAAAGTACAAAATAGTTTAAAGTACACATGATACTAAAAACTTCATGAGTTTCCAGCATTTTAGACCATGTGATCTGGATAGAATGATCAACTTGTGACCTACCTAACAAAGCAGGTATGGTGTCCACACAGACACTTTAATTATTATGACACCATCATGTACAGTAGGTCCCATGCAAAAGTAAGAATTCTTTTCTGCCTTAAATAAGCTAGCTTGATGATGTTGACGCATAGATGGATATTTGTCGTCTCTCCACATCTGACAACCCTGCAAATTTCCCTGTGTGTGCAGGAATTTGCTTATCCCACCTAAACTGTACTCATGCCAACATAGCAATTGTGCCTAATGGATTTCACTGCACAGTTATTGCTGAACACACAAATAGTTATGGGGTAAATGAAAGCTTTTTTTCCCTGTGCACAGCAGAAAGACTAAGTTCAGTTTTACAAGTCCCGGCAGAATGATTTGAAGTTTGTTTTCTACAGATAAATGTTTTTTTTATGCTGCAGTGACTGTTTGGAAGTGAGCAGGTGTGTGTCAGAAAATGATGGGCCACTCCATACTGCTACTAAATTTGCAGGTATAATTGGCTGATGGAAAATCTTCTACCCACAACATTTCATCCACTTAGACTGAAAAGTAAACTTGTGAACAAAATGTAATAATAATATTAATAATAATACATTTTATATGTGAGCAGATTTCATAACATTCCATACAATATAATTAGATATTAATAATTACTAAATTACTAAATATAATTATTATTATTTTTAAAGCAATGAAAACTAGATGAATAATCTGAAACTTAGAACATGGCATTAGACATATGAATATCACTTTATAACTAATTAAATGTCAGAGATAAATCAATAAATGTACCTGTAGACAACACCAACAGGTAATGCTTATGTAAAAATGGCTTGTAAGTCTTTATGTTCCAAAAACTGTAAGTGTTACTGGAATAAATTATATTCACCATCTTGCCAGTAGTACCCTGTTGAAGATTATTACAATTTCTGTTAGTTTAGCATTAGGTTAAAAGCCGTAAACATAGCTAGCCTAGTTTTGGCTAAAGTTAACAAAACACTCCTCTCACAACCTCTAAACTCATTGATTACACATTTTATCTTATCTTTAATGCAAAATGTATTTTGAAATGACCAATAACAAAATAATGCAGCACAAATAAAAAAAGAAAAAGTGTGCCTTTGTGCCAGCCAGAGCCAAGTCTGGACAATTTCTGTTTTCTGATTGTCTGTTCCACTGTTCTAGTGAACACAGTATCTAAGCAACATGCTGAGGGAATTTCTTTAGAAGTGGCACAAATGACCAATCAGACTCAGGGATAAACAGGTGAGGTCAGTGTATCAAAACAAGTTCTGTATACTCTAACCTTTGCAAAATTGGAATTGGAAATTGGAAAATTTGTTCAGCATTTGCAGTATCTTTGCAGCAACAACCATGTCTGAGCGAATAATAAAGATAGCAGCTTATGCAGACCACCAGGCCGTATTTTAAAAGCTAAGAATATGTCATAGTGTAATTCATTACCATGCCTGCTGCTAAGACCAGTTACCACATGCCACCACAGGGTCTCTACTTTGTGCAGCCACTAAACTCTAAATTAATGATGCAAGATGACATCACCCTATACCGTATGCATGACATCATCTCAGCACACCAGTGCAAACATGGAGTCTAGATTTGATTCTTGTACAGATTAAACAACCAAGATGGGACATGTTTATAAGCGTGTATTAGAGGTGCAGGTTGGTGGGATTTTCCAACCTTTAGACAGATCCAAGGTAGCTGTTCCAGTCTTTATAACAACCTGAGGTAACCAGCTACTGGCAGCACATGTACTGTACAGACATATAAGTGATCATTCTTTATTTCCTAAATTTCGTGCAGGAGGTAAATGAGTCAATTTTTCTAAAATATCAGATTAGTGCCCTTAACTGACCTTGGCTGCCACGCCAAAAATGCCCCAGACTGACCCCAGGATTTAAGATTTTTTTTTTTTTAAATCCAAATTCAATCTTTGTTTTTGTGCTCTTCAAAGACTCCTCTGTGCCAAGGTCTGTGTTTTTAGATTCTGCACATTTTCTACTCGCCTGCACCATGACTCACATAGAGGAAACTCAAACTTAAAGAGGTAACAATAAAACAGGAAGCCTTAAAGTCGAAGGTCTGACTAGTATTGATTCTATTCAGTAAGCAGAGGGATGAGAGGGAGCAGAAAGTCTCTGGGTACATCCAAAGTGACTTGAGAGATTAATGTCACAAGATATAAACTAGTCTAGTGTACACAGTGAATCACCTTAGAAGACAAACAGTGGCCATCTGAAGACAACAGTGCTGCCAGCACACAGATGGAGGAGCAGCTCCTCGGTCTTTCTGCATTTCCCCTCCTGACAGTAAACATTCATTTGAACCTTAAAACATCTAGGAAATGATCACGAAGTGCTCAGCCAGTAGTTAACAGTTATTAAGCCAATCGCCCGTCTGGCTCCAGATACATCAGCATTTTCTCCTCCTATTCTCTGGGTTTTTCCTCCTGGGTTTCTGACAGTGATCAGGGGAGTTGGAGCATTGCTGAGCTGAACAGTGCTGACAAAGCCAAAAGGCTCTGCACTTCAGGCTCCGGAGTGGCTGGATCGATCTAGTGCCATCACCGTGGCCTGGGGGAATGGCTGCCACCATCCTTCATACTGCACTGGATGTCCTCATCTGCCTCTCTGTCACCTCTCTGCCTGTGGCACGGCAGAGATTTATGCATAGCAGACAGCT
Source organism: Hypoplectrus providencianus (assembly GCA_028566105.1). Taxonomy (NCBI): domain Eukaryota; kingdom Metazoa; phylum Chordata; class Actinopteri; order Perciformes; family Serranidae; genus Hypoplectrus; species Hypoplectrus providencianus. The sequence continues at coordinate 12,284,924 of JAOWBC010000710.1, read as the reverse complement.
CAAGTCCAAGCATACGTTATAGGTTAGCGTGCTGCAGCGCATGACACAAGCAATGCTGTTGGCTAGCTGACATACTGTAGGCTCAGCGCCTGAAAAATATCCACCATTTGGAAAGTTTAACACCTACACTGACAAATTGATGTTGGCAACAAAGTCAGACGTGAATTTGGCGTGAAAATAAAAGCTTAGCAATTAATTTGGTATTTGAAAGCCTGAAGCTGTGATTGCAGCACAGCTCATTCTGTTCAACACATTCCTCTACCACAGACTTTGTTTACATGGTGATTTGCAGGTTTAAATATACTTTTCACACTCAAATTTATTGCCCGGAATTGTTAAATTTGCTCAATATGTATTTTCACCTCGGAGGTTTGTGAGCATGTGGAGTGTCTGCCAGCTGTAGAAAATACTTCATGAATGAGACAACAACAGAGCAGGTGATTATGTGTTCATCCAGGTGATGATCAAAACATGAGGACAGACTTCCTACTGCAGCACTGAAAACCTTATTAGTTCAGCTATTCTCAACCAGGGTACCTCAGAGGGTACTTACGCTGCTGTCAGGGATATGGGGAAAGATAGTAGAATAACTACACTAATTTGAAAACACAGGAATTTAATGAAATTATGATTCAATTAAAATAATACATCAGCTCAACTGCAACACCTAAGCACATGTTTATGTTTAAAAACTAAACAGACAAAAGTTGAGAATATAAAAATGGATAAGCATTGGCAGTAAGAATAGTTAACTAAATTAATGAAAAACATTTGAAATGGTAAGGTAAAAAAAAAGAAACCCTAATAGATTAATGGTGGAAATCCTTGACTAAAAGTAGTGGATACATTGTTGAAATGTTACTGTGATCTTAAGATAGCCTTATGGATAAATGGTTAAATCAGTTACCTTAAAGCTGATGGATAAGTAGTTGAAATTCTTAGCTCAAAGTAATGGAAAGACAGTTGAAATGCTAAGCTAAAACAAGCCCTTATGGATAAATTGTTGAAACAGTTAGCTTTAGGCTAATGGATAAGTAGTTAAAACGTTAGCTAAAAGTAATATAGACAGTTGAAATGGCAAGCTAAAATGAGCCTATGGATAGATGGTTGAAACAGTTAGCTTAGTCGTAGCTACTGCAGTAGTTGTATTTCAATTTCTGAACAAACCAGTCAACATATGGACTTGTCAAGTGTATGAAAAAAAAAAACAATTTCCACATTTATTTCAAGAATACTATTATAGACTTGGAATTTATGAAGAAGTGTGGGAGTTTATCTAACAGGGCCATGAAGCAGGCTACAATGAAAGATTGTGAAGCACTGTAGAAAATGTAAAACTATATGTTTTAACACACTGACATCTTTCTGGCAGCTTCTGTATATTTGCTTTAGATTCACTTGCATTGCACACACATCCTTTGACTCTTGTTAAGTTAACATTGTTGCTTTCAGTAAAGTTGACATTGAATCTTCTTTCTAAAGCTGGTTTTTATTTTGCAAACATAGCCAATGTGTTTTTTTATTTCTTATTCAGTGGGGGCTTGTCTTAAGGAGCAGGATAATCATGTTAGTTGAATAAAGTAAAACCCAGAACGCCGAAACCTGACCAAAGTCTGAAATAAAACAGCTTCTCCGCCTTGTATCCGGTGCTGTTAAACTGCTAATTTAATAATCCTGCTTGGGAGACAGACCCTTGGTGTGCTTTTGTGTATTCACTACAGCTATTTGTGGCCGGCTCTTAGATTCTCAAGCTTTAGATTGAGTGAAAACAAAATTTAGCCAACCTCTCCAGGGCCCTCGAGTAAATTTTAGAAGCGGTTTGCCAGGCTGGCAACCAGCCATTAGCCTTTGGTTGCCAAATCAACAGAATGGATGGTGTATTTTAATTGTTTGTAATGGGAGCAGTAATGGTTCTGTGTTATTATAGACCATATTTAATTATTGAAGCATGTTACCAAGAATGATTAAACATATTTCACTTAATACAAATTATTTTTTGCTTCTCTCCCCTGTCTTTGTGTGTTACAAACACACAGACCTCGCACGCACAGTGAGTGTCTCTAGCTACTTCAAGAAATAAAGCATTACTGTACTAATTTTAGGCTGCAAATATTCAGTGTATCAAGTAGGGGAGATTAAAAAGTGGCAGGATAATCATGTAATGATCTAAAATTTTCCACCTGTGTTAGAAGATTAGAAAAAGACTTCTGAGAATACATGTTATTGAAAACATGTTGTATTCAACAATTTTTCCCCTACAGTGCCTTGTTCATTTTTTTTTTTTGATCTGCACTTTTCTGTTCGACAGTTTTAGTCCAAGGATTGGATGAAGCTTGAACGTCTCTTTTGTTCAAATGCATTTGTCTGAAGATGGGTACTGTGGTTATTCTGTAGGGCTGACAGTTTATCTTTGGAGTTTTTCTAGTTGTTGTTTAAAAATGGTAATCCTTGTAACAACAGCACTGGTAATTGCTTTTGTGCAGAGGATTAAGCCCAAACCCTCTGTTGGTGTTATATCAATGAAGTCTTTTGACACAGGAGCACACAGTGCTGGTCAGTCAGGCCTACCAGCAAGCAACAGCATGCTAAGCATTGCATTTACTGAATCATAGTACTGTGCTTAGGCTAAAGAAAGAGCATTATTTGTATCACATTAAATGGCAAAGTCAGTTACATACCTTTTTCTAGGGTAAATGTTGGTACCGTCAGTGTTTAAAATCTTCTGCTGAACTCTAGATCAAAAGAGAACATTTTTGGAGTATCTTTTCAAGGGAAATTAAAAAGTTTGCCTTTTCATACTGAGCTTATTTTGGGGAAACACATACAAAGAAGTACAACATTTTGAGTTAAAAGCATGTCATTTTATTAAATTGTAACCATGCACTGAACTCAGTGGTGCTATTCCGTCACATGGACAGATGACTAAATAGGTATTTAGTAAAATCCAAAACCTCTCCATGCAGAGTGCATCCTACCATTGCATGCACAGTTCACATAACGCCAATACTACAGCACTGTAGGAGCCAAAGGATGACAAGCTTCCTTTTGACTTTTTAACACCTTCCGCTATGTTTTGCTAGCTAGCTAGTAGATGTAGCTTAATTGAGTATGCTAACATTTGATTTCGTTGCTCTCTTTAAACCTGAAGTTTGCAGCAGCCCACCTTTGCAGCTTGAATTATAAAATGACCTTCCCCTGTTCGTAAAAAAAAAAAAAAAAAAACTTCCCCTCTTAATCATCTTGATAGTAATTAACCTGTGGAATGAATGGCTTGTGTGTCCAGATGATATGATAAAAAGTTTAAGATTAAGCACCAAAGATGATTCTAGTTGAAGCTGTTTTTCTTACCATATGTTCCATTCCTGGTAGCAGACAAGTTGTCCGGTTGCATAACCGCCAATGCTAAACCACATCCCATGACAGCCAAACGCCACAGACTCAACTTTCCTCCCAAAGACAACACATACACCCCTTCCACTATATGACTTGTTTAAGAAGGGCAATTAAGCCTATTCCCATTACCCGTGTGATAACACATATACCCATTCTCACCTGATAACCTAAACAGCCTGATTCTTTATAGATTAATGACTTGTCTCCAGCTAATATATTTTTATCACAAGGTCATGAGTGATGTATTATCAGTTAATGAGAAATACAGAAATGTGTGGAGTGAGTGAGGCAGGGAGGGGGTAAACACACACTGAGAGACACACTCATTTGACCTTTCAGAAGGGTTTTTTCTGCCCTGCGGTGAGTTGTCCTGCAGTGATAAGAATAATGGTTTTGGCGCCACGGCCCAGGGAGACCAACCTCCCATTCCCTCCTGGTAGATAGTCGAGCAGAGACATTCAGCCTCTCCCATTGTGCTTTCTACATCTATGGCAGACAATGGGGCTTAGTACTGCCCACTTAGGGGACAGCAGAATGCTCGTATTAAGGACCACTGCAGATCTCTGTGATAGCTGTCACCAGGCGATTATATAGGGAATATAAGAAGGGGCAGAGAGATAAAGGAACAAAGTCTCTTGCTTTGGATTATTTACAAATCATCCAACATGAAACTGCCTGTGCAGGGCAGAGAGTCCAAAGAGGACATTCACAGGGCATAATATTTTCCTGTTTGTCTAATGGGCCTTTGAGACGTGCTGTCGAGTGTTGTGTGAAAAGCAGCACAGTAGGAGTCCACTGATATTCTTCATTATTTCATTTCAGTTTAGGTTGGAGCTTGAAGCAGCGTCTAAGTGCAAAAGGGTCCTCGCTGCAATCCTCCCGTCACTATCTCTGTGATCTCAGCGTTTAGGCAGTGGGGGACATCAAACGCTCTAAAGAGGAAAAGTGGAAAATGTTAGGTGCAAATGCATTAGTCATGTTTTTAATTGATTTTCCAGAACGGGCTAGGGTGACTTCAAAGCAAATAGCTGTTGAAAGAAACTCAGATTTGTTGCTTTTAAGAGAGGGCTGCGCTCTCAAAAAGTCTTTTTTTTTTTTATCCGAGCACCTACGCATATCTCAGCCTGGGACTGTGTAAAGGCTGGTTACACAGGATGAAAAATTTTAGCCACAGCATGGTGTTACAGAGGTAATGATAAAAGCTAGCTCAACTATACATGTGCTGCTATTTACAATACAATATTCTTACTGTATGTGTATACAAAGCATGAGAGTTTAAGGGCCTGTATTCAGTGTACTGCAAAATACAGTGTGGGCTGGGAATGCCTCCACAACTTTAACTCAAGTTTGATTGACAGTCAGAGTCTGGGCCATGATTGGCTGCACATGGCTTTAGCTTCTGATGTGACCAAACAGCGTTCTCCAGGTCTGAAAAGTAAAGCCGTGGGGAGGTGCCAGGAGGTGAAGGTTTATTGGAGGATAACTCCTGCACTTCGGGAACCTTTTGCTGACATCTCAGAGTGAACTCATTGTTAGTATCATTAACTGTCCTGACGGGGAAGCTGATGCTTATCAGGTTACCTCCATATGAGTTTCCATCTCCCAAAAAACTCCCCCAGAAAGCGCACAGTAGCGATGAGTCACATGCCCCTTTCTGACTGCTGTTTCAAGCTGCAATATTTGTGCCTCTGTGACATTTTGCCTGCCTCTGGGGTGCCAAAGATGAAGGTTACTCCAGCTCTGTAGCGCCTTCAGAGTCTGTAATGGAAGCAGTGTCAACAGTATGGCGTACAATAATTTGTGGGACCAACATGCGGGTAATAAGTATTATCAGAAAACACGGCTCACACCAGAGTCCTACAGTAATCAAATCCTCTCCATCGAGAACAGAAACAGCAGTTCTATCAACATCCTTTTTTTTATGCACTCACTGCTGCTGTCACTCATTGTACACATGCTGCTGCTGCTCCGTTACACAGCACGACCATCTCCTCCCTGTTCATAACACAACACCAGTCTGCAATGTCAGTGGGCACCAGTATCACATTGTTGCGGAGTTAGTATGAATTTCCTGAAGTTAAATTAAGGCAGAGCTTGTTGCGGCACTTTTGCAGAAATTTTGTGAAATGCAGCGGGAAAAGGGCTACTGGATACCAGCCAACAAACATGAGGTAGGGGCCAACATTTTCAACAAGCCATTCTCATTCAACAACCATGGAGCATTCAACAACTAGCAGCGAGTTATGTCCCTCAAGGGATGATGACTGAAGACTATTACAGTGCTAGATTAAGATTGAAAGTTGGACTTACTTACATCAGGTGGCCAAACATTACTCTAAATGAATGATTATGGTGCTGCATAACCGCTGCATGTTTAAATTGGCAGTTGTATGCACACGCAGTCACTTTTTCTACTTTATTTAAGCTAGTTTCCCTGCCCCTAAGCAGCAGCAAAAAATCAATAATGCAGCTTTAACAATGTGGATTCTTTACTTATTGATATAAGGTATACTAATTATTCATGAATTGCCTTTTTTTTTATTCCTTTTTTATTGTTATGTTATTGTTTCATTTTCTCTACTGAGCTTGTTCTTTGACATTTTTGTAGCATCAATTTCATTGCTGTATGACACAAACGCTCTTCCTCTCCCTCTGCTTCAGTGGGTTTGACACTTAATGTAAAATGTCTCCTGTTTTTGCCTGAAGCTGTGTGCATTGATTCCTGTTTTAGCTTTAACACTGTGCCTTATGGCTCAGGGCTACTAGTTGGAGATGCAATTATCTTCATGATGACAACATCAGCATCCGACTCACAACAATCTGCCCCTGTAGTCTGTGTACAGCAGCTGTGCTCTTCAGATGAACATCGTCTCTTTAAGCCCTTTGGAGGACCAACCTAAACACCCTTTTGAATGCTTGTTAATAATGATAAGACTGATCACATTAGCTGAATGTTCTCATCTCAGTCTTCCTCCTGAGAAAGTGGCCATGGGGATATAAAAGGGCAAAGATTAGTCAACCTGAACGAGAACTGCTCTTGAAAACCACAGACCTTAAAGACGACCGTGTATGCCCTGTCTCACCATACTAAAATTATCTCAAAGGTTTTTATTTAAATAAATATCTGTTAGTTCACTATCACCAATAGAGTTAACATAAATGTCAGTGAGCCTGTGGCCCACTGATGAAAGCTCTGGTGAAATGTGTATGAATGACCACATCTGGCTATCAAGCATTCTGGACACTGACTAACATTATAAACATAACTTTACTAAAATGTTATGTTTTGTCCAACATTTCGATGTTAACACAGAATCTCCTAATTGTAGTCTGGAAAGTGTCATCATATTTTTGATATTCTAAAGTTATTGTTTGCAGTTCTTGCACAAATATTGCAAAAAATGCACATTTAGGAGCATAGGTAAAGTAATTACACAGTGCACCCTTAATCATCTGCTATCATGCACTGAAACATATATACATGCACACACACACACACACACACACACACATACACATACTGTCAATGCTGTGGTCACAACCACTTCACCACCACCCAGT
>JAOWBC010000710.1:12249199-12260608 GCA_028566105.1 Hypoplectrus providencianus | reverse complement strand
TTTCCTGAGCCCCCCCCCCCCCCCCCATTTCTCCCGCACGACTTGTTGAACGCCATTGGGCCTAATGTTCAGTCATGTTTCTAATCATGACAAAAAGCCAGAGACTCATGTAGCTAAAGCAATTGCAGAGCGGGGATTAAAATTCTGCCCACTCCTGGCAGTGCAATAATGGAGACTGGGAAATAATTGACATTGATTGAGCTAATGTTCCACTCTGGCGGAGTCTGCGAGGACCAGGTGATGTAGTTTCGCTGTATAATTATGTTCCCCACATCATGGAGCTGGAGAAAGATTCAATAATTGAACAAGAAATAAATGTGTTTTCTCTAATCAGGTGGAAATTTGAAAGCCAGCTCCTGTAGGTACAGTGCAGTATACACTTCTGCCACAACGGTGTTTACATGTGTCTGTGTCACTGGTTTCCTCACATGTTATTAATAGGTGCCAGTGCCATAGTGGAATTTAGTTCCAATCTCCTGGTACGCCCTGAGGAGAAATAAAAATGAATACCCGTTTCATTAAGAGCACAGTCATTAAAAAAGTAATTATTAGAATACAGTGTGCGCTACAGGATATTATGAGACAGGACCATGGCTGAAGGAACCAAAAATAATCTTTGGTTGGTGGTTAATTCATTCATGTATGTCCTGTTACCTACTGTACAGTCCAACACTTTGCAGATATGATGAAAGATTTGTAGGACAAAACAGAAGTTGACCTCCTTTTTTGTTTTTTCATTATATTTTACATTATTGTGAATAATTTGCGCCAAACAAAGGTTGATAATATTTCAGCTTTTTCTCAGCAAGAAAATCTTCACAATAGGTGATCATAAATGATGATGATCATATATCAAATATCATGTTATACAATAACAAGCACATATTTAGTCAAATAACAATGGGGTACAATAATGATTAAGGGGTGATTCAAACAAGCCAAATCTGGGTTAAAATTAATTCTGAGTGTAGTAGGATAAATTATGCAGTTCATCTGTACAGACAACTTATTGAATTCCCAGAAAACATGCAACAGTCACATGACTTTAACATCACCACCACAAAGCTGCTGATACTGTACTTAATGTTTCCAACACCCTCTGCAGGCTCATTGCTCCACCTGTGAGCAACCACCTTTTTCAACACATGCACAGGTCCTTATTTCAGGCAGCTAACCAAATAAAACATTCAAAGTCCCATTGAAATTCAATCGGTGTCAATGACGACTCATTTCCAGTTTTAGGTACTCATTTCTGCCGCACTCTGCTCCACCATTTCTGATAGACCGGCATTATAAAAACTGCATAACATTTAAGAAATTGAGTGAAACATTGAGTGACAACCTCCACAAGGCTGTAAAAGCACCCTTTTAAACAGTTTGTCCTCACTGACATCTACTATTTATGACTTGAGTGGGAAGGATGACATTTCTAAGTGATCATAGTTTTGCTGTAGAGGTATTTCATGTGGCTGACTAATTTTTGTTAGATTTTGAACTCAGCTGCAGCTGTCCCTTCATTTGACACGGAACAAGCAGGAAGTCTATAGATAGCAGCAGAGTCTGGTTGAATCGGTGACCTGCTATAATGTCAAACGGCCCTGCAGTCAGGCCCCTGACTCTGTGGTCAAGGTCATGTTCAGTTCATGTCTGCTGCTGGCTTTTCTGCCTCACTCCCTGAGTTTGAAAGTTTGTACTATTGGGAAAAAACTGATAGTGAAACTGAAAACATGACTATATTACAGAGGATTGCCATTTTTGGGATTTAGTACAGTTCAAGAGTGTGTCACTTCTACACTGCTGTTTTATATATACACATTTGCTTTGCATTTGTTCTGATTACATTACTTCTGATTAGAAAAAAAGAATCTCCTGCAGATTTTCTAACACAGCCAACACTATGCAACTGCAGCAAGTCATAGCACAGCCAGCTAATATCTCTGAGTAGAAGACCAGCTTGTTTGTCTGCAGCCTTTTATTTCACAAAGCTCTGGCCAACAACCAAGAGCCAGTGTGGAATTACTCCGATATGCAGCCTCATGCTCGGCCACTCTGTTCTTTGTTTTCACTGCTACATCCTCATTGTCCCTTCACCTCTGCCATGATGTCTAAAGAGGGTGCTGGCATGACACTGACGCCGCTCTTTGAACAATCTAAAGACCTACCCAGTCCGACCCCAGCTGGATGGACCTAAGCTGAATTTATAGGTTAAATCTGATTTGAATGAACACAGCATTAAAATCACGTTTACATGTGCAGAATGACAAACATAATTCAATATCTGCATCTGTTCATGTGAACTATATTTGGCCATTGAATCACTAATAAAGTAGACGGTCCCAGTTTATTGAACTGAACTTGTGGGTTTGAGTTTGGGCATTTTTCCAGTTAGAAGTAAATGTAACAGCACAGAAGAAGCAGCAGTGAGTTACTAAGCAAAACTGTCTCCTTTGATATATGGCATTATAAACTAGTGGAGTCAGTAAGTCAGTTAACAGGACTGTGTTGTGTGTGCTTTACTGCAATGACTTCTCATGATTTTGGGGAATTGAAGTGTGGCCCATTTTTCATTTCCAGTTCGGTATACACACACAAAGACGAGTAGCTGTTATCTGAGCCCATCTCTTTGTTCTAAAAGTCAATAGTTATTTCAGAAAAGAGGTTATCATAATCGCATCACCTAGCCGCAACCTATCTCTGCGTTATCAACCAACGTGGCAATGGGGGATATAAACAGCTCAGGATATCCTCTTCTTCTCAGTGGTGATTAAAAGACCGACAGCTCAAATCGCAGCTCATTTTGTGCAGAGACAGATAATGTGTGGAGAGAGGTGTCGTAGTGTAACAAATTGTATGCTCGGTTCATCTCTCCTCAGATGAATTGGCTTCAACACAGAATGTACTGTAGCCTCTTTTTCTCTTGCTATGCTCACTTTGTTGTATTGCACCGCCGAGAGTGCATTGATTTGCTTTTAATAACTGGCTTGGTTTCTCGCTGTGCTGTTTTAGCAACAGGAATTAGCATACTTGGAATGTGCTCCATGATCAACCAGCTCATTTAAGTGTTTAATTTTCCAGTTTACAATACCATAGCAATTGAAGTGTAGAGCATCTTTGGCCTGAGAGCCCTTTCTGCTGTGTCTATGTACTCAGGCTATCGCACCACACACAGGTAGGGCCTTTCGTTGAGTGCTCTCCAACTCGTACTGATTTCATGGCACGTTGGTTTGCCTTCTCCACCAGCTTAGAGCCCATCAGTTATGCACCGCTGCATTTGGAGTCGACTGGTTTGCCGGAGTGGGTTTTAGTGCTTATTTGATTTGCATTTTTACCGCACTCTCCCCAGACAGCCTCACCTGTTCAAGGTAGATTACAAAAAAAGACCAGCAGTGGGTTGGAACCTAGGACCCTGGGGTCCACTGGTCGTGGAAGAGCAACACAGGCAGGGTTGGATGGCTGTGTGCTTTAACTTTGTGATTATAGCCTGATTATGTTGACAATCCACACAGGAAAGCAGCAAGTCTCAACAGGCAAATAGAAGCGATGAGAATTTTAATACTTTTTTATACAAAGTTAGATAAAAATGTTATTCTTCCTCACTTTGAGAGAAGATCTCGTGGGAGAACATTCTCCTTACTGAAGACGAGCACTGTGATCTCTTTTTTATCACAGCGAACCAGCAAAGGGAATGGCAGCACTAAAGACATAAAGAAAAAAAAAACATCAAAAGACCTGAATCAAATATTTTCAGAGCCACACCGAACAGAGAATGAGAAATGAGCGCACACTCTTATTGCATTGTTCTGCCTGTTTGTCAGACTGATAACCTCCAGATGTCAGCTCCAGGGCGTGGGGGGCTGCAGGCCTAAAGAATGCCCCAGCAATGTGCAGCCTGCCTGGGAGCAGGGAGCTGCCAGCTGGCCCTGGGTGCCTCTGGGTTTCATGAGCCCCCGGCGCAGTGGGGACACACTTACCGACTCCTTGTCATGTGTTCACACACGTACACGCTCTGGGACACACGCGGACACATATGTTCATGCATTATTTTTTTTACACATTTATATGTGTGCACGCATGCATGCGGCAAGGCCGGCACACATGATTTCCCCATATGTGCACACACACACAGGCATGGCTGAACACACTACACATGCACTCACTGTATTCATATACACACATGAGAACCAGACAAAATCCTCTAATAAGCACCTTGCTCCCTACAGCCCATGGAGAGCTTTTTCCAGATTTTCTTTCTCTCCATTGTAATTCTGGCATTGTCACGACGCCAACAGCCTGTCATCTGCCATGCTGTTTGAAAGTGACAGTCACATGCAGCCACTACGCTGATATCATCCACAGGCAGACTTACAATAAAAGGACGTCTCCCTTTCATTGTCTCTGCCTGTGTCTGTCTCTCTGCCTGACCGTCTCTTCTTCATTTCTGTTTTGGCAACATTTCCAAAGGAATGTTGGGGCCCGACCAATCGGATGCTTCAACCTCGTTATCGTCAGGCCTGATGGGCTGCCTACGTCAGTGGCGTATAGAGCAGCTATTAATTCATTGTGTTTTGCTGCAGATGGCCAGGGAAAGGCAGATAAGGACTTTATCGTGGTGGCAGCACACTGGAATGAGCCGTGCTGTGGTATCATGTATGTTATAATCGTCCGGATCCGCTAACACAGAGCCAGTCCTGATTATTCATCATCATCTGCCACAGAGAGTGCTGTTTATTCTGTGTTGCATGTTTGTTTTACTACCATGATGTTTGTTTCCACTTGTTTGTTTCAGATGAGCATTTGCAAACACACACAGCCACAGAAACACATTCACAGACAGAGACTAATTCCACCTGCCGCCCGTTGGAGGGGGCTGGCAGCGCCCTGCCTCCCCCGTGCCAGTTGGTACCTGAGAGTGTTTTGGATGAGTGGAGCCGGAACGAGAGTTATCTTATCTAGGAAACACATCTGGTCCCCCTCGTCCCCCTCTCTGTCCTCTAGCCACGTGCCCCGTTTGCACCTCTCCCTCTCCCTCTGCCCGGCTAACCCGTCAGATCCGGCTGTCCGGAGGTGTGCGCTTCATTTGCAGTCCAATCCTCTGAGCTGTGAATGTGTGAAGAGTTGAAACAAAAGATGAAAAATATACACTGCGTTTGCTCAGGTGCAGCTTACAGCCTGCCTCTCTCACAGGCAAAGCAGGTGTATATTGATATGATGAACTGCCGGCCTGTGTTTGCTGGTGCACACGTTGCTGTGTGACTGCGTTGTGTGTGTTCCAGGTGCAACGAGCAGCAGGATTTCCACTGTGCTTCAGGTGACAGCAACACACTGCCAGTGTGTGTGTGTGTGTGTGTGTGTGTGTGTGTGTGTGTGTGTGTGTGTGTGTGTACACAGGGCGCAGAGACAACAATAGGATTAGGTGGATTACAGCAATACAACCATCTTACACAGGAGGACACCATAGAGGATTGGGAAAAAAACACTCAGTCTTTTACACACCCCTCTAACCCTCATCACCAGGCTAGATGAGTAAGAACACAATCTTCTCTCTGCAGCTGTAGCTGGAGGGAGTCATCGCAGTGGGTTGTATACACACCAATACTGTCCTATAAGGCAGCTGCTCATGATACTGTGGACCTGTGTGGTGTCAAAGGTACCTCATCATCGAAATAAGAAGTGCGGCACACATCCAATCAGAAATGGATTCTCCTCTGTGGAGGAGTAAAGTAATCCCCAAGATCTACACGCTGTGGTTTCAGTGGCGTCAGCAGCCGTGGTCAGAGCGCTACGTTTACCGTGCTGTCTGTCTGTCCCAAGCTCTTACCAACAATATCTTTGAACACATCGAGGGAGTTTCCTCGATTGTGGCACATACTTCCATTTGGATTAACTTAGATTTGATTTTTGAGGTCAACAGTCACTGTGAAACACTTTACATCTTCAAATTTGGCACAAAGTCCCGTCTTAGCTGTATTCAAACTCACATGTTATTCCTACTAAGTACAATGCAAATGCAGTTGAGTCTATATTTTGGATTCACATTACATTGAATATGTATACTCATACTACATTTACAGAGCAATGTTCTGCACGAGCTTATTATTCATCAGCTTTATATTCACTATAAACAGTCCGTTGGCAAATCTATACGTCTCTAAGTATGCAGAATTCAGTAGATGTTGATTTAGTCTGTGTCAGAAGATTGTTAATATTGCAACTATTGTAATATGTAAATTTCTCAGATAAATGGATCACATTTTGGAGGTCAAAGGTCAAGGTCTTTGTTACCTGTTATTGTCCATAACTCAAGAACTCATGCACTTATTGCGACAAAATATAATTTAAATGTTTAATAAGATGAAACAATGATGTGATGACTTTTTTATATGCAAAAGCTAAAAGGTCAAATTCCCTGTGAAATCTTTTTTTTTTTTTTTTTGGACAAAACAATTTTCTGGCCATTATTCAACACCGTCACTCTGGAACAGAAGGGACGGTGTGACCATGTTGCCCATTTGGGAGGATAGTAAAAAGGGGACACTAATCTTGAAACTAATCTTGTGGTGACTGTATATGTCCCGCTGGGTTGAAGATATGTAGAAAAGCATCCATGTTCCATCTTGAAAAAATTGTTGTCTGTCATGGTTAGTCACAGTGAGAGTCTGGACTAAAAGAGCTGTAAACGGCAACCTGGCTGTTTGATTGAGGCATCCAGTCACAGAGTGGTAACTGTATTTAATGTTTTTTTATAAAAAACTATCTCTTAGAAGTGCCCACCTGTTTCCCTCCCCCTGGAATTACACTAGTATTTCATCAACACCTGTTCTATCTGATGATAGGCTTCTGTCAGGGCAAAGTGTCACATTGTTTTTCTATCTTCAGCGGGGACAGAGAGGACAGGGACGGGCAGGAATAATATCTGCTTGTACAATCTGTGCTGGGATGCAGACAAAGGACAGCACCTCAGTGGACAGCCATGTAGCCTGAGGGAGGTCTCGCTGTTTGAGCCGAAGGCTCAGGCAGGCTAAGTGTGTCTTGCCAAGGGCCTCATAAAATGTGATGCAGCAGCAATTTGATGAATGTTTATTTATTTTTTCTTGTGTGTGCCACTCTGTCAGCCTTCCAAAAAGAACTTATTGTCAGCGTGGCACCCGATATTTTAGTTTCAATTTTTCACAGAGAAGAAAACTTGTCATTTTACAGCACTTTATAGATTCATCTTCCATCCTGTCATGGCAAAATAGCGTTCTTCAAATGATAACGTGCAAGTTATTCAATGCGAGATGTGGCGTAATATGATATGTTTGAAATTTTTCTTTTCAGGGTGGCATTGAAGAAATGCTGTCAAGAGCCTGGGACTCCCAACCCAGAGTCATCAGGTTTCCTCGAAAACATCAGAGGAGCTCCTCTGCCAATGGGCTGAGGCGACAGAAGAGAGACTGGGTCATCCCACCTATCAATGTGCCTGAAAACTCCCGAGGACCCTTCCCTCACATGCTTGTCAGAGTGAGTGACACTTTGTGTAATTCCAGCAAACACCATACATGATGTGGAATGTTGTTTGGTTCAACACAAAACTTTTGTACAACTTGTCCTTGCCGAGGAAAGCTTAAATATGTAGACAGCATCTATATTGTTTCTAAGTACTTACACAGGTCAGGCAGAGTGGGGAATATACAGTAATATCTCCGTCAGTCACCACAAGGCTGAGAGACATAACATTCTGGTATTTTCTATCAAGCAAACCCAGCAGGCTTAAAGTGCTGCTCTTGTCTCCGATTTAAGTCATGATGCCAGGTGATTTGTCTGCTGTGCCTCTGGGCGCCACAGACAGGCAGACGGAAAAAAATAATCCTTGCTTGGAAAGCACACAAATGCGCACTTCATGCTTGGTCTCAGAAGAATAGATCTAAGGATTACTCAGGAGTATTCTCTCTCAGTGGCGTTCCTACACCTGTTACTATAGCTCAGGAACTGTTCCTCACATCGCGCTAAACCTTTTTTTAGATTACAGCACATCTGAATTGATTGGTGATCACGACGTCCATATTGTTCTGAGGTGTCGGGGAACTCAAACACTTATGTTTGTTAAAAGGAATGCTTTGGTGCTGCTACAAACAAAGCACAGTAACATCCTTTTATTTAATTTGTTGGCTGGATGCTAATGATTATTCAAATTTCAATTTTCCAGTACCAGCAAAAGTATGATCTGCCTTACAGCAGTACAGTTGCATTGAAATTTTGGATCAAAATTATTATTCTTATTTTAAAGTACTGTATTTGTATCTGTTTTTAAAAAAATGTGGAATTAACCACCATGACATAATTTATGCCATATGTGGACTACAAGCCTCAAGGTTAGCCATTTGAGCATTGCCATGTTGTTATTGTTTTGCATTATTGATTTTGTGGAGCTGGGGAGCTGGAGGCGAACACAAGAGAGCCCTGAATTGGATTCAAACCTGTGACCCTCTTGCTGTGAGGTGAAAGTGCCAGCTACTACACTACTGTGAAGCCCTAAAGAAGATTTGAAACCGATGATTGAGACCATAAATATATGATGAAAATGTTTTATTGATTACATAAATTAGGTGGGTATAGGCCCATTTTCTCATAGACCTCAGTACAGTCGCCCTCTGCTGGCCACTAGAAAGAAGGCAGGTTTAAGTCACATTGGCTTCACTTTTCACACTAAAGGGTCCCAATGCATGCAAACTGCTCAACCACCAGGAGCCACATAGAGGAAATATTCCTACATCCTCATCAGAGTCAAAAACACAGGCAGATGTATTTTATGATATCCTTCTCATTGTTAATTATGAGAGTAGGAAAATGTTTCCGCTCCCATAGATAGATACACCCTGAATTAACTGCGTGCATATGAATTTAACTTTGTCTGCTCTATCAGTCTCTTTAAAAAGAAAAAGTGCTATTTCACAGAATATCATTGTCAGTCCTCAAATAGCACCAGAGCTGCCTGGCTGTGCTATTTATAGAACATAAGTCATTGTCATCAAATGTTAAGGCAGACAATGGGGATTAAGTTGATGGTATTCAAACAGATTTTTTCCTTCTGAATTATGCAATGAATTATAAAACTAAAGGACACTATGAAATTATTAAACATAACATGTTAAATGAAAAAGCTAAAAAAAAAACAAAAAACAATAATACAACTGAGCCCACAAAAGTCATTAAAAGTAACATTTTTTCTGCCTGTTTGACAACCATATTTAAATTTGCAAGTCTACGCTGCAGAAAAACTAATTAAAAGGAACCTTTTTATGTGCATTTGACAACCATAATTTTAATGTGCAAGTGAGGGCAGCAAAAAATAATTTATTTGCGAAACTGACTTAGATTAGATTTGGTCCGTCATTCTATTTTTCACCAGAACACACATAGCGAGAAAAATGTGTCCGCGTGTGACTGGGTGGGGCTCTTAATCAAGTCAGAGACAAGTTCTAGACCAGGTCCAGACAAGTCCAAGTGAAGACCAACCTGAGCCCTGTTCAAAAC
Source organism: Hypoplectrus providencianus (assembly GCA_028566105.1). Taxonomy (NCBI): domain Eukaryota; kingdom Metazoa; phylum Chordata; class Actinopteri; order Perciformes; family Serranidae; genus Hypoplectrus; species Hypoplectrus providencianus. The sequence goes on along the minus strand of JAOWBC010000710.1, from coordinate 12,251,095 downwards.
CATGATAAGCAATGCTGTCTTTCCTGTGCCAGTATAGTGATTGAGGAGACTGGCCTGATGGATATAAGCTATACCTAAACAAGACTGATCTGTATTCATTCAGCAAACTACTTCAATGCATCATGTTGGTAGAATCAGCTAGCCAGGCAAAGTCTGTACAACCAGGAAAAACTTGACCAATATCCAAGCAAGAGAGTAAGACCAGGCCTGGGATCAAAATAAGTGCAGGAACAAGGGACCCCTAGACTGGACATGAGACTCAAGCTCTACAGCCCTGTTCTAGTACCGGTATGTGGGAGTGTAAGGAAACTAAAATTCTGACCACCAGTTCGATGATTTCCATGATTCCTGTGCATATGCTCTGTATATACAACTGGCACCAGGATATTCTTCAGATTAGCTCATATTCACAGCTCTATAGTGATTACAATAATAAAAAAAAAACATGTATGTAACCGGTTCTTAACCACTGGCGGTTAACAATATCTAAAGGAGGTTTCCCATGGAGGCATCCTACTCTCAGCCCTGTGCTGCTGCTCTAAACTCTCCTCACTCGATGCCTCTTATCACACACCCAGACAGACTTGCAGCTTTCTGCTGGCATTTGTAACACACACACACACACTCACACACACACACACACACACACACACACACACACATATATACGCTAACATACACACACAAAGTCCCTTACGCCCATTTGTACAGCGAGGCTTACACTCCCGGATTACGGAAATCGCCTTTCACCAATGTGTCGGCAAGAGGGCAGATTTTCCACCAAAGCACGGAAACACACACACAAAACACACACACAGCGGGGCAGCAGAGTGTCAGGGGAGACACCAAATTGTGCTTCCCTGCTGGAGAAACGAACCCTTTTTTTTGTCCCTCTTTCACATGACGGGTGGTTAGATGGTTGGATTAAAACCTCAAGGGCTCCCTTTGTGCGGACATGTGGCCATGTGAGTGTGGAGGTGGACTTGGTTTGTGTGTGTGTAAGGGTGCATCTTCCACCTTGCTTCCAGCTATACCGTATGTGAACACAATATAGGTGTGTCTCAGCCCTCTGTCATAGCTGAAAGCAGTGCACCATGGGGGATGTGACTCATACTGTCCCCAGCTATTCCTGCAACACAACTCTCCATTCAGACAGGCAGCCGGGGGGTGTGGGGCAGAGGGGATTTAATGCTTTATCTTGCCGGTCTCGAAAATGGCCGAGAACAACCATTAAAGCACTTGATATCGGGACGTAACCACTCCGCTCTGCTTGTGAAATTCTTTGAGTTTTCTTCACCTGTGTTTCTACACTCGAGCCTTCACACAGTCAGGTTCACATGGTTTAAAAAGACCAATTAACCCTCGGAGTGTAATTACGGCTTTGCAAGCATCAAATGATGCAAATGACATGCCCAAAAAGGTGTGTGGTGGAGCGCTGGCAGTTTTCTCTTTGATTCGGTGGGAGTTGAGATAGAGCTGCGTTGAGTACAGGGAGTACAATGAGAGGCTAATGTAGTTCTGCTGCTGCTGTAGGATGTTTGATTAATCCCAGACAAATCCAATTCCATACACAAAAGAAAGGCCGTGCTGATTAAATTATAAATAATATGATCATAAAGCTTTCATTTTTTCTTTCATTGTCATTATGTTATATTTATGGTGCTATCAAGGATATGTTCCAGTGCATTCTGGCTCTACCACCATCATCATCACAGCATCTATAGCTCAGATGGAAATGTTTAAGTTCAGCTTCTGAAAGCTACTTTCACTTCCAAGAAACAAAGAAAAAAAATCCCCCCGCTTTCTCTCTCTCTCTGTTTCTCTCTCTCTCTCTCTCACACACACACACACACACACACACACACACACACACACACACACACACACACACACACA
>JAOWBC010000710.1:12231867-12244424 GCA_028566105.1 Hypoplectrus providencianus | reverse complement strand
TGTGTGTGTGTGTGTGTTGCCTAGGAACCATATATATCTATCTGTCTTCCTGTGGACAGACTTTGTCACTTCAAAGTTTGGTGCGTTTGGAGTAAGGGTGCTGAAAATCCTACTTCTACTTACCATCAAGCCTTGTAATTCACAATTAAAAGAGTAATCGAGTGAAAATTTTACTTTTGAAGAAGGAGCCATTTTTAAGATATATTTGCCATGATATATAGTGTACTCTAATCTATACAGAATGTAATAATTGTAAACTGTTTTGCCACCAACATTCTTTGAATTGAATACAGTACAAATTTTCAAAATGAGAAACCTTTGTTAATGTAAAAATACAGTGCAGTCCCTTTTCAGTTTGAGGCATTCTGTTTTCATTTCACCGTCCTAACTTTTTTGGACTCAAGGTTGCATATAAATCTTACACCTTAGATCGCCTTTCAGTATTTAATAAGCAAAGACCTGTATTAGTTTTGTCAAAGAATAATGACTATTGGTGCTTTCAAAAAATAAACACAACCAGATTCTCCTTCTCAGTGTTTGAACATGATGCTCAAGACATTTATGTGATGGGGTAAAATCCACCACAACACCAAGGCCAGGCTTTTAAAGTTCTTACCCCACTATTCAGGTACACCTGTAAAGCTTAATGACTGCATTTTAACACAGAATCTTTCTTAGACTTGTATAAACACCTGACAAGGCATTCAAACAGCTTCGGTGATGGTTCCCACCACAGCAGTTGTCCAGCACATTTTGTCTTGCTCAAACACACACGCATATACACACAAAGACACAACAATAGCAGCCACACGCTGTCGCCGCCGGTAATCACATCATCTCACTCAGTCTACTGCTCCCATTGATGTTAATGTTTGATTTAATCTCATTCATTGTTAATGGTAAAATGTGTTACTTTGTATATATGAATAAATTAGAATGTGAACAGTCTCCGTACATCTTTGGAGATGTTTAAAGTTTTGTTTCTGAACAGAGAAGCCAATAAATATTTATAGTAACATTGGAAGAAATGAGCGTGGTAGTGACAAACCAACAGAGAATTATGCAGTTCCCATCAGCTCTACTTTCTGCGTCTTTTAGCCCTTTGTTTTGGTTTCAGACCTAATAATGTAGGTCTGAAACCAAACTCTCAGCTCTCTCATTAACTTCCTCTCAGCAGCAGCTGGCTGCCTTCAGCAAAAACCCACTTCACTACCTGCCCAGCACCAAAAAGCTGTCACACTAAGTTAGTAACTATGTGGAGCGCAGTGGATAGCAATCTGCTGTATAGCAAATATATTCAGATATTATACACACATAATGGAGAGTACCAGGTGTATGATATAAATTAGCCCGAGGCCTTTGGCTGTTAATGGCAGTGTAGGTCAGCGCAGTCTGATTACTGCGCCTTGTGAGAATTTTCCCACCAAAACACAAACCTCTTTCAGCAATAAAAAAGAGTGTGTATTGCAAACACAATGCCTTTGTTTGTGCTTGTGTCCGCGAGGGTGTGTGCATCTGTGTGTGCGTCTATGCATTGTCTGTGTAGTGGAGCGTATATGTCATTCTCTGCATCCCCAGTCGGACAATTAGAAGGTGACAGTCCCATTAGAGCGAGCCCAGTAGTACAAAGGCTGACTGCTGTCGTGAGTGACACAGAGCTCAGCCTCTCACTAAATAACTGTCAGTCTGCCCTCGTCCACTCTGACCCCTCTGGCAGCCTCCCTCTGAGCCACTCGAACTCCCCCTCTGGACTCTCATTGGCAGCCTTAGCAGCTCCCTGAGCCAGGCATGGACCTCCTTTAAAGCCTGGCCTCGAACTGATTGGTTGGACCCCGCTAGCCTTAGGCATGCCAGAAGGGCTTTCAACTGGCCTCAGGGTGCTGCTGATTGGCCAGGCTGTCAGGGCCGCATGTCCCTTGTGGGAGTGTGTGGCAGTAGCTCCGGTTGAAGGATGCAATTTGACAATAGCGGTAGGTGGAAAGGAAAAGTGCAAGTGCAGCAGAAAGCTCCAGACTGCCCCCCTTCTCCATCTATCTATCTATATCCATCTCTTTATGCCGCTGTCTTTCCCTTTAGTCAGCCTTCCAGCAGCCAACCATGTCTTCACTGTAATTATCTTGGGGGACATTTCTCTGTGCATGGAAGACCTGTGGTTTACCTATCATTCTTGTACTGGGGAGACTTGGGTAGAGCAGAAGAATGGCTCTTTTTAACGAGTTGCGTCTCTCCGGGGGTCTGCGGTCTGTTCTGGGCGGGGAAGACAAGAACGGCGCCCCCCGCCTCCTCCATTCCCATTTCAGAATTAAGGATTGTGGCTCTCTTTATAACGGAGACAGAATGGCTATATTTGCTCTATTCTTCTCCCCTCGCTGTGAATCAGGGGAATTAATGCCATTGTTAATGCATAGAGACCGCTGGTACATTTCAACAGGATTCTCGCCGCTCGCAGAGCTCATCTAAATTGCCTGGCTAATGCTGTAATTGGGTTTGTGAGTCACTTCTTAACTTCCATTAATATTTGTTCTCCTTCTAATTGCCCCTTTTTCCGATCCCACATTTCATTCCTCCGTTTGGTTAATGGTCTGAGGTGGAGGCAGCGGCGTGCATGTGCGCGTGTTGGAGAAAGCGTCTAATCTATTTTTGAGCAGATACAAAATGTGAAAAAGGGCGAGACTTCTTTCTTTCTTCTGGGTAACGACAAATGGCACACAGGAAGGAGTTGGAGGGTGTTCAAGTTTAAAGTCAGAGTGAAATAAAACAGTGTTTTGTCAGTTTTTGTGTGTTCATTGTTCGTTTGTCTCTTGATGTTTGCCATAAATACAAGCCCTGAAAAGAACACCAGTATAAGAGAATGCGATCATTTCCTAGATCATCATCACGGACATGTATTCAGTTGAAAACTGTAATTAGACAGTATATTTAATATTCAAACTGTGTATTATAAATATGCACTCTTTCTGAGTTTGATGCCTGCAACCTTTCCAAAATAAGTTGGGACAGGGGGATGTTTACCACTGTGTTACATCACCTTTTTCTAACAGCTCTCAGTAAGCATTTAGGAAGTGAGGACACTAACTGTTGTAGATTTAAAAGAAAAATTCTTTCCTATTCAGGTTTCGTTCTCAGTAGCACAAAAGTTCAGGGTCTCTGTTGTCGCATCATAATGCACCACACATTTCCGGTGCTCTAACTTCACAGGGACTTTAAGAAAAAGAAGATGGAAAGGTTTGAAGGAATTTTTTTGGGGACAACCTCCAGATATCTGTGATCCATATGAGTGCAGCATAAAAATCTTTCCTCTAAAGACTTTATATCTGTTTTATAAAAGAGAGGCAAAGTCTTTCATTTGAAGGTTATTTATTGGATATGCTGCCGGCATTCCAAGCGCTTTCTGGTGTTCATTAAAAGAGATGGTTGTTGACGATGCCTCTGCTCTCTCAGATGTTGCCTTCTAAGCTTCTTCTCTCTTTCCATACTCACCTATAACTGGATTGTCTTTTCCTCTTATACATCACATTAAAACAGCTCCTCTTGAGGGAGAAAAACATCCCCCCCAAAAGGTTTCAGCTTTGTTTCCTTAAATTGTTGAGGAAAAAAAAACGCCTTACTCTATTATCTTTAAATCCAAATCCAGTTCACAGAAGCATTACCTCAGGAAACCTTAGGAACTCAAAGGATTCATTTCAATTGACCATGCTGGAAAGTGGAGAAGAATGGCTGAATAACAGTGTCAGTACCAGAGCAGACAAACCTTCCTCAGGTGGCGACTCCTGCTCGTTTTTATTGATGGGACTCTCGCTGCTGCTCTCCCACTGGGAGCCTCGGGAGGAGAGTGAGAGACAGAGAGCGATAGACAAACTGATATGGCAGCAGAAACACAGACGGAATGGGAAAGCACACAAATGAAAAGGAGGGTGTATAAGGAAGAAAGGCATATTTTAGAGCTGCATGGAGCCTGGTTCATTTCCCATTCAGTTTCCGATCCATTATGGACCAGCATGCCTGCGCGCCGAGGCCCAGACACTTGGTTCGTTGTGAGTATCAGGGATAACTGTGTGCCACTGTGGCTGTCAGTGGCTCTCACTGGAGAGATATTAAACCTGAGCTCTGCGCAGCGTCTCTCTCACAGACCTCCTATGTGACTATTTTTAAAACCATCCGCACCATTCCCTTCTTATGATGCCACTAAACGACAGGTTTTACCCCTCTTTATCGCACGCTCTCGCATGTAAGGCTGTTATTGTGTTTCACAGGAGGGAAAGTTTGAAGGCTGGCATAAAAAAACTTAAGGTCCCACATTTTCCATAATTGGAAATTTTGTTTCCATTTTTTCAGCCCATGTCTCTTTCTCTTTCATCCTCTGCTTCCTCCTCTGTCATTTTGTTGGATGTTTGTGTGGATGGCCTATCAGATTATTTGAATTCCTCTCCCCCATCAAAAGCAGGGCACATCAGCTTTGAAGAGTGACAAGCACACAGCAGGAGGGATCAAAGCAATGCAAAACTGAAATTTAAGAGGAAGTTAAAAAGCATGTAGTTTTGCCATTTCCCTCATGTTCAACAAAGAGAAAGCAGATACTGTATAACAGCAGGGAAGATGAGACATTATCAAACACCGCAATTTTTCAAGGATGCCTGTGTAGTTTGCAGATGCACAGATGCTTTTGATAATACTGTTTAACATAGCAGTTCACCCATTTGCTGTGACTCATGTTCGCAGCCATTCCAGCATTGCCACATGAGCAAAGGTTTATTGTCAGATCTGAATATTTTAAACCCAGAGGTGACACTGAAGTCAGACTGCTCAAGATAGGAACATCAGCAGTCGATTCCAGCATAACTGTGTCGTTTTTCTCTTTAAAGCCAGTCACTGAAGTGTCAGAGCTGCTGTGAATCTGCTATGGAAACATGCAAAAAAAAACCTGAAAGCGTATTTTAAAACCATTAAGAAGCTTGCCAGCAATTCCCCAAGTCGACAGGCAGCAGCTTAAAAAAGGAGCAGTAAAGCAAATAGAAATTAGACATATGAGCTTGCAGATGAAATTACCAGAAATTCACACTACTTGAGGGAAATGTCTTGGAGTCATTTCAAGGGGGATGAGTAAGCAAATTAGATTGGGTTATCTCTAAAACCCTTTTTAAAAATGTCAGAAATCTTCTGATTGTATTTTTTTTGTGCTCACACTGAATCCACATAATGGACCGACCACCATCCACAGACTATGAATTAGACATTATTATTATTAGTAGTAGTATTATTAGTCCACGCCAACAGCCAGCCAGCTGAGTGTTACTCCCTACTTTTTGTGTCTCCTTAGCATGCAATGTCCTCTTTAGTCTCTGTACCATGACGTCCAAAGAGGCGGCTGAATCTCCCATTCAGCTTCCCACCAGCACTTCCCTCCACCACAGGCTGAAATCTTCCTTCTAACGGTCTAAAGCTAATTTGCTAGAGGTGTAAACAAGTCTCCACCAATGCCCCAGCAGTCCTGGCAGCATGGCTCACTAAGCTACTACTAGCTAATGGCAGCTTCAGGTAGAGTTAGCAGTTAGCTTTACTTCAGCTAAAAGCTCTCCACTTGGAAGTCTGTCAATACAGAGAACTGAGGCAGAGCGGTCAGAAACAATCAAAAGATAAACACTAAAGCTCTCTCCCGGAATTCTTTTATATAAATATTGGTCTCAAAATCTGCTGACATTACTTTACAGCCCCATTGTATTGGACTAGCCAAATGACCACAGTCTGTCCCCTTCTGTCCTTTTCTAGTTCTGTGTCAATAGAATACTTCAAAGTAATCCTGAACTGTACCTCATTATTTAAATTTAAAGAATCATCCCATTAAATATTGTTATGTCTTATGTGCTTGTGTGCCAAAATAAACAGGCAGCTCACAGTGGCAGACAGAGTCTAAAAGCATTAAAGCAGAGCAGGCTTGTGAGTATATGAGGCATCCAGTCAATAAGTAGTCTCTATTAAAGGCATCCAGATATTTGGCAGACGCTGTCTTAATTATGGTTGACAGCTATGACAGCTAAAGCATGACTGAGAGTCAGCCAGAAGGGCTCAGTCATAGCCTGTCTGTGCCCTGAGCCTTTGGCTTCCCCTCTTCCCACAATGCACCTCAGAATGGAAATATCACTAATATGGCTCACTGCATATTAACCTTCCCGTCGCATGTATAAGATACTTAGATTGTCACACTAGTCTGCAGAAGTAGGCGTTTTATATTCATGTTTTGCTAGTGGCGACATCAGTCACTGTTCATAATGTAAGCGTTGCTGCCACCCAGCAGCCATTGGATGCAATTGCATCAGTACAGTGTAATATTACGCTTCCAAATAAAAAAAAATTCCTGAATCCAGAAGGCATTCCGGATCACCACCAAAATTTAATGGGTTCATCCTTGGGCTCAATTTCAGGTCAATCCGTCCATAACTTTTTCCGTAAACTTGGTCACAGACAAACAAACAAACAGACAGACATACAGACAAACCAACGCTACCGAAAACATAACCTCCTCCTTTGGCGGAGGTAATAAGTCTTAACTGCATAAGGGTCAACAAAAGAACAGAATTATCAGAGTAAAGGCCAACAAAATATGATAAACAAAAGGGAAAAAAGGCAATCATACGTATAGAGACAATAAATCGTTTTTGAAAGAATAGTTTAGGACACATTTAAACCATATTCTGTAGTATGAGGTAGGCAACATGTCCTGTTTTACATTTTAGACTGCCCCCCACTGCCCTCTGGCAACTATAATAATCATGAATGATAGCAATGAGGAATATAAATGGCTGAGGACAGAAACTTTTGCCCAGGAGAACAGGGTTGTGAAAACAAAAGTAAACAATGTTATTTAAACATCACTGAAGGTGCTTCACGTTTTGTGCATCACATAGCTATGTTACTTCCTGTAGTCACATTGCCAACGTAACTTCTTTTGTGTGTTGATTTACTGTTTAAGCTTAACACCTTACCTGGAAGGATTCGAATCATAAATCCTAACCACAAACTGTAAATGAATCTATCATGATCTATGCACTATTTTTGAAAACTCCAATGTCCACTGAGAAGTGCTCAGAAGGGATGATATAGCAGGTTTTGACAAATAACTCATTCTACCATTTATGTGGAGATGCTGAAGCTTACTCCTTTAAAACCTTTAAAGCTTTAAAACCTTTACTGTCTATTTCACTCTAAATTGGACCAATGGGACCATGTACAAAATTAACTGCATGCTAAAAGATTCAATGAGAGGTGGGTTTGTTTTCTCAAAGACTTCTACACAAAGTGCCTCTTTTTGGCAGCCAGTGGAGGCGCCCCCTGCTGACCATTTGAAAGAAAGCAGGTTCAAAGGCACGTCCACATTGGCTTCACTTACAAATCCCTGAGGTTCCACTTGTGTACTACAAAAGCTACAGACAAAGCCACTCTTTATATTCATAGATCTGACATTTTAAAAGCAGGTCAAATGGGACTGACTGTTGCTTAACTACAGGTGTGAAAACTTCTTGTATATTTAGACATTAAGCGACTAATTCAATTGCCCCCATTTTGTATGAAAGTGTGACATTTACAGATCTTTAACCTACAATGGAGGACACTTTTTTCCTCAACCATTTGATCAATTGAGAAAAGTGGCAGCTCATGCAGCATTGTTCTCCTGATGACAGAGTGGGGGAGTGTTTGTATATTCATACTGTGCTGGATAGATCTGCAGTATTGAATGATCCCTTGGTTTCCTGGTGTGACTCTTAAGCCTGTGTAACCTGTGGGGGGTGTTTGATGTGCCCTGAAGGCAAAGTGAGGCAACTCAGCCCATAAAGAGCTATAAAGAAAAGACAGAGAGGTGAGATGTGTGTGAAGCCAGAGGACTACAGCACAGGCCTGAACCATTAAGCGCGAATGAGACATAAAAGAGGCTATCAAAGAGTGTAAACTACAGATTCCCATTATTGTGTGACATTAGCCCACAGCACACAGTAACCCTTAATGATCCCATGGGTGCCTGCAGCACACTGTCCTTTAATGACTTCCTAGCCGGATGATTGTTGTTTCCTGGGAGCAAAAGCCTGCCAGGGGAAGACAACTACAGCTCCACACGTGTTTGTATTTTGCATAGCAGAACATGGCTTTATTCATCTTCGAATAAGGCTAGAAATAAGTCTGACATAGGGCCAGTTGTGCAAACTAAGTTTAAGACCAAAATAAGACAAGTTGTCAAGTTGAATCAGTCTAATTAGGGCTGCATAAATATTAAGACTGACTTAATATAAGGAAGGAAACTTATCTGTCTCCCCTCCTGTGCTAAAGCCTGAGGTGAGAGCTTTGTTGCTATGGTAACAATATCTTGAACCGGCACTATCATGATGGCAAATGTCGTTCTCCTACATTTACACATCTTCCTGTTTACAGAAGAGTCAATTGTGATTTTTGATATTCTAATTGCATTTTTCTTCATTTATAGTTTGTTCACAGTTTCATATTCAACATTGTCTTATTCAAACAAGAGAGAGATATGGGATTTTAGGAATAAATCCACATATACTGCCAGTCAACTTAAACTTGAGAAATTGACAAAGTTGCCAAAAAGAAAAATGAAATGAAATGATGAATTAAAAATGAAACACAAGAGAGTGTAAACCTCCCTGTTTATGCCGCTGATTAAATTATAAATTGCTCTCTTGTGAGATGAAGGATGGATGCTTGGACGGATGAGGCCCATTTGGTCTCCAAACTACTTACTTCTCTTCGGTACCTTAGCTTCCTAGTGGAAATGGTAATTCATGGCTAACTCTCAGTTCATTTTCATTTTCAACATTTTGTCCAAGATGCAGCACACCTGGACATGTAGATGGCACTGCTGGCAAAGACAAACATAAATCAACCTAACATTTCCTGCATTATATGTCAATATATTGCATTATATTTGTGGAATAAGTGGGTTCAGTGGGTACTGTTCAGTGGGTGTAAAGTGTGTTGGACAAAACATGATCTTTTACCACTTCGTGTCTCTGTTGCTGTTGCATCCACCACTAGTTCTTTTCCCACAAAGTCTCTTGTTTCATCCATAATGCATTACATCACAGGCTGTCTAAGATGGTGTTCGTCACTCTTTGAGAAGCTTTAAGTTTAAGTGTCTGTGGCAAGTCTTAAAATTGCATTTAAGTCAAAGTCGGGGTCTTTTTTTACGGAAGTGGCCCATGGAGTGAGTGGATAAAACACATCAAATATACACCAAATTAGTCCCTGTTTATGTAGACATCAAACTATTTATGCAGATAGGGTGATCATACAGGGTTGGATCAATTAAAGGAGATTTGGACGGACTGAAACTTCACACTGCGCTAATTAGGCAGCCAGACGTTTTGCTCAATAAATGGAAATGTATTCCTTTCCGTTCTTTTCCCTCTCTCTGTTTGTGTGCCTTGCGTCACCCCGAGGAGTTTAACAGAACGCTTATTCTTCATCTAATTTTCCCCAACTCCCCACTGCTTTCGTTCCCTTTGTCTCTCTGCCTCCATCCCTCTCCATCTTTCTTCTCACGCTGATAGATTGTCCCACAGGATCCCAATAGTTGTCAGTAATCAAGGAAATCACTCTCAAAGAGCTACAAATAGGTCACTTATCTGATGTCTGGTCTGATCTGACGGAGACAGACAACCAGTTAAGTCCCTTGCATCTGCCTCTCTCGCTATTTTTAGCATGATTAGTAGCCTTTCTATCTGCCAGGAGGTAGTGAAGTAAGAATGAAAGATAGCGATGGATTGAGAGAGGGAGAGGAGGATAGAAATCCCAGCTTTCATCATTAGCATTCCATTCAAATGGCTCAATTGAGCAGTTGTCACTCATGGGATTCCCAGGACTCCGGGAAGCCGTGCTTCTTCATTTATTCAATTTATTGATATAAAGACTCTTCATTAAGAGACACCAGCAAATGTGACATCTGGTCTCAGGTGGCCTCCATGTGGAATTTTAAACAGGCGTGGAAGCAGAGGCCACATGACGTTTAAGAGCTCCTTTGTGTCCTCTTGGGGATATTCCATGTGTGCCAACAAAACACTGTCCGCTTTGAAGTTCCAGGGGAGAGACGGATCACACGCAAACACACACCCCTTCACACACGCAATCAGACACGCAGCCGTGTTGTCCGGATGCAGAGACCGTGGCAGGTGAAAATTCCATAAGAGTGTTTTCCACATGACGGCCTTGTTAATTATTAAACCGAGCTGGTCCTTTTGATCCTCGCTTTGGTGTGCTCACAGAGAATCTCTTACCTGTCATACACTTCACTTCACACATATACATGAATACAAGCTGCCTCTTATACACCAAAGAAATACTTACATGTCTTCTGTGGATAGATTACAATACTTTTGGCACCGATTGTAATTGCAAACTAATTGCATTTTTATGTGTTCAAAATTGACCTCTAGGGATTTTTTCAAGTACTTAAGGCTGTTATGAACATGGCCATGGACAAATATGCTTACTTAATGCACATGTATATGGATGTATGTACTGCTGGAAATCAAATAGAATACATTGGTTGGATGGATCAGCACATATTCATCCATAAAGAATCAGTTGAACAACAGGGACTGGCATATTTTATAATAAAACATGAACAACTGCAGATGAATTACACAGTCTATCCAAACTCTTTCACTTCTTGTGCAGTCTGGCCCATCTGGTAGGGTCAGGTATCTGAACCAGCCATTTAAAACACCTTGTCTTTATCCAGCTCTTGTTAGTTGCCGTATCACTTTAGGACAGTGGTTATTATAACCACCGACTGTATACAAGGTTTCTAAGGAAACTTATAAAGCTCACAGTGGGTGGCTTTAGTTGTCGCTATCTTTGCAGTCTTTGACCCATGAGGCCACGAGGCTTTCTTTGTATGAAATAATTACCAGTAGAGACTTGTCTGAGTTCTGGCTCATCCAATCATATGATAAATAGTTCTGGCAAGCTTGGAGGGTCACACAACTACAAGGTTTTACCCCACAAAACCAGGTGCACACTAAAAGGTCGCCCATTTCACAACAAAGCAATAGTCCTCAGGCACATCCAAAACCATTTTCACATGGCACTGTTTTGTTTTTGTAGTATCAAATCCAAGTAAATACAGTGACACTGCAGCCAGTATAGCATACAGTGAGATTGCACATATTTGTGAAGTAATACCTTGTAGTTTGGTGACCCTTACCAGAACTATCTGTTCAACACTACGGTACTGTACAAATACCAGTTCACTACTAATCCCATTAAGCCTTACTATGGGGGCTTATAGAAATCAATTAACTCCCTTTTGGAGCCAGCTTTAGCTGGCCTGTTGTCGTGCTGATTTTGGAACAAATTGCATCCTACACCCATGCATCAAAACAATAAGTAGAATTCAAAAACAAATTTGTGTTAATTCGTCATTATTGTGTTAACATTAACAGTCCTATTCTTGGGGGGTTTCTTCCTGCAGCTCGAGCAGATGGGACTCATTGCAGTGTGTTCATTTCTTATTGTTTCGAATCGTGATGCCTTAACATGTTTTTCACAGATAATACAGAGAATTTCTCAGGCATGTTCTCATTACTGAAACGCATAATCCATCTGTTCTTTGTTATTTGTCTGATGTCACTGGAGATGAGGGTGAATGATCAAATTATATTATTATTTATCCCATCATTTCATCCTGCTTTGATTGGCAGATGGTAGGCGTTATGAATAATAAATGTAATTAGTCTTACTGTATTATTGTCATGCTACGATGATTACATGTACGCCAAGTAGAACAGCTGAGTGCACTGATTGATCGGAGTAATACAACACTGTACATTACACCTGAACCTGCAGGGTCCACATATGGATTCTGTGTGAAGTGAGCTCAGGAAATGAAAACTGAGGCTGTGAAAGCTCACAGCAGAGTGCTACACTGTGGGCGTGAGAGGACCACGTTGGAAATTAAGAGAGAGGGTATCGTGTTCAAACAGAGAGATGTTTTATGCAGAAGCCTCCGTCACCGCTGAACGGATGAAGTAATTTCATTTTCATGCATGATCTGCAGCCCCACAGACCAGGCAAATTGCATAGGAGGGGAAGGGAAAGATAGAGAGAAAAAAAAGAGCCAAGCCTTCCTTTTTTCTCCATTTGACTCTGTGATTATTCCCTCTGACTTGTAACCATAGAGATGATTCAGTCCCACTTCAAATAACGAAAACGAGTCAACGCAATCTTCAGAATCTGGAGTTAGGTTCAGAAGAAAAGCATGACGTATAGAAATCACAATTAAAGATAGATTGAACAGATACAGGATCCATAAATCTGATAAATTAATCCATAGTAGTGGGCTTAAAGAGTCACTGGTCTCTGTAATTTTATTTAATGATTCCTATAAATCTAATACAGATTACTTGGACTGCTGCTATGTATGTTGTGTTGTATAGTTTGTTTAAGACAGCGATTTACAACCACAAATCACAAGATGAATCACTGTGGTCCCATGATCGTGCCTGATTTGGAAAATAAAAATTCTGTCTGACAAAATTATCTTCACTTGT
>JAOWBC010000710.1:12216827-12231767 GCA_028566105.1 Hypoplectrus providencianus | reverse complement strand
GTGAAAAGTCAGTGCAAGCAGACGCAGATTGACTATTAGGAGGAAGCTGTGCAGAAGTGCTGTAGAGCTGCACTCTTTCTAATGGCCAGCAGGTGGCGACTCCACAAGGATTCACTAGAAGTCTAGGAGAGATAACCCCAATTTTTGCTAGATTTATTACCTCATTAAGATGAATCCTGGTGGCCAGGCCATAGTTCCAAGTCTTCTTCCAATTTCATTCTGTAAATAATGGCTCCACTCAGAGTCAGATAGACGGTAAAGCCATGTTTGCTGAAGGACATGACTACCTGGTGATTGACAGGTCTCTGTATTGTGTTTTTGTGTTTTATTATGTTTAGTGTTGACAAATCTTTTGGTCAGTTGTACTAAAAAACATGTAGTTAGCTCACATTGGCATTAACAACTTAATTAGCGGACAACTTCACCTCTTGCTCTCTATCGATGCTCATGGTGTTGTTTGCTTATGTAGGTCATACTAGCATTAGTATTACACTAAGACTCATTCATTATCAGTTGAAAGCAGCTTCTATTAGCTTTACCTGAAGTGTTTTTAAGGTTGAATCTGCACATACTGTCTGTAATTAATTAGAAAATGTTTTATTTCGTTCTTAATAATGAAATCTGATAAGACGGTAAAGAAGATGTATTCTGCATGTTCAGAGGTGAGAGCCTTTGTATTCATAATGGTAACACTTTCAGAGCCGCCAATTTAAGTAATGTCACATTAACCTTGCTGCATTGTGTTGTAAGACAGTAAAATCCTCGGAGCACATTGAAAATCAATGCCACAGAGAGAATGCTTCAACCCCGTCTGCCTTTGTCTTC
Source organism: Hypoplectrus providencianus (assembly GCA_028566105.1). NCBI lineage: Eukaryota > Metazoa > Chordata > Actinopteri > Perciformes > Serranidae > Hypoplectrus > Hypoplectrus providencianus. Next base: position 12,230,942 of record JAOWBC010000710.1, on the reverse strand, counting down.
TTTGAAATCAGCACGGTGCTGAGCAAAAGTATTGATATTTTTCATTGCTGTGGCAGTGAAGGCGCCCACACTGAAACTTGTTCAAAGTAAAATATATCACTCGTTAAATGTCACATTTTGAATTGTGTGAGAAATAACAGCTGAGGTGTTAAAGGTGGAACTGGCACATGGAGATATTAAGCGGCGGACAGACGTAGATGAGAATAACAGCATGAGTCATTTCACATCATCCAGGCAGGTCGCCCTGAGAAACACCATCGTTTCTGGCAGTGAGGTCCTTTTAAGGTCTGCTGAAGGTAAAGAAAACCAAAAACTCAACAGGTCAGACAAAATCGTCTGACAGTGGCTGGCTGCACATTGTTCAATTTTCAATTTTTACCTCCAGGCTGCAGGTTTCAAAGCATGAGCACAAAAAGAAGATGGCAGTGGAATCAATGTATCTATCAAACATCCCATTCCTTCTCATTCTTCTCTTCAACTTGAAGTTTTACTTCACAATATGTTTTTTGACGGTTTATGTCTCTATGCTCTGATCATTGTGTTCTTTTTGTTGCAGAAGAATAAAAAGCCTGAAAAGCCTGGGCTAAAAAGCACATTTTCCACCCTGTTAAAATTGTTTCTTGCTTCCTTTTACAGATCCGCTCAGATCAGGACAAGGCTGTTGGCATCCGCTACAGCATCACGGGAGCAGGCGCCGATCAGCCCCCGAGTGGGATCTACAATATAGACCCCATCAGCGGCAACATGTTTGTCACCCAACCTCTGGACAGAGAGGAGAGAGCCTCCTTCCATGTAAGAAAGGAAAAAGTCTATCTTGTTCCTGTTTCCCCTCCAGCACCATTAACGTCTGTCTCATTATCTTCTAATTATCTCTGTGGAAATGTACCTCTTCTCTTCTCTTCCCCATCTACCCTTCATTGTAACAGCGCCTGCCGAAACAAAACCACAAGTACACAATCCCATTCGGAGAACTGTACAGAACCTTCACACTAGCATCTTGAGGCGCTGATTGATGCTGAAGCCAGCAATGAAAGGACGAATGCTTTGACAAAACACTCAGCCACTCTCAGCTGGTATTTATACTGAAGTTTAACAGAGGAGCGCATGATGGATAGAACAAAGGGAAAGAGACAGAGCCAAGGTGGAGTGCAGGAAAACTGTTGTCTTTGTTCTTACCATCAGAGCTAATGAGCAGGTGCAGCTTCAAGTGTGTGCATACATGTCTTGAATGCTGATATGATGTCTTTATACTATAAGCAGGGTCAGGTCTCTCTTTTCCCCAGTTCTTCTTAGTGGCACACCTGGGTATATTTTCCCATAGCTCAAACAGATACCGTATAGCAGATACCCATAGCTGACACACTCATCACCTTAAATACTTTCAGCTCATTCCTCCTGTGCAAACCACAGTGATTTTCCAAATTCCCAATCACAAGACAACGTTTTTTTATGCTCGCTTGAGGTCTTTTGTATTTGTGTAAAAACAGTTAATCTGCTAAACTGAATAAGGAAATGCTTTTCCTGAAAAAAAAATCTGACTTAGCAAACAACTTTAAGTCACATGACTGATCAGCTCTTACTGCTCTGCTGGTCAGGACAAAATGAAAGAAAGATAAGAAGATCATCAATTGAATTTAATTCCTGAAAACTTATCTCCATCTTTTCTTGTGGGTGACCAAGACTGTCAGATATGCAACCAGTTTTTTGTTGTTGCTGTTTTTTTCTCTTGCGCGCAATCTTTACTTCTACTGTTCAGTGACCGATCAGCTACTGCAGTACATTACACTTTCATCTTCTGACAAAAGCATACTTATGCAGCTTTGTTGATTCACTCTAAACCTGTGGATGGAAACATTATGAATTAGCATTCTCTTCAATTTCAGTTTCAAAGTTTTGCTTCAAAATTTGTTTAACTACTGTCACTTTGCCATAACCTTTGGCATCTGATACCCATGTGTACCCTTGAGTGTCTGTGTGAGATGAACCAGGGTTTCCATTAAGCCCCAATGCGCCTGTCTCAATTAGACAAGAGGAATGATTTCAGGGAGGTGGGAGTGAGGGGAGTTGGATCAAACCTGGAGAACAGTGTTTCTATCCCAGAAGTGAATGTATTCATATCTAGAATCAATGTGCGTATCTGCACCCAGTAGTTAAATGTGGAAGTAGCTGTTCTAAGCCACAACTGATGTTTTTCCTAACATTAACCAAAAGCTGCATTAAATGTACCCAAATTCACAAATATGTTGTATGATACTGCAGACTTTGTTCCACACCTGATTGCCATGTGTTCACTTATTCACATAATAGCAGTGAGATCCAATCACAAGTGGTCCCTCACAACACATCATGGATTCGGATTCAAGCTGTGAGCAGACCTTCTCAGCTCACCCAGCACTGTATGTCCTGTTTGGTGTGTTTCCCACTTCCACATCTTGTGTTTCTGCCCCGTTTCACTTCACCAACCCCACACGTTGCTTCATGCTCACCTTGTGCTCTTTGCAGCTGTGCTGTTCAAAAGTTCAGTCTGACAGCTGTACAGTTAGCACTGCACATGGCGAGGAGGATCCCCCCCCACACACACACACACAGGAGAACTGGGAGTTCATGACTGGCCCCAGTGGAGCCGCGGGTTAAACAGCTTGGCGAATGCGTGAATTAAATATGCAGACCACATGAGACTTGTTTTAACGCTGGGCCATCGGTTCATACACACACATTACAGGTTTCAGTTTATATCAGCAAAGACTAACACCTCCACTCGAGGTGAGCGCTGGTGTCAGCTTCGCAACACCGGCGTGCCTGTCAGCATGATAGATGGCTGCGCTGCTGATAGAGCTAATTCAAAAGCACGCTGCTGTCTCGGAGGAAGAATAGAATAAAGGAGTGGATCTCTGTCAGCGCACACTCCAAGCAGTATGCACACATTATAAACACCAATGCACACACACACAGGACGTGCACTGACTATAAACAAACACAAAGCTCTACATGATTGCCTTCTTGATTGGTTAGTCCCATATTGTGTGTGTGTGTGTGTGTTCCATTTAGTTTCAGATGATCCTCTTGTTCCTTTACTTGCTGGGCTCAGGCTTCGGACACTGCAGTGTGTGTGTTTCGTGGTCTCTCTCCATACCTGCTCTCACACTCAACCAGCAAATTGGGATCAATAAAGCAGCCGGGTTATTGTTCCCCGGGAAAGGACAGCCGCTCAGTAAACAGTTCTTATTTGACACTGCCTGTAGTGAAAACAGCATGTTAGGTTGAGGGCACTTCAAGTTGAATGCGGCTCCTATTTAGACTCCCATGGACCCATGCTGCCTGTGATGTGATGTATGATTTAGTGTAGGAGAATGTAGCCAAAGTTTGACCCAAGGGAAATTTAGTCCATTGCTTACTTTCTTTCAACTTGACAGGAAGTTCCCAGCACTGCTGCGCTCTCACAGGCCAAACTTTGCTTGTTAGTTTTGGGTTCAAGTGAAAAGAGAGACAAGGCTGCTGTTTTTGACAGACTAGCACCAGGGGGAAGTGATCTGTGAGGTGAGGAGAGTGGGTGTTAGCCTGAGCTTCGGTTTTGTCAGACAGATTCTCTGTGAGTCAGCCGGGCACAAGAAGAGAAGTGAGCAAATTTGAGAATGTCTGCAATTTTTTTTTTGTTTGCGTGGAGGCATGTACCTCAGTGTACAGTGAGTGTTTGTACAGATGCACAGATCGAAGCGAGCTGATGGTGCTGCTGGTGGAACATCGGTGTGAGTTAGGTCTATATAATGAGTGTATGTGTAATTATATTCATTTTTAATCATTATACAAACAATAAATGTGTATTTGTCATACACATTTAGCCAAAATAGAATTGCAGAGAAGGTAGGAGGCCCCAAAGACAGTTAAAACTGCCAAGTATTTCTCAAAGTTCCATGCAAGAATAGTTATATATTGTGTAAAGGAACCAATGGACCAAACACAAACTGTATTTCTCCTCTGTGGTTGGTCAGTCATACGAAAGCTCACTCTGCAGAATACTGATGTCACTTCAGTCACACACACACACGTACATCTGCAGTCTGTGCAACCACACACACTCCTGCAGGCCCTTAGATCACATTTCCAATTCCTCCACCGAGCACACACATACACAAACAGACCCTGGTGCACACACACACAGGAAGATGCATACAGGGATTCAAATGTATAGATAAATACCTGTGTATGTGGAGTATGCAGGGATGTGCATACACAAATTCACGGGCGGAAAAGGACAGATCGCACATCATTATCGCGCACACACACACACACACACACACACATGCACTGAAGCAGCCACACATATCGGAGTCACACATCCCTCAGTGTGCAGTGTTCACAGCTGAGGAAACAGATTGGGCTTGTTTGTTTGTTGGGTCTCCTCTCCGTGTTTGTTTGCTGTGCTTCAGCCAATGGAAAACTAGCATCTTGAGGATCATTAAGTGGCTAAAGAGAGCTCTTTTGATTGGCTGTATGTGTCCCCCCAGTGTGTATCCGTGCGCCTTTGTCCATGTCCGTTTTAATGTGTAAACACGTGTCTGAATTGGTGTCTTGGATGTGAATGCTCCGGCAGGCGCGTGTTTGGGTATGTTTTGAAACATCCTTGACAGGCAGGCACAAAAGCCGACATGATTAGTTGTGTTTCTGCGAAGGCAGGTGGTGCCATTCAATCGCTCATGTCACCCCACAATACATCACGACTTCCTGTAAATAGGCTGGCGGGCGGATCCTCCTCAAGTGTGTTGTGGCAGACAAAATATTTTGCTGCCAGCATGTCAGTTTTAGCCAGAATGCGAGGCCCTTCTCCTCTTACCAAGCCAAGCTGTGATTGAATAACATTTCTGCAGAGGATATGGATTTCTAGGCAATTGAATGAGGGTAATGTAAGTCACAGTGAACGGTGCCGGTTTGGTTCCAGGGCTATTACAAAGCTTTGCGTTATGTTAGATATCATTAGTGGGGATTGGTGGGGAGTGGAGGGTGTGTAGCAGCAGCGGTGGAGATTAAGACATCCCACTGTAGATGATGATTGCTTTTGTCAGTCCTCCCTGTTCGAGCCCCCACACCCCCACGCTGCCTCTTTGTGTTTCCATCTCTCATTTACTTGCACAAGCCTCAGTCACTCTCCTCCTCTTTTTCCCATCTCATTCGCCTTCTTCCCTGTGCCGCTCTTCATCCTCGTCCTCTTTGCTCTCTCTCTCTCTTTTCTCACACTGTGAGTTGTCAAGGAACAGCTCATCAGCCGGAGACATCCATCCAAATGGCTGGCTTTGTCAAAACAAGGCGAGACAAACATTCTCCCCACAACAAAAAAGAAGCCACAGTATGAGCAGAAAACACCTCTCTGATATTTTTAAGGCCTCTGGCTGTGCTAACAAAAAAATAGGTGTTGTTTGTGCGTCTGGAACATTACACTGCTTTGCCCCTTCCTGTGTTGTTGTGGTCCGTGCCAAGATGCCAACAGGATACTCATGCCCTGTTGGCAGAGAAAACACAACATTTGCCAGTTTAATGAAGATGCCAATTAACAAAGTCAAAGTTGTGAGCTAAGTTTGTTCCAGTCCAAACAGTCTGTAGAGATTCATATCAATCAAGCCAGCAGCCTGCTGTCAGCAGAGCTACATTTGGAATATTTATTCAAGTTCTTAGTCCGAGTTGAATGCTAATGATGCCTTCTTTCTTCGTTTGCATTTCTGTATATTGACAGCTGCGAGCCCACGCAGTGGACATGAACGGTAACCAGGTGGAGAACCCGATCGACCTGTACATCTATGTGATCGACATGAACGACAACAGGCCTGAGTTTCAGAACCAGGTGTACAACGGCTCCGTGGCTGAAGGGTCCAAGCCAGGTAAGAGTCACTTCTGCTCTTTGTAAACACAGCTGCATGGTAATATAGGAGCATATGCTCTGAATTACACCTAAACAACAACCTGCAAAAATACACCCTTCATTTATCTGTTTCTGCAGTGGGCCAGCTCGTGTTTACCGGTTAGCAGCTGACTTACAAAGTCAACACCTTCTCTTTAGTCTGAACAAATCATTACATTTGTTGTCCTGTATTGATCTGAACAAAGTGCTTTTGCAAAGAAGGCTGTCTTTGATCACAAGACGCTCCAAATAATCTTCTTCAAGTTACGTGCTTTGATATCAACTACAAACAGACTGTAAGCAAGTCCATCGCTAAATGAATGAAATAAATGAGTGAGTTTATTTGGCAATAAAGCAGATAAAGCCACTCTTTACATTAATAAATAACTCAATTTAGTGCATTTTGTTTTGACTGTACTACATTTTTACGGTTCAAATATCTTCTTGAATTAACCCAACAGCAGTTTGTTTGATATCAGTGGCAAGTTTTAATTATATCTGCACCAACAAACAAACAAACATGATTTTAGAAGTTATAACTAAAATGATATGTGTTCTTTTTTAATAAAATCTTCAGATGGCAGCTCCCTAAGTTAGCAGTTATTCGAATTATTATATTTTAATCTCTTTTATAAACTTATTTTTGTGGACAGCTTTTATCAATCTAAATAATTATCTGATTATAACCGACACAAGTCCAGATTTATGTGGGCTACCCCAGAAATATCTAAATCATTGTGAGGCTGATAGCCGATTGGTTCTGAGATTGGCCTCTATGTGTGAGCTTTGTAATAGGCTGGCTGCCTGTCCAGAGTGTAGCCCAGCTCTCGCCAAATATCAGCTGGGATCTGCTCTAGCCCCCTACCCCTCCCCACCCCCGCTCCAGATTGTATACATCTATCATGAAAAACAATGTCTAGACTGTAACTGGATGTGTTTGAAAGATAAGCAATCATACTGGCACTGAATTATAAGGAAATAGGGAAACTAAGTGGGCCATTGATACAGACAGATGTTGTGGTAAGTTAAGATATCTAAGGTCTTATTTACGCCTAAGCAAAGCTAAATGCAATAAAAACTGGCATGGCACATCGTTTCAGAAGAGGCGCCTATCACCTCACACTCTTCTGAATTCAAAAGTTTGTTGTTTCTTTGGTACCCACAATTCTCCCCTTCACAGACAAATATATATTACACCAAGCTGTGGTGTAAGAACACAGAAAAAGACTATTTATTTTAATAATTACAGCATATGGTATTAATAATTGTGCTTAATTAAGTTTTGATATTTGCAAATTTTTCATGATCACGCCTTTTCAACCATATAAGCTCAACAACAAAGCTCACATCAAGAACAAGTGAACAGGAAGAACTAATGCATTTAATTAATGGAAGATGATATGAGCTCAAACTGCACTTTGTGTTCACTTTCAATGGTGTGGTAGTGATTAGAGCTGTAAAATACCTATAAATACAATTATAGCCATTCAAATGTATTCAGTGATCCTTCTGAAGCTATGCTGTCGACTGATTTATGAATAACTGAAGCCGTTTTCATTGCATTGGTTTAAATACAAAGACTTGTGTGAAGAAGCTGTTTGAATGACTTTGCTAAACAGCCTCTTATTGCTTAATGATCCTGTTCACGTCTTTACTTCGCTTCAGTTTTTTTGACCAATCAGATGCTCTTTTTTATACATTTTTCAGAGGGCCCTTGAGAAAACCTTTATGCTTCATATTTCATTCTATTTTCAGTGCAACCAACATTGGTGAATTTGCCGTGACTCTCAGAAGTTTCCGGGCTTGGTTCAGACAAGGGCGAGTTCATGAGATATTTGTGTCACAGTATCTTGGCTCGATGCATCATTATCAGATTCTGCAGAGCATGGAGAGATGTAGACCTCGGAATCAGGGAACAGAGCTGTGGTCAGTGCGCAGCCAGAGACGAGAGCAGAATGTGCAAGTAGCTTTCATGTCTCGACTGGAAGAACTCTTGTTCTAACAATCAGACCCCGAGGACCCATGTTTGTCTTCACGGCGTTCAGATATTGTTCTGCTGCAAAGTTTAATCTCAGGGGAATCTGTAAACAATATAGGAAAGCATGTTGTGCGTGTGCATGAGTGTGTATGGATGAGCAAGTATGGGATTGACTGTGTGAGTGTTTGCGTGTGTGTGTGTGTGTGTGTGTGTGTGTGTGTGTGTTACTCCTCAGTGGAGCGTGAGTCAATATACAGGGCTCCTAATTAGCGAGGGCAACCAGACATTCCAAAAGCTACTTTCTTTGTTTCTCACTCTGATAATCTCTGTTTAGTTTCAAATGAGAGCATGCAACGACAAAAAAAATTCTTTGAATTAAATTTTGTTGGGATAAGAAGCCACTCTGTGATACTAATTAACAAGAAATATACAATGTACAGTATGATTGCCCTGCTCTTCATTAAGCGATCATTGCCAAGTCATGTTTGTTTGAGGAGCACGCCATCATCAGTGGTGTCCAGGGTTCGTCAAAAACATATTGTGTGGATCTGCCTTTGTTCAGTCCCTGATTCTGTATTGATGAATTATAATTAGGAAAATAGGCTGTGATGCTGTGTTGGCCTATTTCAGGTTTAAGCAGAGAAAGAAGAATGACTGTGATTTATCTTCATTTTAAGTTCAAGGAGACATTTGATACTTTTATGGCCCATTTAAGCTTTAATATATCCTCTGCCAGTTAAATCGTTTACTCACTAATAAAGGACCAAGTTTAGATCTCAAGTTAAGCGCTGCACAGTTTTGCTGAAGTTGGTTCTTATACCCAGCAGCACCGCAGAGACGAGATACACGGCTTACTTTAAGATATGCATCGAGGTAATGTACATTAATTCATATCAATTTTGACTTTGACAAAAGTTTTTTGAGTTCACACATCAGACAATGCAGTTACACAGAATCATAAAACCTAAGGCGGAAATATTAAGGTTCAATAAAGGAAGTATCTGAACTGAAATAGAGAGGAATCTGAGGCACTCATGAGCACAAATAATACTTATCTCTGGCTTCTTCTCTTGACCAGTCTTCACTCCACATGTCCCAAAGAGCACCTCAGCTGCACTTCTACTTTTTTTCTACATATTGTCTATTATGACCCACTACAATGTTTCACCTGGATTTTTTTGTTTTTGTTTTAATATAAATGAGTTCTTTGAAATCAGGCATGCCATTTGAAGGGTACAGCTGACACAGCACCCATGTAGTGTATTAGATGTGAGCTTTTTAAGGCCATATATTGAACAATTATGGATTAAATCCTTAAATTTAAAGGAATAAAATGCAGTAATAGTCTCTTACTGTTTGAGGACACAACATTCAAACTCAGCCCCTCCTCCTCAGCTCATCAAAAGTGAAAAGGATTTTCCTTTGTCCACTTGGACTTTGCGTGTATTTGCATTTTTTCATTGCTCCTTTCTTATCTTTGAACATCCTGAAATCCCTCCCAATCATCACTTACAAATGATCATTATAACGATGCAAATGGTGGTGATGCGTTGGTGTTTGCTCAGCCTGTACTGGTGACTGTCTTAACCATGAAATGAACACTAGATCAATTGTGTTTTAACTAATAATAACTGTTTCATGTTAACTGTTAAAACTTAACAAGCTTACTCAGTGTGATTCTCAATGAAAAGCCAGAGCAAAGAAGCAGATTGGTTTTGGTTTTGTTTATCAATAGTCAAGAGAAAAGTTGTATTTGAATATCAACAAGCTCATGAATGGATACAAAACATTTTGTATAATGCTGCATAGGAATTTCTGAAATATAATTTTAAGAATTTGCTTCATTCAGCTTCTGTTGAAGTTTGTTTGTAATGACATGCTTTGAATTTGGTGCTCTGCCATTTGATTGCAAACTTTTTCTGGGACCACAAAGATGCTGAGTTGGTTTATTTGTTTACTGAACTATTCATTTAAGTGTTACTGCTAAACTAAAAAGATAAGACAACTTACCTCCATAAATTTATCAGAAAATGTTTGAAACTCTCCAGATTATTCCATAACTATTTCCCCTTCAAGTCCTGATGGCTTGCTGCCAATGCTCCTGCTCCATCATCCCAATAGAAACTTCACTGAAGGAATATTTATCCTCACCTTCTCGGCAGAAGGATGTATATATTTTATTGAACTATTTCAAAGGTGTGGAAGCCTTTATTATGAATAGTTGTTCAATAAAAATCCTGGGGCCCAATGCTATTTGCCAAGCAAAGGGGGGTTTATGTGTAAAGCTGCAGTCGTATCAACTTCTGTATCTACAGACCCAGATATCAAAGATTCTCTGAAGCATTACAACACATCTTCACATCTAGCGCCATGTGAAAGCCATCAAAGAGGGAGACCTACGGGGAACCGCCCTTATCGCTGTCACCAGATGTTACGTAGGGAGAGATCCGATCAAGCCGTCAGCCAGGATCAGTCTGAAACAGCTTCATTTGTCACTTTCTGCCACCGGGCCCCACTCAGCACCAAATCAACCTGTGACTAATAGAATTTAATTTGCGCAGGTAATCAAACGTAACAAAACAGAACATGACAAAATGAGCTATCAGATCACACTCTGTAATGAAGAATAAATGGGATTCAGTCTGAAACTAGGGATTATCCAGAGAAACCTGCTTAACCTGTTAAATGTGTGCAAATGGGTTGTTTTGGATTGATTTTATTTAGCATCCCAACAAATAAATATTTGGATGAAGAGTTACAAGCTCTTGCTTACATGAAGCTGCCCTTCCAAGGTCACCAAACTGATGTGAATTTCTTTAAAATCCTCATGACTGTGACCTGAAACGGTCCCTGTGTTGTGTTAAATGTCCTGAGATAAAGATCTGCCGAAATGGCGTGACTTCCTCAGAAAGCTGTCACGTTCTGAGGCCGCCGAGTACTCAGAACATCTGCCCTGTGATGTTCTGTCCCTCTCCTTCCCTCCCCCTTCTCCCCAACTCTGACAGCAAGTTGTTCCCTTTTATGGACTGTCTTTCTCAAAAGGGCCTTCGTAAATGAGTGCAAGATCAAAACCAGCAGCTGAGTGCCTTCTCTCACAGTCGATTTGCCCTCCCATTGGGGGGACAGGGGCACGGCGTCTCAGTCTCTCTCTCCTGAAGAGTTTTCCAGCAGTTGCAGAGAGATTTAAGAGACTTTCCCTCTCTGCCTTGCCTGGGGGGGTAATTAGTGATCGGCACAGGAGTGAAGAGATGGACGGATGGAGGTGAGCAGAGGCTGAAAGCCCAACGATATTTCAATCAGCGTTGGGCCACGAGTCTGTGAGCAGGTGTTTCCCTCTGTGATCCTTATTGTTGTCCATTTATATCCTATTACCAATGCAAAGAGCGCATCAGGGCCACATGAACGGCTCATATCGACACAGATCCTCAGTATAACAACTGCTTTTGTGTCACATTGCTTTATTTTTTTTAACAGTTTGTTTACACAAAAGCAATGTAGAGCCTGAAGTGTCATGAAGTAGGTTTGAAGTCTTGTCAGCTTTTCTATTCAGTGTAACTCAGTGAGTTTATCCATACAGTGTGCAGTAGGACGGTGGATCTGAATACAGACAGAAGGCTCTGTATTGAGACAACATAGATATAGAAGACAACAAGGACAGGCCAGCACTTTGCTTTCTGTTGGACACGCTGTTTTATTTTATAAGTGTCACCATAGCACCCTTCTCTGAAGCATTTAGGATCTTATGAGTTCAATATTACCATTTTTAGTGAGAAACCTTTATGGAGAAGAAGCCAGTCAAACACAATAACTAATAATAACTGACTCCTCTCCTTTTTATCCTAAAAGTTTTGACTTCTTACCTGCATTTTTTTTTATTATTATTATCTATCATATTTCTATAAACTATAGCAGGCTGCAAGTCAGATTCAATGAGTAATAGTCAATTTCCCAAGAAATCTTGACCTTTTGTCCTTAGAGTGAATCCTATCCCCATTTCCATCATGAAAGTACTCCAGGTCTGAGCCCTGAATCCCCGATATTATCGTCTCTACAAAGCCACAGAAGATTTTCTACAAATGTTTTTCAGGTGAAGTAGTATTCAGTAATGTAGTGCCTCTTTAAACAACAAGGCAAAGGGAAGCACTGTTGCTGATGTTGTGTACAGAAGATTCAATTGGGATCATTCTGGGCCCATCCAACCTTTGGAAGTGCTCCAGTTTTCAGCTACCACTGTCTTTGCTGAGCTGCAACAGGAACTCTGCACATCCTGAACACTTCCTCCCAGTCAGTCACTCTGTGGCCTTTCTATGGCACAGACTGGAGTCCTGTGCAGATTCAACTGTTTTCCCTCCACACTGGTGCAGGCTACAGCCCCTGGGTCCTTAAATAACAGTAAGATCTGTTAGGTATTGCTATCATGACTAACAGGGGTCAAGGTAAACAGTGTGTTTGATCTGGCCTTTGCATCCACTCATGAACACTTCCTTTTTCTGAACATCTACGTAGTTGCTTTCCTTGAATAGTTTGACCGTGTCCTTGTGTCCTCAGAGAATAGTGAGCTCCATTAGAGGCTCTTGCGAGGACATCCTGTGTCCCCTTCCCTACTTCCCCTAAGATTCACCAGGTTTCAACCTTTTCTCTTGCCTCCCTTACTTCTCAACCTCTACTTCTCCTTCTCACTGGCTATCTACTGTACCGCGGCCTCTCTTTCAACCTCTATCTTCCCTCCACTGATGAGAGTTATTATCCTCTTACACCGTCCATCCCCTGCCCTCTTGCTCCCTGACTTTCCCTCGTACTTTTGCTTTTAGTGGTCTTTATAAACCCTCTCACCTCTATTTTCGTCTTCACTTTCTTTTTCTGTTTTGCAATTTCCTCCTCTGCTTCCTATCGTTGCATCCGTGTGTTTATATCACCGTGTTACTGCTCTATCTGTCCATCTCTATCCATCTTCCTCTTTTTCCTCAATCTTCCCTTTAATTGGGAGGCAGATGTTGACTCTGGCTGACTAAAGTTTCCGCAGCAGATAGACCTCGCTGGTGATCTCAGGTCACGTGAGCAAAAATGGCCAACAATATGCACGCCTGCCACCAGTTAAATTTTCAGCTCCAGCAATTTTGGCGGAAAAGCAATTAGGATTTGGAATTAGTGTTCAAATTAAAGAGGAATTAAACAGGCTCAGAGATTAACCCTTTCATGCATGGCCACCCCTCTTTGGATCGAAAAGCGCACCATCATCATATCACTGAATCCTCCTCATTGAAATGAAAGGCAGCAGCACTGACATGTGATTCAACATCACGTCCTCGCCCTCCCTGCGGGACAGGAAAGGTTGATTATATATTGACGCTGTCCTCGGTGGAATAGCTGAAATGGTTTTTCTTCTTCCTGTCTTTCCTTGGACTCTGTTCCTTTCTGGACAAAGTGACAAATCCTGCTTTGAAACTTAATGACGTTTGAAATAGAATTTGAGGCTACAATTATCCTGTCCACACAGGCTGTCACAGGAATGATGGTGTCATCGAGACCCAATTATGACAATGGAGACACCTGGAACTGCTCCGACCCACAAGGGACAGTGGAATGTACTACATGTCCACAAGTTCTCCTTCCTCAGAGGAGAGAATTACATGGACAATTGTGAAATGCATTTTATGAAAAAGCATTTTGTTACGATTGTGTAATCATTCAGTTTTAACTCTGCTGCCTACAGTCTTTGTCTGCACACTGACATAGACTTCTCTCCACCCAACAGGGGTGTGGGTCATGGATTTATTACAAGAACTGGATTACTGCACACAAAGGCAGCGCCTATTCATTCCAATGAAAGTTGCTCACCTTCTGCATACGAGGAGTCATGGAGTCATGAAGGAGTCATGAAGGACCTTGCTTGCAGTTCAGTCTGTCCTGTCTACAGTTTTACAGGCATCTCTATTAATCGTGGAGAAAGGTGTTAAGACCACAGGGAAGATTTTTGTTGTAATACTGCAAGTAGCCACTGGGAAAATTGGCTGCAAGGTTGAGTGTCAGAGTTGTATCCAGATTTTCCTAAATGGTTGACATGCCGGCTCATCAGAGACTCATTGGATTTTCTGGAAGATGAGAAAGAAATGTGACCAGATTCGCGATCCAGTCATCCAGTTGTTCGTTATTAAATAAAAAAATTCTATTTTATTGCTACCTTTTATACAAACACTGCAGATACAAGCTAAAAGACTACTACTACCTGCTTTATCTGGTCTGACCA
>JAOWBC010000710.1:12174521-12195664 GCA_028566105.1 Hypoplectrus providencianus | reverse complement strand
ACACCTGTCTAAAAAAAAGTGGCAAATGTTCTTTTTTTCCTCAGATGACCCATCTCGAAAGAAGATGAGAAGGCGGACAGGAGCTAGTGAACGGAAAGGGGTGGGGGGGGGGGCAAGGAGGGATGGGGAAGAGAAGGAAGAGAGGAATTGGGCGTTTTGGACGCTGCTTCAATCCCACGATGATGAAGCCATTAAAGTGAACAGCAGCTGGCAGACACACCCCATAAACAACTTAACGCTTCACAAGAGAAAACACGGATTATCGTCTGACAATGTGCGCTTTTAGTGTGGACGTGTGTGTGTGCGTGCCTGTGTGTACCTTCAAGTGCCCATCCCTTTGTCGTTAGATGAATCCCTATAGAGAAAGACACGTATCCTATTGCGCTATAAATTCTTCTTCAGGCTCTGCAGCTGTAACCAAGTTTCCTCCAGAGTTAGTTCAGAGGGGAGTTGTTTCAGATTGCAATATAATGAAGATCATTAGCCAAAGATTATTCCTACCGCTGCTTTAATTACAGTACTTATCTAATTGCTTATTAAGACCTAGATTTGGTGAATGCACAGAATCTAAATTAAATGGGTAAACACTTAATTGAACAAATCCATTAGTTCAAATAAGAGTTTCATATGAGCAGACATGGCTTGGAATAAGGGACAGCATTACCATAATGAAAAATATGATTCTCCATTATCCACATTTAAACAAATATGTCTTCCTCTCCTGTCTTCCTTTCTAATTCCTCCTCCATTTGTATTGCTTCCAATGAACCGTTGGCATGACCCTGTAAGCAGTTTGTTCTCATCTAAACAGTTATGGAAAAAGCTAAAAGATTGATGGTGACACAAGCAAATGTGAAGAATCTCAATAAATCAGCGTATTAGCATGCATTAGCTGTCTGCAGCGGCGTAACTCTGTGTCTCCCGTCCTCCCCTCCCTCCTGTCCTGTAGTTTTCAGGTGAGGTGCCGGAGAACAAGGTGAACGTGGTGGTGACCAACCTGACGGTGGTGGACAGGGATCAGCCCCACAGTCCCAACTGGAACGCCGTCTACCGCATCGTCAGCGGAGACCCTTCTGGACACTTCACCATCCGCACGAACCCCATCACCAACGAGGGCATGCTGACGGTGGTTAAGGTACAAAGGCTTCTCTGCACACATGCTGGCGTCTGCTATTCATCTTTCTGCTCCATTATTATTCACCACAGCATCTTGTCTGTTTCCACCTGCTCTGAAGTGCCAGATGTTGATGACTGAGTACTTTGCTCTCACATTGTTTTTACTGAATTATATGTCATTTGTCAAATTGGAACACAGTTAGAGCTAATCTTGCAATCAGCTACACTCATTTTCCTCTCAACTTGTTTTCTGTCTCTGCTCTCTTCACCATCTCCTCGATTCTGCTCCAGCCAGTGGATTTTGAGATGAATCGTGCCTTCATGCTGACCGTGGTGGTTTCCAACCAGGCCCACCTGGCCAGCGGCATCCAGTCCTCGCTTCAGTCTACAGCGGGAGTCACCATCTCGGTTCAGGATGTGAATGAGCCCCCTGTCTTCCCCGTCAACCCCAAGATGATCCGCTTTGAGGAGGGAGTGCCTGCAGGGACCACCCTCACCGTGTTTGCTGCTCAGGACCCTGACCACTTCATCCACCAGATTGTCAGGTACTTAAAGCGCACTAAATCAAGCAGGAATAACTCAGTTTCTGACTGTTACAGTAAACAGACACACACTGATCACTTTGGAAGTCCTGATCATTAAAATTTGAAAGCACCTTAACCTAAAATACCCAAATCCTTTGGAACCCAGAAAAAAGAAAACACACTGTTATAGACAGAAACTGTAACAACTTTAATTATCCGCAGGTTTTCAAATTTCCTATGGTCCTTGAACAAATCATGTGTGAAGAACACTTCTGTCAGTTAAAGCAAACAAAACTAAGCTTTACACAGTACTATTTCATCAAAATCACTTTTTTCTTCAGGTATCATCTAAAGTACTGCCAGAAACACTTTTCACCAACCAGATGCTATAAAAATACATTTTACTCACCGTGGCCTCAATTTGTAAGCCTCACACCTCCATGGAAACAGCACAATCATTGCAAAATGTGGAGAGAATTAAAACAAATGCTTTTGGGAAGTATAGAGATGTTATAATGCCAGAAATCATAAAGAGCAGAAATGAATTTCTTTCATAATTTATCGCAAAAACTAGAATAAAAAAGAATCTTTGTATACATGAATGGGCCTGTTGGTTTCAGTAGTCATTCATGGCTTTGCAGTGTCACTGAGGAGCAGTATTTATTCTTAAATAACTGCTAATGTAAGTTGATAATTTGGGGCCTAATTTCAAATAAGAAATGTAAAATGAAGTGATTTTAATTTAATATCATTATTTTCGGCTCGGATTTGGTTATTTGGCTTGATGGAGGTGAAGGCAAATCAGAATATCAAACAATAATTTCCATAATTACTGTTGCTGGTTATGATAAGTTGTCTCATTTTTGGTAATGTTTTCAAGAAAACATGCTTTTTAAACCCACTGGCAGGATGTGGGTTGTTAGGGTTAAAATAATCCTATAATATACTGTGCAATACATTCCAACATGTCTTATATTTTCTTCTTTTATTTCCAGTTGTCTTTATATAAATTCTTCTATTAGAAATACATATGACATTCAAGGAAACTAATCACATTAAGTGTCATAATTAATGAAGTAAAAAATGGAACCAAATTACCTCCTACACACAAATTAAAAACACAGTCATTTAATAGGGAGATGAGGAGAAGAAGTGTCACTAAGTGGAAAATGCATGTCATTGACTCCCCCTCCTTGTATGTGTGGGCTTCTGGAGCCGTAATACATTTTGTTTTATGCTCCATGTCATAAAGTCTCCATAGAATCTTTATATCGAGAGAATTTGGGATTGTATTTTGTTCATTTGTACTTGGATTGAGGTTTTGTAGGTGACACACATTGCTCATGCTGCCTCCTGCATTCTCAACCTTTTTACTCAATTTCGTTGAACCAAAATGAAGATTCTTGGATGCATCTGCAGTTACGGACTCACAAACAGCGGTCCAACAAACCAATGAAACTCCCACAGTCTGATACTGCTCAGTGAGGCATCTCCAATATTTTGTCCACGCTGTGTAATGCAGTGTATCTTCATTTCAATCTGTGTGTCACCAGTGTTTAATCAGTTTCCACACAGTTTATCCCTCTTCTGTGACATTCTCAACCGACCCTCCACCCACAGACCGAGCTCCAGTTACCTCCCCGTTGCCAGGCGACTGGTGTGAAGAGGTCATCCTGTAATGAGTTGGACACTGTCGGCTTGCCCTCCTTAGATCCCTATCTTCTTCTCTTCCTTCTCATTGATCTGCCCTCCATCCTTCCTAACAGGGGTGACACACGGCGGGCATTGTGCCATCCAGGCATCGACCCTGTGTGACAGAAACTCCCACATGCCCACTGGGGTCCAGCGGCGGCGTTCCACTCCATAGCCAGCCCCGACGAGAGCGATTGATTTTTCTTAATGTCAGTGAGACGGCCTCTTCCACTGAGTGGAAATGTTGCTGAACTGATAGCGAGGGAGGCAGTGGGAGATGTACTCATATATACACTGTACAGAGGAGTGAGCAATATCCTCAGGTTTCTTTTTCGTAAAAAGACATGTCATGCAAACTAAGTGGGCTGAGCTCCTCTGCCCTTTGAGAGAAGTAACTCCTTTTTTACTCTCTTTTCTTTCATCCCTCCCTCCCTCTCGCCCCCTCTGACCCTGTCACTTTCTTCTCTGTCAGTCTGTGTGTCTGTTATTGATGGGAGCTCAGAGCTGCTGTCTTCTGCAAAGCAGCTTGCCAGCAGACGCTCAGCTCATGCACAGACAGTCTCATCTCTGCTGCAGCTGTATTCCCTTTGGGTGACCTCGCTTGAACCCCCGCTGAAGCGCACACAAAAGACACAGAAAATGCAGAGCCTTAGACTAGCAAGATGCACGCACCCACAGAGAATGAGAGAAAGGCCTGTGCCTGAGCAGTGGAAGGGAGAGGAGCCAGCTACTGTTTTTTATTAATATATTTGGATGTTTCTGAATTTCCTGCTTTTTTATCTCTCTGGAGGAAGAGAAAGAGAAGATGATGTGAGGTCTCAAATATTTGCCAGCTGATTTTACTGTTAGATGTGATTTATGTGGCAGCATGATTCAATTTTCATTTGTATTTTTGTATGATATAAGCTCTGCCGATTTAGGACAGTTTTTCAGCGTAAGGCTATGTAAGTTGGTCCTGACTTCTAAAGTTTAGATCTTGGGTTAAGGATTAAACGGGTACTTCGGGAAGTGGGTATTGAATTTCACTGAAGTGAGAGAGATGCCTAAGAGACAGGTTAAAAAACAAAATTGAATCATAGGGCAGAAACAGTACAGAAGAAGTGTGGCAGCAAAGGACACACACATACTATTGAATGCACTGTGCATTTTGGGAGCGCTCTGACCCTTCTCAAAAAGTTTTTTACAAATAAATGCAGACAACAGGACAACAATATAGTTTTTATCACATGCACTGATTAATTCAAAATTAGGATTATAATGAATTCTCATAACATTGGAAAAAGTAGTGAACCAGGCCAATAAATCACTCATGACGAGACCCAGAGTCTTGGGGACCCAAACAGAACATTGAGGGTTAAAGGTTACAGCAGTCGTCAGTGCAGTTAGACACTTTGCTCTGCCAGCTGCATGTGAAGACAGCAGGAGGTGACAACTTGTTGGCATAGGAAGGGGATGAGAGTGCCAGGCATGACACGCCAGGATCTGACCTGCGGGGTAACATCTGATCCTAATTAACACTGCACGGCAACCACTAGCAATTAGATCATTTTCACATTTTTGTTTTACTTTCTCAAGAAGAAAAAAATAATTAATACTAGTATCAATCTGTCTGTCAGCAAAGTGTGCACTAGCCTAAAGTGTAAGCTTTAGCTTGGCGTGGAACTATTTTTCTCCATGCTTGTGAGGCTCAGGCTAACCAGCGTTAACCTCCAGCGCACTGCTTGATTAAGCCCTCTTTCCCCCTCATCACGCCTTCTACCGACTGTGCTTACATTCAGAAACAGACCTTTGATCTCTCTTACTTTTTCTGTCCGTCTGCTCGAGCCTCTCACCTCCACCCCCCTGTCATTGCAGTGACACACTGACCATCTACCTGCCGGTGAGACTTCTCGCTTGTCTACAATTAACCATTTCTCATTAGACGCTGAGAGAGAAGCGCTTCCTCCACTCAGGCAGTTGTTAAAGGCTCGTCATAGTTGTTAATGGGATTTATAGACTTTAATTGCAGCTGTCACTTTCCACTCCGTTGACGTATCGACCAGTGACAGCAGTGAGAGCTGCCGTGGCGTCTGTGTGGGAACAAAGAGCGGTGAAGTTGTTAAAAGCGCTGCTTGGCTGTTCTGCATATGGGTTCAGGTTTTTCATCGGTCTTCATGCTAATGAGCTGCTGTTATGATAAGCTCACTGAACATATGTTCCGCTCTCCATGTCACTGTAATATTTCAAAGGTGCTTGGCTGGTAATGCTTATTATGGTAATGAACGTTCACCTGATAATGGGCACTTTGGATCCACAAATAAAAGATTCAGAGCTTCTGGAATTCAAGGCTGTTAAAGGTAATATGTACCATCTGAGTCTGTCGGTTTGGATTAATGAAGTGTCTGTTTTTCTGTGTGTGTAGGTACTCTAAGCTGTCAGACCCAGCTAACTGGCTGAAGATCAACAGGACCAATGGTCAGATCACCACCATGGCCCTGCTGGACCGGGAGTCCATGTACGTCAAAAACAATATGTACGAGGCCACATTCCTGGCGTTCGACAATGGTAAGTCCGGTAAGTCAGGATGAATGTATGTGTCGTGATTATACGATACATGCATACAGGACAATATGGGCATTTTATTGCCATGTCAGCAGCATGGCTCCAGGGATGGCAATGACAGTTGGTCCACCACTTTGGTCCACAACTACAGAGGCACTGATTCTCAAATGTTGTGTTCACACAACATGTAGAGTCTTTTCAAACTGCACAATAAGGGACAAAGTCAATGTAAAAATGTGAAAAAGCACAATTTAGCACTGAATGATGCGTAGACACAAAATTTACATCACACCTAATTTGTTTATTGTTATTAAGTCAGTATGGGTATAATTTGTTTATTTTGGGTTCATGCAGCTGTAGTTATTAACCAGATTACTTTTGTAGACACCATCTATAACGCTGCCACTCAATGGAGAGAGGCATCTGAGGTGAAACACCTGTGTTTGCGTGTGAGATATCTTGAAACCAGTCTGATCTGACTGACCTCATGTAGCGCTGGAAGTGGCAGTAATCACACAGCTCCAGGAGAACGCAGTGAAATGTGCAGAGCCGTGTGCACACTGAACGCAGTTATGAACTGAGACACGTCAGTTTTCTGTATTCCGACATATCCAGGAACTTCCACAGATGCACAATAGGTACATAGCCACAATAGTCATTTTTTCGGCTGATAACAGAAATAACAGGAAATAAATGTTGATAACTGCACTGGCATTTCTCACGTGAGTAAACACACACACATAACCCAAACCCTATCCTGCAGTGTGAGTAACATCTAGCAAACACAGCATAATACTACAATCACAATGTGAAACATAATGTATACTATGATATATGGGGTTTGTACCTTCAGGGAAGGTCACTTGTTTCTCTTGACATAACAGTGTATGGTTACCTGCTTATAAACAGCCTGGTAAGCTGTTTCATTCACCCCTGGTAAGCTGTTTCATTCAACCTGAGTTGTAAAGAAACACATTAAGATCTTGAGATATTTGTCCTCACATGAAATATGTTAGCTCCACGAACACATTTTAACAGCTGAGGAAGACTTCCTGTTTCACTTTTAATAATTTTATGTACTAAAGCTACACAAAAGCAGAGAAAATCATGAGGGCTTTGGCAGGAAATTCCATCAGTAGAGGTTGTGTTGAATATCACAAACCCTTGCCTGCCAGATATCCTGTGGTGTTTGTGAACTGTGAATGAGTGGGATGTTCTGTTCATATACTGCGCCGTATATAAAATATTGTGTACATAAATATGCACCGACCTTTACTGCCCCGCTTGTGAGAGAAAAGAATAAAAATAGGATGTGTCAATGAAGGTCTTGAGTATCAGCCTCAGCTGCTACAACAAAGTACAAAGCTAAAGGACTAAAGCACTACAAATAGAAGTGCTTGCTCTCTCTGTAAGTAGGAGGGACTCAGGTGTTTTTACTCCGCAGAGAAATGAGGGATTGGTTGCCCCGAAGCACGCCAACTTAAGCTCAAAGTGTTGATTCCCTATTGATCCTGGAGCCCAGTGTCAACAAGGGGATATATTCCACTTTGATTGAAATTCTCTTTACTTATTCTACTCAAGCGAAGCAAAAGCAGCAACAAAGCACCAAGCCAATCATAACCGACAAGACGGTCGATGGGCCTTGGGGCCTGGGGCAACAGACCTTTACATAGTTGATGCACCAAGTTACTGTCTGATAGAGGAGAAAAAGTTGAAATACAACACTGATGAGCTACCGGGGTAAACTCTATCTCTGCTGCATTGCATCAGGAATTTTATTCAGCTTGCTGACAGTCCGTGTGCTGGGGGTTGTCAACTGAATATCAAGACCACAATATATCACTGCAGTCAGCTTGTTCAACAGAGCAGAGCACTTACGTTGTTCATCTGTAGTTTGGGCTTGTAATGTTATGATCAGTGGCGTCACTGAAGAATGTTAGAGAAAGATACTGCTAAATACTTTATTACAAGCAAATGTCTGCATTCAGAATGGGCCTAAAGGTCCAATCTGGATGGTTTAAAGGGATCTATTTGAAGGAATAAACCATCATAATTATAACTTTTTTGATTTTTGTATTATCACCTGAAAAGTGTTTTCTTCAGCTTGGAATGAGCCCTGAGGCAGGTCCTCTTTCATGTCCACCATGTTGCATTGACTTATTTCTTATTTCTGCAGAAGCCCAGAGCAGAGAAACCAAACATTGGCCTGACTGGCATAGAAGTCTATGAGAACATTTATTTATTACCTCAGTTAACATTTTCTGAATTAGATCATGGTCTGCGGAGCCCTGGAACTGACGTTACTACTTTGTGCGCACAAAATATTTCCCTCCCTCTCCCTTACATGTTTAGCATGCATAGTCATAAATCATATACAAATATTATATCATTTCATAAAACCTACTGATGCTTTCAATGTGTGGAGTGAAACTAGTCCCTCATATAATTTCTGCACAGCCTACTTTAATCATAAACAGATCATCATCTATTTCAAGCAGATATGTTTTGTAAGTCAAATATGAATAAATGATGTGAATGTGAATATAACCAGTAGTTGTAGGGGTCATATCAATGCTTTGGAGAACATAGTTTAGTCTTGAACACAGTAAAGTAAAAGTAAAGCATAGAAGAAGAAAAACTTCAACCCAAGTTATGTGTAGTTTGTTTTGAAGCATACTGGAGTCTGTGGATCATTTTAGCTCTGCCCATATGTTTATATCAGTAATTTGAACTGCATCCCAGTAAAAACAAACACTTTAAAATGAGTGGGATTATCATTTGTGAGTCTTTTATCCACTGATTTGTTCGGCACCATGCCAACACTTCTGCTAGTGCTTGGATGGCTTAAGCCCTTAAAAACTTAATATTTTGATTACATTAATTAAATATGAATGACCAAATAAGAAACAAACAAATTTGATTGAAGAAAACAGCTTTCTATAATATTTATCCTGAGCATTCTGCACTGAAAAACTCAGCTACTCTGCTTCATGTGGACTATTTTGATTGACAGTGGCCTTTAAATAACCTCGGAACTGTCACATTTTGTTTCAAATGTTGCTAAATCCTTTAAGGTGCGTGGAAATACAAAGCGTCACTTCTTTCACAACTGAGCCACAGCCACCCTAAGCCATAGACTGTGTTGAAATAGTCATCGTGGTCGTGTTGGCACCCACAGGCTTGGGGACTTAGAGGGGTTTTATAGCCTAAAGAATCACATCTTAAACAATACCACCTTTGAATCAGCATGTAGAGAAGATCAGGAGCCAGAACAAGGCCTTGTTATCAGCTAACGCTAGTGCTGCTCAGCTAGCATGGCTAGCACTAGCTAGGGTGAGGCTTGGGAGGAGGATGTTACATAGGGTTAGGGTTAGGGATAGTTAATAGGTAGCTTAGTTAACAAGTCAAATAATGAATAACTGACCCCTTATGGTTATTTAGTCCAACCAAATGCTGAACAAGACATTTTAATACAACCAAGATGTTCCAATTAACTTTCATAAAAACAAAACACTGTATAAGAGTCAGAGCTCTTAGCCAATCACCAGGTAGCCATGCCCTAAGTGTATTATGCGTTATTGTCTCATTTACGCTAAATGATAACTAATCAACAGAATGACTATAATGCTTGATGTAATGAATCAAGTGAGAAACATTAAAGTGTCCTTTTGCAACCAGAAGAGTCGCCCCCTTCTGCCCATTGAAAAGAATACAGGTTTAAAGCACTTCCTCATTGAGATGAGCACAGACAGAGAGCAGATTGTCTCACATGTAAAAACGATTGCATATTTGAAAGGGACCATAAATATTAGATAATTGTATATATAAAATTTAACTAATCATTATTTGTCTTTCAACAAAGAGTTAAATATTTATCCTCACAGTAGATTTGAACCTTACTACAAATGTTTTCACTGTTTTGATGTCCATGGTGAGACCGAGCAGCAAAACAACTTCCTGTTCACTTTACTTTTTTTGAAAGCAAGCAGTGCACTTAAAAAAATAATGAGGCCGTTATTCCCAGCCCCATGTTGTACAGCACCAAGAGCTACAGAAACAGTGGCAGAAAAACAACATTTCTCAGTCAGTTATGTGCTGTAATCGAGGCACATTAGAGATTTGTTGTTAATGCATAAAACATCAAAAATGTGTCTCCCAACCTGATGGTTCTGTTCTGGCCTGGCACTCGTGAAATTCCCTGAATAAGTTATGATGAGCTTGTGTTGCTGGATGTAGTGAAGGGTTAGTGTTTGAGTCATCTCCCAGTGGGCTTTGCAGAGTGCAGAGAACAGCAATCTTCATGTGAGCATTGTCCCATCCAAAATGAGTCTCGCCTCAGCTTTTCAGAAAAGCAGCTGCTTCTAAACACAAGGACTAAAAAATGTATGTGTCCTCTCATTTGTTCAGGCTGTTTTGTTTGGGTGCTCTGTACAAATGTACACAGTATTGCCCCTCCACTTTCAGCCCTTCAGTAAACAAAACCCATTTCTTCCCAATTGTTTCTTTTCCTGCACGCCTCATTTTCTCACTTCCACACATGAATCAGTTCCAAAACTGTAATTGAAATGGAGGGATTGTCTCGCTGTCTTCTGTCGCTTTCTCATCACACTCTCTCAGCTCCCCTTTCCTGCTTTTTGCTCCATCTCCAATCATTTCATCTGTACTTCTCTGCCTCGCCGCCGTTCTCCTCTCTCTCTATCTCTCCATTATTATCTCACCGTCTCCTCCTTTGATGTCTTTGCCTCCTCTCTTTCCTCTCTCCTCCCCTCAGGCTCGCCCCAAGCCAGTGGGACAGGCACCCTCCAGATCTACCTGATCGACGTGAATGACAACGCGCCGGTGCTGATTCCCCGGGAGGCCCAGGTGTGCGAGCGTGCGCGCCCCAACTCCAGGATCAACATCACGGCCTCAGATGCTGACGCGGACCCCAACGTGGGGCCTTTCGTCTTCGAGCTGCCTTCTTTTCCTCCCAGTGTTCGCCGCAACTGGACCATCTCCAGGCTCAGTGGTAATTACATACATTAACACCATCATTATTAAATGGTTAATTGTTAGTTAATTTAGCTTTTTTTTTTTATTAATGACACTGAAATGATAGTTGTGTTATCTAATAATAGAATAATTAGTCATAATTGTAGTCAATAATTAATTATCACTAATGCTGGAATTCATGTGCTTTAAACCATTTAACAATGCACACATTGTACCAGTATATATAGACTATATATAATATATAGAGAATATGTTATAAAGTAATTGTTTGTTATAACAAAATGATGTAAAATCCTTTATGAAATAATTTTGTTTGGTTAAAAAAAATCTAGAATCCCTACATAGATAAATGGACCAGATATTTGCAAGACCATTTATAAATGTTATCTGGATGTTATCACCAAGTTGCAGCATCTATTTATAATAGCATGTCAATAAATACTCTCTACAGCATCTATAAACATTATTCTATTGGAAATACCTTGTCAGTAGTTATATATAATAATATTATAATAATTTGATAAAGCATAAACAAGCATAAAATTATCTTAACTTTAAATGAATTAATAATTAATTCAAATATTTTATGGTCATTTCTAAGGGAATGATTATCATACCATATGTCTAGAAAAGGCAGAAAAGCGATAGTGAGAGTGACACCTCCTGCAGCTCGCCCTCTGCCCTCTGGTCTGCTAAAAACGTTTGCCAGACTTTTCAACATGGCGGCTGGGTCACTCATATTCTCCTTTTACATCTAAATAGTCACTAAAGTTTGTTTCTTGACATAGTTGAGGCGAGAAAAAGGCTATGCATTAACGTCAGTGAATCTTTATTCATATTTGATCAGCGTTGCCTAGTTTGACAGTTTGACCGCAGCTCATGAGTTCATCTATCTGAGTGACAGCTGCATTTAAGTCTCCGAGGCCCTGATTGGTGGAACAGTGACAATTCAACACTTAAACATACATACATTGACTAAAATGCCAATATTTGGATTTGAATAAAGGAAAACTACTGGGAAGCTGCAGAATGAGTAACAACAAAAAATAACAGATTCACTGATTGACAGCCCTGCGACTGACTTGAGTTTAATTAACTATCAACTTCACTATTTGTATATGCAGTTAGTGTTGCCTTAAATGCTGCAGGTTGTCTTGACAGTGATTCATGTTGCAAATATTATATCTACCCTGTGTGATGTAAAATTTAGGAGGTCTGTGGGAAACATATATTTAGCATGCCCAGCTGAATTATACCATAAAGGTAACAGATGGGATGCAAAAGCCCTCCGCAGACTAACTGGCGACATCAATCAGGGGACCAGGGATTGCTGTAAGCTGCAAGAGAAGTCCAAGTTTAACTAAATGTCTCACAAAGCTCACAGTGAGAGACGCGGGTGCCATCCAGTGTTGACGTACGATCTATCGTTTGTGACAAATGAGATCCATTCATCTCTCTGTCCCCCGAGCAGCCGATCTGTCACCTAATCCACCCAGATGGATGTATCACAGCAGTTGTCTTGAGGACAAATCTGATCACATACCTGGATCCTTCTCCCACCGAGGCTCTTGTCTTGGCTTGACTGAGTGATAGATTTTGAAGGTTATACTTTCCGGGTTGTTTTTATATCTTTAATGCCTCCTCACATACATACATGTCACAATGATTGCTGTGCAGTTGGTTTGGTCACAGCTTTTATTCTGTGTGTCAGTCTCCCGTTCCTACGCACATGATGACATGATATCCTGCAGTAAACAAAATGTTATTTTGCTGCAGAACACTGTCTAATCTTATTTTCCCCTTTTTCTTCTCCTCCTACTCACTTCCCTTCACTTCACTTTCCCCTTTTCCATTTTCTCACTCCCACTCTCCAGGTGACTATGCTCAGCTGCGGTTAAAGATTCCTTACCTGGAGGCGAATGTGTACGAGATCCCCATCATCGTGTCCGATTCAGGGAACCCTCCTCTGTCTAACCGCTCCGTGATCAGGGTCAAAGTCTGTCCTTGTGACGATAACGGGGACTGCAGCGCCACAGGGGCAGTGGCAGCCGCCGGCCTCGGCACGGGAGCAATCATCGCTATACTCATCTGCATCATCATCCTGCTCAGTGCGTACAGCACACTGCAGCGATCACACCTACAATATGCCCCACAGGATGCTTATGTCTCAATCATACGTATGTTTTTTTCTGCAGGTATGGTTCTGCTGTTTGTGGTGTGGATGAAGCGCAGAGAGAAGGAGCGCCAGGCAAAGCCGCTGCTGATCGACCCGGAGGATGACGTCAGAGACAACATCCTCAAGTACGATGAAGAGGGAGGAGGAGAGGAGGACCAGGTACAGTTTCATCATCAGAAATATTAACATCAATCCATCCGTTATCTTTAAACGCTGAAGCCGATCCCAGCTGACACTGGGTGAGAGGACCAAGGACAGATCTGAGACTATCACAGGGCAGATAGACAATCATCTGGTTCTCAGTCACTCCTAAGGGCAATTCACAGTCAGAAATTTAACCTTAACTGCATGTCTTTGGACTGTGACATAATTAACAAAAGTCTCTCTGCATTTCAGTTCTGCTGGTAGTTTATTCCAGTTGTGTGCAGCATAACAGCTGAAAGTTGCTTCACCATGTCTATTTTGGTGCTCTGTGCTCCACTATGTGACCCGAGTCAGCAGATCTCAGAGCTCTCCTGGGCTTATACTCTACTAACATGTCCTTCATGTATTCTGGACCTAAACCATTCAGTGATTTGTAGACCAGGAGCTGAACTTTAAAATCTATTCTGTAGCTGACTGGGAGCCAGTGTAAAGACTTCAGAGCAGGGCTGATGTGTTTTGATCTCTTTGTTCTGGTTAAAACTGGAGGAAAAGAAAGCATGAATCAGCTTCTCCTGATCTTTTTTTCCCCTTAATTCTTGATATATTCTTCAGGTGGTAAAAGGCTGTTTTGGTGACTGATTTGATATGACTGTTAAAGGATGAGTCTGAGTCTATCAACGCGCCAAGGTTCTGGACCTGGTCTTTAGTTTCTAGCGACAGTGAATCAGGTGTTTACTGACCTTTTCTCTTTACTGCCAAAAATAATTACCTCTGTTTTTCAACATTAGCATATAAACTGCATAGCCGCAAATGTCCTTTACAATATGTATTTATAAAAATCAATCATCTTATCATGGGTACCTCTAATGATTATTGAAATCATTCATTAATCTGTTGTCTTTTTTCCTGTTTAATGGCTTTGTCTTTCTGCCCCTCATTTGTTTAACTATCAGACTCAACACCTTAAATATTTAGTTTGCTATCATAAAATACAAATAAAAGCATCAAATGGTCTGAACAACGTTTCTGAACAACTGGAACAAGCAAATGTTTGGCATTTTTGCTTTAAAAGCAAGTAAAACTTTTGCCAATTTAAAATGAAGTCAACTTAAAACTGGAAAGGGGGGAAAAATAAAAGGGACAGAATCTGGATGCAGCAGCTCTTCCTCTGCCGCCTTGAAGAAAGTTTGCCTGACTGTTTTCAACATGGCAGCTGGGTCAAACTTCTTTATTTTACAGCTGAACCGTCACCAAAATGTGTTTCTGTCAACATTTGGAGCGACAAAAACTAATGCATAAACAGAATCTGGATTCATGTTTGATCCCAGTTCTCAAGCAGTCGTGGACATGTTTGACAGCTGCGCTACAGTCTGAGGCTCTGATTGGTGGCTTTTGTTCGGGCGCTGTGGATTCTGGTTAATGCCGTCAGGAGCCCTAGGATAAGGCACAGGAATGATATTTTTTTGTGTCTCATGTAGTACTATGAGTTTACATTTGAGTGACTTATTCTGCAAATACGATCATATGTCATAAAGGTTACCAGCTGTACCTGCAAATGTTAATTTCTGCATATGAATGCAGAAACTCTGATCTCGGGACAGGGAGTGCGGTATCTGTGTGTCAACAAAGTAGTAGGAACCAATCACATTTGGGCAGGCAGTCAGTGTGCAGAATGAAAGAGGAGGAACACGTTGGCCTAAATGTAATCTCAGAACCCATTGGCTAGCATCTGGGGAAAGTTTAGCCGCTTGTCCCCAGATGCTGCAATTAGCTTTTTTTCCAGCTTATATTTATTCATACTTATGAAACAGTCCCGTCGCAGATGTTGTCTCTAAACTTCAACTCCATTCTCACATCTCAAGTTGCTAATCAGACTGTAAATAATGATCGGAGCACGGGAGAGGAAGTCTGTTTCCCAGATTTAAGCCATGAAGCTTGGGAATACCTCGATCAGTTGGGCTGCAGAGAGAGTCTGCAGAGAGAATCTGCAGAACACGGAATATACTTTTTTAAAAAAGTGAGTTAGACTTTCGAGAAAAAGTTTTCAAGGTGCAATCTGCCCTCTGCCCTACAAACAGGTGCTGCTGCTGAAAATGCTGCTTAGCTTGAATTCCACGTACAGTCGGATGTGCAACTCTTTCCTTATGAGGAGCCTCTTTTCACAGGAATAGCTACACATATCTATATATATATATGTGTGTGTGTGTGTGTTTGTGTGTGTATCCGCCTACTGCATGCCACTTCTCCTTATCTCATATCACATTGTAAATTAAACCTTCAACAATGCTAAGCTCCAACAGCTTTGATTAATCAGAATGGTGTCCTTAATTATCCCATATTTCAAACCTGCTAATTTTACTCGCCCACACACACCAGATATCTATCAAATAAACACACACTGGTATGAGACAGTGGAAGTATATAGGTGTGCGATCACTCTCAGCACCTGTCTGAAGATGTTTCAGGTAAGACAGAGACAGTGCATATTGGTGAAAGGGTGAAGCTCATTACGTCAGTTTGGCAATAATAGTGATCGGTATTGTGTTAATAACTTTATACCTGCTATCTGCATATTAACATGTTCTTTAAGCTTTGAGTATTAGAATTTGAGACTTCCCCTCACATCTCTGTTTTGAACACTGGAACACTATGAATTATTGGTAATTCCCTGAAGAAAACACTGCAGCAACGCAGATTTACAAAAGGGCTCACAGGTCTGTAAAAAGCCCCCGTGGCACTGGTTTCTCTGCAGGTCAGCCCTGAGCCCCCGCATGCTTACCAGAAACGCACATCAAACTCTGTGAGGGCGGACAGTAAGGCCAGGCCAGATTAGTGGAGCAACGAGGAGGCTGAGCTTGCTCAAAACACCTTTTAAGAAACACATTAATAAAGGAGCAGTAGACAGTAAATTTAAAAGAGATTTGGCAGAAGTGGAAAAATAAGTATATTACATTAACAATAAAAGCATTAGAGGGGTAGAATGAACTGTGTGTTAACATTCCCCTCTTCCCCATCCAGGACTACGACCTGAGCCAGCTGCAGCAGCCCGAGTCTTTAGACCACATCATCAATAAGCCGACGGGGGTGCGCAGAGTGGACGAGAGACCAGTGATTGCTGAGTCACAGTACCCCGTCAGGCCCAGTCTGCCCCACCCTGGAGACATAGGAGACTTCATTAATGACGTACGTTTCAGAATGGAGGAAACATGAAGTCCTTCTTTTTTTATGGTTATTTCTTTCTCAACTCCGTGTTTTAATTGTTCAACTGATATGTTCTGTATTGTTTTACTTTTGAGATGGCAAAAGAGATGACAAACTAATAAATAGAATTGAACAAAATAAAACAAAATAAAATACAGAGAGACTGAAGCCAGCACTGCACTCTACACAACAAAGATGCTAATTCCACCAGTGTTCTCACAGAGTACATGCTTTCAATGTAATCCTTCAAGTTTGCAACTTGCTATCGTGGACCTGACGCTATTGCCTTGGTGGAGGTCTGTGCTCTCCGACTGCTTTTCTCGTTTGACATGTAGAGATGTTGAGCTTCTGCCACCCGTAGGGGCACTATTTTAAGAAATGCTCATGTGGGTCATATTAGAGGGCCGAGACAAATGACCCATGTGGCTGTATGAGATGGAGGACTTGTTGGTGAAAAAAATATTTGTCCCCAGTACACAGCTCAGTGTCTGGCTCTGAAACGGCTTTCAGGCCATGATGGAACATTAAAACCCTAATGGGTGTGTGAGCAAGATGAGACACGGTTTATTGCAACTTTTACAGTCTGACCACCTGAACCTGTTACCCTGGAAAAATCATAATTTCCGTTTTATTGCTGGTGAACAACAATGGCTGGCCCAGATCCAGATTTACTGAAAGACCATCCTGGTACAAAGGTAGCATAAACATACAGTTGGTCTGACCATACAGAACAGGAAATGCTGGGACTGTGAGTGTACAGTCGGGGTCTTTCATTTAAATGCGTGTCTTCGTGTTTACAGGGTCTGAGGGCCGCAGACAACGACCCCACAGCTCCTCCCTACGACTCCCTGCTGGTGTTCGACTACGAGGGCAGCGGTTCTACCGCCGGCTCCGTCAGCTCGCTCAACTCCACCAGCTCAGGGGACCAGGACTATGACTACCTCAACGACTGGGGCCCTCGCTTCAAGAAGCTGGCCGACCTCTATGGAGGAGGGGACGATGACTGAGAGTGGAGCGGGGGGCTGGATGGGGCTGCGGCAGGGGTCAGGAGAGGCGGGGTCGGTTGGATGGATGCTCCTAAAAACCACGGGCAGGGGCCAAGAACATGACGCAGTCTCCATGGCAGACATGTGAGGAACAGACCCTTACAGGGGGCTGCGTTCGTTTGCTGGCCACAAACATGAATTCCGCTGCAACGCAACTGTATTCTGGCTTTATATTTTGTAGTGGCGAGTTTGTAGTGTGACGTTTTTTTTCTTTTTGTTGTTCTCTCACCGTGCTGGACCCGGAGCTCTCTGGGGATGAATCAAGGCGGTCGTGAGAGACACGAGTAGTGAATTTGTGCTTTGATCAAATTTAAAAAAACGAAACCCATCTCTTGCTTTAGTCTCACACTGAAGAGAATGTTTTTGGGAAGACGCTCTCGGACTCTCTCTTTCACTCTGTCAACTTGAATTTCCTTAGAACAGAAGCACTGTCTTTTTTATAAAGTGCCTTTTGTGGTGTGTTTTTGTATCAAGACTCCTGCTATCTCAGGATCGGTTGCCATCCGTGCAGTACAGTGGAGGCGCGTTCTCCTGCGCCATCCCCCCCCACCCCTGCGCTCCTCAAACCAGCCCTGCCTGTCACTCTCCTCTCCCCTTCACAGTGGTGCAGATGAACAACCCCAGCAGCCAATCCCAGGAGGGACGGACACAACCAGGGCAGACTATCGGATATCATAACCCAATGAATTTTGGCCTAACAGCCAATAACAGTTGTTTCAGAGGAAGACAACACTCTTCTCCAAGGACCTGCTCAGTCTGACTTTCACAAGCATCACCTGTCGACACGCTGACATTGTGTGAGACCATTTTTATACATGTGGGGGTTTTCTAATTTAGTGGAGAATGCCTGCCTTTCCTCTGTGGACTCATGACTTTAGGAGCCTTTATGTTGAGATGCTTGCCTGCCCTGTATGGTTTTGTGTTGCTCTCTCCACAGTGTAAAGCTTATGTAGGCATGATCTGACTAGTCAGACAGTGTAAGAACTTGAAATGACTTGGAAACAAAGGCATCTGAGGAAGATTTTTTTTTGTCGCCTTGAACATTCCCGTTTTTTATAGGCCAATAAAACTATTAAAAGGTGCATGATTTTTTTTTTTCAAAATGTTTTACTCAAAGCACTTGTTACTATGTGGTGAGAATGTGAAAATAGTCAGCGGAAACTATATGAATATACTCTGTATAAAGACACTGAGAAAACAAAAATACTGTAAGATACCTATTTTTGAAGTATTGATGACATAAAAGTTGCTGCTCTTTCTCTAGCTCTTCACTGGGCATAGGGGAAATTTTGGCCCGTTCATTTTTAATATGTGGATATTTTTTTGTTTCGTTGTCTTCTGTTAGAGCATAATTCCATTTTTTAAGATGCCTGCTTTTATCTGTTTTGTTTCAGTTTTGCTCTTCTTTTTCTTCTTATGAGATTGTTTTTTAAAAAAATGCTTTGTTATACTCCTTTTATATGTGAAAACACAGCGTTCCCCTTTCACTCTGTAATGTCTCTGACAGACGTGTTCCTTCTGTTGGCCTCTGGCCTCGGGACAGTGGAAGGTTCATTAGCCATGCCTGCTGATAGTTGTTATTATTCAGTGTCCTGGAATTCTTTTTTTCATTCATCTAGATACTGGATGTGTGCTTCAGAAAATAAACAAGACATGTTTTGAAAATGTGCCATTTTTCTCAATATTCTCTACCTTAGTGTACAGTGATTAATGTGTTGGACAGGGAGAATAGTAACAGATACTGCTAGCTAATTTTTTCCTCAGAGCAAGCTAGCATAACAGCTCACAACAGTCACTTATTCCTGACAATATGGTTAACGGTTTGAGCTTAGTAAAAAGATAATAGTTCCTACATGAAATTGCTCACAACAAGGTCTGTGGATTATGTTGAGTAGCTGAGTTAGGATTTCTTGAAAGCGATTATTGTTGATTTTTGGTGCAACGCAAGCCGAGTGTAATCAGATTGATGAATAGCCCTATTTAAAACATACCATCACTACAGGTTTCACACCACAATTTGTTGGATTTTCAGTGTTTCCTATGTTGCACACCCTAGTGGTAGTAGTGAAAAAAAATACTGAGACATGAAACAACTAATGCCTCCATCCCCCCATCAGCCCACAAAGACTTACAGGGAATACTGATGATGAATGAGCTCAAAGCATCACAGACTACATCACTTTTCTCCAAAATGCAGTCGGAAACAAATATGCTATAGCGCATAAAAACAAAAAAAAACTGGTTGCTTTAAACCCACCACTTTTCCACCCTAATTTGTAATTGCACAGTAATTGGTTGCACTTTCTTTAATTCCTAAAGTGGAATAATGTATTTTTAAGTGTTAGAAAGAGTCACATAGCAGAACAGACTCCCTTTGGAAGTTAATCTTTGACCCTATTGTGAGGATATGGCGTCATTTTCTAATTAAAAAGGAAAAGAAAAAACATAGTTCGTCCTTTTATTGCATCTCAGAAGAAGGAGAGGTCAGGAAGTATATTTGTGTCCATTCCTGTGATTTCAATTAGTCAGCTGAAGCACCAAAAAAACCCACTGGGGACTTAAAGGGATTTAATCCTCTCCGGCTGTGTGTCTATCAATTAGCCACACCATTAATCCCCACGGCGTAATCTCATTAGATAGAGCGCCTTTAATGAGACACCAAGAGAGAAAGCAGAGAGGCAGGCAGTGAGAAAGAGGGAGAAAAATGAGGCATTGGCAAGACACAGGTAGGCCGTGTGGAGAGGTGATTAGGAGGATGGAAGAGAGGGTCAGCAGAGGGGGGTGGGGAGGGGCTCGAGCACAGCAGGGACCATGCATAACATTTAGAAAATTATTTGGAAAAAAAGGTTAAATATGAGGTAGACAAAGTGTGTTATCCACCATGGACAGAGATCAGAGAAGTGGGCAGTGGAGAGTTATGTTGCGATACAGAATGTGTTATGTAAAATGTGATATATCATTACATAGAAGCATCCTCTAGATATATGAAAATATCTTTAGAACCAACGTGAAATGTGTTCATACACATAAAGGTTAGAATTGTATATGTTTTGACTATATATGTTAAATTTTCAAGTTTGCTATTGCAAGTTTTCCTTATACAGAAGATGGTACACACAAAATATATATAATATCAACACACACACACACACAAAATATAGCAAAATACATGTTCATAAATATATGATTCATTATATATTTATGAAGATATATTATTAGGATTTGTTATAGTTTAAATAGCGTTTTGCTAGTCTTTGTGACCACTCAAAGTGCTTTTACTCCACAGACGGCGCTCATTTACCCGTTCACTTACTGGTGGCAGAGGCTGCCCTGCACACTGCTACCTGCCACCATTGAGAACACATTCATACACCGATGAAAGCAGCACCAGGGGCAATTTTGGGTTCATTATCTTGCCCAAGGATATTTCAAACTGTAGACTGCCATGGTCAGGCAGTCTACAGTTTGAAGTATCCGATCAGTTGGCATCCTCTCTACCAACAGAGCCACAGCCACCCAGAATCAATATTAAGACTATGTGACTTATGAATATACTGGTTACATATATCACAGAAATAACATGCTATTAGTGTAGAACTTGCTATGATTTGTATATTATACATTTATATTAATGCATATATATTATGCATAAACCACTATACACAACTTATATGTCAATAAATGTATTAGACAACACACATACGTCAACTT
>JAOWBC010000710.1:12132539-12145420 GCA_028566105.1 Hypoplectrus providencianus | reverse complement strand
ACCCGGAGTAAACCCACGCACCCACGGGGAGAACCTGCAAACTCCATACAGAAATGCCCGGACCGGGATTCGAACACACGAGTGCTAACCACTGCGCCACCGTGGGGCCCCAGACTGAGATATAAAAACTTCAATTCCAGATTGGCATCTCCTTATATACCAAAACAGTGCTCAGAAGCTGTGTTGAGAGGTTTCCTACTTTTAGCTTTGCTTTTTGGGAAACATTAATTTTGAAAATGACATCTGGGAACTGCTAATAACTAAGGGCTTACTCGCACAAAAAATACATTAAGTCAATCTAAGTGAACATCATCCAGTTCATATAACGTAATGCATACGATGTTATTATTTGTTGTCATTTTGTTGTGTTGAACCAGAAACAAAGCATGTATCTGTCCTTGCAAAATCAGGTTTACTGAAATCAGTTTTTGTTACTTATCTATGTGTATTATCTACAGTGACCCACCTACTACTACCAACTTCTGCTTTTTCAAGCTTTTGGTTGAACATCACTTGTTTAACTGAAACAGTGATTGACCTATGATGGAATAAGTAGGAGTGATGGGGTTTTTAAGCATAGAAACCCTATCCAACAGTTTCATTCAGTAATGCCTACACTTTATGTCACAGTTTATCGATTTAACTGAGGTAATTTGTTGTCAATCCATCTATTCATGCTGCTGTCACTGTCAGCAGGCAGAAGAACACATGACTTGCCACCACAGTAATTGGGCGCTGCTGGATTAAACACACAGCAGTCACTGGTTTTGCCTATGGGAGAATGATCATTTGCATCTTTCAACGCTTACTCTGAGTATGCGCTGACAAATGCTGCAGTGTCTATTTCTATATTCTGTTTCCCCTTCTACTTAGAATTGTTAAGTTGAATGAGTCATGAGAACAGTGTCTGAGTTTGAAGAGCGATTACAACCTGCAGGCAGGGATTGAGCTAATTGGATGAGGCTTTCTAGCCATGTCTAAACTGGGCATAATGTGAAGATTATCTAGCCTGTTTTGAGAGCAGCAGTAACAGCAGCTCTACAAATACACCACTGGGTGATAGAGAGCAGGAAGACACAAAGTCAGCTCAGGATGTTTACATTACCAGGAAAGAACAGGATACTAGGGACTCTCTGTTGTCTTTGACATTATGAAGACACTCCCAGTGAGACTACCTGTCCCTCTATGAACTCTAGTCATAACATTAAAACCGCTACAATCAGGATTAGGCTGCAAATTCCAAAAATGTAGATGTTGCTTAAAAGCAGCAACAGGTTTGTATCTTCAGAGTGCTGCATCAGCACAGTTGTCCCTACAAGTCATGTCCGGGCGCACGTCTGTGGTGACACAGGGACACGCGCCTGTCTCTGCAGCTCTGCTTTGCCCGGTTTGACAGCCTGCCTCCTGGGTGCAGGGACCTCACTGAGACTGGGACCAGACAGGCAGCTTTGGAGGGAAGAGGAGAAGAGGACAACTCAAACCCCAGGACTGGAGCTGCTGACAGCACCAATGGGCATACAGTATGTGTGCATAGGCAGAAATGTAGACAGGATTTCCCTGAGACTAAAGACACAAACATCTACAAGCAATCTCACAACACAAAGTGACTAGTTCACAATGTCAACCCTGGAACCGGGATCAGGCTGTCATTGTATGTGTTTGGTTCAAATAATGGGGCAGAAATATTATATTATCCTTTAGCAAACCATCAATGTCTTATTTTGCTGGTACTGATGCTTACTTACTTGGTATAACATTTATTGACAAAAATGCAAATGTTATTTAGCTTTAAGGGATAGTTTTCAGCAACTCTGAAGATGTTGCAAGCTAATTTTAGCACTAGCTAGCTTGTAAGCTTGGTTAGTAGGGTGCATCAGGATCTGAAATATTCCAAATTACTTTCAGAAAAACACTGTGATAGAGCTAAAGTTATACATAAAAAAAGACTTGCCGTGTTAGCTACCTATCAATCACATGCTAGCAAGCATTCTCTGCTTCATCATCTATTGTACTCTAAGTGGAACTATTAAATGTAAACTGAACACCATGCTGTATTGAAAAGACTAATACTAAGCAAATGAGGACATACATACATTGAGTAAATAATTTTTGAGGCAATAAATCAAGTGTGAAGCAGGGCCATTTTCTCATAAACGTCTATACAATCTGGCTTCTTTCGGCATTCAGGGGAGTCTCCATACTGCTGGCCATGAAAAAAATGCCGGTTTAGGGCAATTTTCCAATGGCTTTACTTTTTTAACCTGGAGTTTGCTTCCTGAAAATGTTCTTCTGATAGCAGTTAGCCTCAAGAAGAGATGAGGAGTGATTACATCTTTCTTACTCAACACTTATGATGTTAGGGATTATAATTACACAGTGAGGGAGCCTGACTGTTTTTCTGTAGCTGTAGTCATCCATAAGAGAAAGTGATGTCCTAAATTTGGCAGGTGGATGATTACAAGCTGTTTATCTTTTGCCAGACGTCTTTATGGAATTTTGTCTCTGCAGCTTCTCTGTCTTTGTGTTGATGTCTGATGTTGTAAGTGCACAAGGCTTCCCTCTTCTTGCACTGTTAAACAATCAGAAACACTATTGTCTCCAGAGTCTTCTGGAAGCTAAGGGAGCAGCGCTGACAAAGCAAGACGTCAGTCACAATCAGGAGCTTTCTGTTTGACATGTGCGTTTAAAAGAAAAGAGTTTAATGTGACCAGCCGAGGACGATATGTCAAACAAAGCACTGGATTTGTACCTGGTGAATGACTATTCTTTCTTTTCTTTCAGAAGTGGAACAGACATTTTTGTGCTGCAACCAAGAAAATGATGCTTTTCATTACAGACTACAAGTTTACACAAATTGCTTATCCTGGAGGTTTTTCCCGCTCAGTTAAACACTGATTGATTACAGCATTGATTGTTTCTACTTAAAGGCTGAGGCCTGTGCGAGCTAAAGGTTAGCTACAGATGGATATCCTCACATTGATTTTGCATCCACTTCTTTTTTCCATCGAATCACCTTGATCGATACGGCTTCCCTGGCCGCGGATGACCCCGATGACCTCTAATTAGTGCAACCACTCACACGGGAAAATCTTTTGGCACCCACGTCCACTGCTGATGAGATCACGTGACCAGTCTGCTACAGCCTCGCCATCACACAAGTCTTTAGTTTCATACCACAAGATGTCTGAGAGGACTGTGGCTGCTACAGAGACAAACAACCGGCAAGCTTCAGCTCACTCACTTGTCCCTCTTTCTGTCTTTTCGTTCCTGCCTTCTCTCGCTATGATCTCTTCTGTTTATATTGTGTTTGTCTCTGTCTTTTTTTTTATTTTTATTTTTTTACACGTTTTACATTTAGTTTTCTGTCTCTCTTTTTGTCACAATCTTTCTCCCCAAACGTCCCTACTTCTCTCTGGCTGTCCTCACTTTTGTGTCTTTCTATCTTTTTTCTAACTTTCTCTGTTGACTCTCTTTCTTGCCTTTGTGTTTCTCTCTTCTTTCTTTCTCTGTTTTCTGTCTCTGTTTATCAGTTTTTAAACTTTCTCTGTCCTTTTTGTTTTCTGTCTTTCTCACATGAATTTGTCACTTTCTGTTTCTTTCTTTCTGTCTGTCTTGTATTATCTCTTACTCTGTCTATCTTTCTCTGTTTTTGTCTCTCACATATATATTTTTGCCTCTTATTTCCGTCCCCTTGTCTCCTTTTTTGTTTTTATCCCTGTATTTCTTCATTACTTTCTTTCTTTCCCTTCTCTTCCATGCAATCTTATCACCACCCTCTATCCTCTCTGCCTCCCCCTCCTTCCTTCCTTCTTTCCTTCCTCTGGGCACTCAGGGACTTAAGAAAGAAGAGGTCACAGATCAGGGTTCAGAACCAGCTGGACATGCAGAATGACTGGAACAGACAGAAAGACAGAGTGTGTATGTGTGCCACACTGCCTCCCCACATAAAGACAAACCCAGATCCTCCGCTCAGGGGGCAGAGAGAGAAAGAGCCCATTCAGAGGCGGACAAAGGCTCAGATGTACGGGAACGGGACAGGGCTGCACTCCTTAGTCATGATGCCATTTACAGGAATTCTTTTGGGATGTATTGGAGGGTGAATACACCTCAGCTCAGCCTCTAGAGTTAGATCCCTTAATAACCAGGAGATTTTTCTTAACTTGTTCTTTTTCTGCAGTTTATTATTTGCTTGTAGAAAGCTGTGTCATGACTCCCAGCAGATATAACACATCAGTCCAACATGATAATGCTAAGATTGCTCAATTCTTTACTGTCTCCATCCCGACTATAGGATGTCTGTCTATTTCAAACCTCACAAATGCTATGAATCAGGCGACCTTGAGCTTCTCCTCAGTATCTGCATATCATGTGCCTCTTTCCACTGTCGCATTCTCGAGGATGGGACCCTGAAACTCTGCTTTAGAAGCACAAAGGCAGAGGGAACACATTGATCTGAGGGCTAAATGAAGGGAGAGGAGGGCTTGGTGTCGCCCACAGGCTGCCATTAGCCCATCACTGTGCTTAATGAAAATGTGAGCCCACTGGCAGACTCCCCTGTGACATGGCAAAGAGAAGGTCAGGGCAGAACCATGCTGAGAAAACTGTCTCTCCAGATGAGCCAGTTGTTTTTACATTCGCTGGTTGAAGAAGCAGCTCCGGCTTGAACTCCTCCATAAACAGTGGTTAAACAGAAACCCCAGTGGGAATCATCTCTTCCTCCTCTGCTGTGATTAGGGAGCAGTTTGCCAGACTCTCAACTTGAGTCTATTCATTTAAGCCAGGACTTTTTTTTTTTCTGAGAAGTGATTTCCTCGTACAAACGGATGAGATCATCCCTGTTTAAATGGCTGGAGTGGTGTTACATCCTTCAATGTGTTGCCGCAGCCATCCCTCTATTAGATTTAAATAGCACGCTGCCAAGAAAATAAATGCTGTGGTGTCCCTAGTTTAAGCAAAAATGTGTCCTGAATGATTGTTTTTCTACTATTTGCTCTGTAAAAAAGACCCTCTGTTTGGAGAGCAAAACATGACTTATTCATCCATAAACACACAATTAAATGAATGCGGCTTTGAATAAATAAATAAAGCAGTAAATAGATACAAATAAATACAAATAAATAAATGCAGCTTTGAATATATAAATATAGCATTAACTTAGCTGACTGATTTATTTTAATTAAAGTGGCTTTAAATAAACAAATATAGCATTAAATTATTGAAATAATTAGTGCACTTAACTACTGCCATTAATTTAATTAAATGTAATAAATGTGACATTAAATAAATAAATAAATAAAGCAGTCAATAAATACTTAAAAAATAAATGTATTTATTGCATTAAAAATAATATTTATAAAAATAAAAATATGAATAATATTTTCTCACTTTTTAAAATGTATTTATTAATAAATTTACTTGATGAATGCATCATGTTTTGTCATCCATAACTAGTTATTGTGCTCCCTGTATTTTTCAAATACAGCCTGTGGTTTAATATTAAATAAGTGAGACATGATCACTGGCTGGCACTGACCCTAACCCTAAAGACATGAAACTTGTTAGGGCCTCTGCAAAGCGAATGGCTGCCCTTTCTACCAAGACACCTTTTGTCAGATGAGAGATATTTCGTTTCACCTATGGGTTCTTAAGACAGAGAAAGAGGGAGAAAAAGAAAGGAATGAGTGGCTGTAAATACAGAAGGGCAGCGAGAAGAGTGAAGGAGGAAAGGTCAGGGAGGACAGCACACTTACAGAAAGGCTGAAAACGAGGAGGAAGATGTCCAAAGTATGACAGGAGAAAGGTTGGCCAAAAGTGAGTCAACACCAGGGCGTTGGTTACGGATATAGAGAGGATAGAGAGAAGGGGCTCATTAGTTAAAGGGGATGTCTTGTTATTTTTACAGACAGTCTCTTCTGTACCTTCCAGCAACATTGACCTAAGCAGCAGCAGCAGCAGGCTGTTAACAGTCTACAGCCGCTCATTAGTGGATCAGTCTCTTTGCTGAGGCTGTTACAGTAATTAATGGTGCCTCAGTGCTCATGAAGAAGAATGCTGGAGCAGATGCTTTGCTACAGGTAGGAGATTTATCCTGCTCTTACAGCAAGAGAGGAGGTGCAGCTTTAAAAGCATAGGCTAATTTATCATTCACGTAGAGAGTAAAGTTAGCTCCCTGTTTGTGTTTTCCAGTGACTGCAGCTCCATCACATAATACTTGTATCTTTTCCTCACACCTCAGAACACATAGTGCTTTGAACTAAAGTGGAACAGACAGGTGGCCACGCTTGTAAAGTGGACAGTAATATCTCCCTGGAGGCATTGCTCTTGCTGTGTCTCACACTTTTATTTTTGGTTCCCTAAAATCCCTGTTTTCTCTCCAAAAAGCTGCCATTTATTAGGCTCCAGTTGCAACTAGTGGTAATTGTTTCTGGCAGCTGCTGGTGTGGTTCTCTCTCTCTGTCTCCTTCAGTTCATGCATGTGTGTGTTTTATATGCATATTAGATCTGGTTATTTTTGCTGGGACAAAGCAGTGTTCATCTCCATCAGCCCAGTCCGCAAGGACAACAATGACATGAGTGTTAACCCTTGCCATCCTTCCCTCCTGACTGGATTTCACCCAGACTGACAATAGGATGTTTGTAGGTCAGTGTCCCACTGCCCTCCATAAGCCCACAAACAGACTGTCATGAGTTCTGATCAACGCAATATGCTCCAGCAGATGACAAAGTACTTTTCCCTACATTTATAAATCCCCTTATCCAGAATAACTATTGGAGGTCCCATCAATAATAACAAATAATTTGAAAATGTTACAAATGTTCAATTCATGGAGAAATGTCGGCAGTCACTATTCAGAAACGGTTTTGTGACTTCAGTGGGGTTGTGATGTCACAAATATACTACATAAAGCTAGAAAATCGTCGTTACAGACGTTCCCCAGCTGCAATGACAGTGCACAAACCCAGAAACACTGACCAGTCAGGCCTGTACACCTCTCAGCCTGAGAAAGAAGGTGAATACAGGTATATATACAGGACTTCATTTGAACTATCAGAAAGAGAATCATAAAGACAGTTATTTTAAAAAGAATGAAAATTAAATTAAATTTGGGGAAAAGCATATTATGACTTTTTTCAGACTCAAAACTGTCAGTTGACTTGAGTGCAAAGACTTAATCAAGACTTGATTTTAATTTGCAAAACAATAACTCCTTAAATACTGCCTCCGTTAATGAACACTATAAATAAAAAAGAAAAAATATCCAGCCAGTGAATATGGCTTTAAGTTTTTTGTCGGGGTTTATCAGTATCTGATGTGAGCCCTACAGTTGAGTGACTTATATCATTGATATTGATGTTTAAATTTGTAATTAACATAATTTACAAATTACAAATATTCAATTTTGTAGTAGTTTAGTCTCTCTCTCTCTCTCTCTCTCTGTCCAAAGCAGAAAGGGGAGCAGTACTCTCCTCATTACATCCTCACATGCTGACCTCTTTCACTGCATTCACACAGCTCCCTGTTCTTCTTGGAACAGCTGCCTCTCCCCGTGTTTGTGAGGGAGGTTTAAAGCTATTTCTACTTCAGCTGGGACCTGTAGGAATGTTTGCTTTGACTCAACGCAGCATCTCAGACATCTCCGCTCTGTTTGCTGAGGCTGAGGCAGGGTGGCCTGCATGCTGCTGGCTAGGGAAGAAAGTACAGTCTTATCTTGATTTATAGTTGCACTCGCTGGATAGAAAGATTAAATTATTGCTTTCTGTTATT
Source organism: Hypoplectrus providencianus (assembly GCA_028566105.1). Lineage (NCBI taxonomy): Eukaryota > Metazoa > Chordata > Actinopteri > Perciformes > Serranidae > Hypoplectrus > Hypoplectrus providencianus. The sequence goes on along the minus strand of JAOWBC010000710.1, from coordinate 12,137,655 downwards.
GTAATCACAAAAATGTGTATGGCTTATTTCTAAGATGACAGTCTTTGTACCATATTACAGCTGAACTTTGGTATGGTTGTAAACGCTGAATATAATCTGGGACTTTCTGACTTGTTTTTAATGTATTTATTTGACTGTTTTCCTTGTCTGTTTTTTTTTTTCTTTTCTTTAGCACTTTAATTTTCTTTATTACATTTCAGGGACTAAATATTGCACTCTAACTGCACGATAACTGTATTTCTTGTCTATTATTTGGTTTTAATTGTCCTATATTCTCTTTGATGGATGTCTTCCTCATTGTGCTTTTTTAAATAGCCCTTGCACACCCACACAAAGGCTTCCACTTAATAGACTAATTAGACCTCTTCTTTATGCAAATTGATAGTTAATATTAGTATTGGTTATCTTATTTTCCCACCTTTTTTGTTTGTGCCCATGCATTAGGAAGAGCGTTCACGTGATAAACTGCTCTGAACACAGTGTATGGCTGGAGGCGCTGGCTGCGCTTATACACAGAGGATTCAGCCTAACAGCGCGTAGATGGATGTGTTAGAGAACTAATGAGACGAACTGGTCTGTGTCCCGGGGCTGCAAAGCTTAGACTGTGGAATTGATGGGAACCTTATTCAGCCGTCCATGCAAGGGCTGTGTAGTATAATCACAAACACACACACACATATAATTAACCTAAAGTGCTGACATGCCACAAGGCATTGTTTATAACAGAATAATCTGAGTGTTTTACCAATTGCACTTTTCTCACATTGCAGTACACTGCAAGCAGTGATCCTGTTAGTGTTCCTGTTGTTTCTGTATTAACCCTAATTCACTTTCAGTGACAGCATTGAAATTTACCTCCCCAAGGAAGATCAACATTTTTTGGTAGTTTATCATTCTGACAGTTATATCCATGAATACAAAATAAGTCCCACATTTGAGTTGTGGGAAGAAAAAACTGCTACAGTTTTCCAAACAGTTTAAACCCAGACATAAACATGTTTCATACTTAAGTATTTTTTAAAGTGTCCTTTTTAAGTAAAAAATCAATGTGCAAAAGTTTTCTTCTTAAAAATCTTCTAGAAATGCTTTGGAAGTAAATAAATGTACAGTTTGAATACTGCCAATCGGTGCATGTACAGGTGCTCAAGAGAAACAGGACATCAAGTCAGGACATTAAGAGAAAGGTGTGAATTCAACTGTCAAGAGAGATTGAGATAAAAGAAGAAGAAGAAGAAGAAGAGAAAAAAACACCCACATGTTCATATTCTTTAGTATATTCCCATCTGGAACCATTCAAGCCAGGCATTAAGCTCCAAAGACTAGATAGCAGAGCAGCAGAGCAGAGTACATACTGTATCCCTCAGAGTGTGATCAATTAAAGATACGCACAGTACATGATATGGATTTTTATCCTCTAATTTTCTCATTAAACAGAATTTACTCCTCAGTCCTATTTGGGTCAAGTCCAAGGGGACTGAGTGAGGAATACATGGAGAATAGAAACAAATCCTTCTCCATCCAGTACCGTCTGTCTGTAACAGGCTCTCAACAGCTGGCCTCTCCCATACTCCACACACACCGACGTACCGCTATCTGGCACACACCCACAATAATCAAAACATGACAGAGCGGGGGACAGAGGCACAGAGGCCGTGGGCAGAGCAACAGATGGGAGACGTCTTCTCTGGAGTCACAGCCCTGATCCTTTTTAGCCTCATGAAATCACAAACTGATCTCACTGGGACTAATTCAATTTTTAGCTCAATGTGTGTGTGTCCTATCTGGGTTGGTGTGTCTGTGGAACAAGCTGCAGTCACTGGACTCTGATGAGATCTGCAGGCACAATCCCATTAAAAAGAAGAGATCCTTGTCTGGTGCTCTGCGGTGGCCCCAATCCAAGCCTGCCTCTGTGTGTGTGTGTGTGTGTGTGTGTGTGTGTGTGTGTGTGTGTGTGTGTGTGTGTGTGTGTGTGTGTGTGTGTGGGAATGCATTCCTGTTCCTGTACAGAGAAAGTGTGACCTATTCACTTGGTATTAGTGGACATTACTCAGGGTGATGATTCAACATTCCTGTCTAATTTTTGGCTGGGGCAGCACTTGGGCTTGTCATTTCAGGCAAAATCAACACAGCTATTTAACGCAGTGGCTGAGCTGTCACATCAGTTTCTATACATTATATCACACACAAGGACACACACAATTAAAAAAACACTCCACTTATTTGACACCACAAAAGATAATGCAGACACTTAAAATGTAAAACAGATTTGTGACACATTAAATGTACATGAAGTGGAACAGTTGAAACAGCTTCCACTGTCGCTTTAGTTCCCGTTTCTTTGCCTTCAGTGTAATCTTTAGTGTGTTGCACCTCTGAAAACCAAATATAGTATCCTCTCTAATGCCCTGCTCTACATCTAAAAATAAAAAAGTGTGTCAATGGAGCAAAAGTTGTGGCTATATCTCTCCATTAAAGGTGAGTTTCTTTAAAAGTTGTGTAAAAAGACTCACAGGGCAGGCGTTTGTTGTGAAGGTTGGCAGATGAGGAGCTCATGTTGCCGGAGAGTCGCAGAGATAATCAATCGGTGATGCTGTGAGTGAGAGTTGAGCAGAGAGGCTGCCGATCATCTCCCACCTCCTCTGCTCGCTGGGACTGCTCCAAGGTGACTGATGCTGCCGGGGCGGCTGCCTGCCTCACTGCTGCTCTGCTTCCCCTCTTTGGCTCACTTGGACTCTGAGCCACTTGGAAGAGGCAAGAACAAGTTTGTGGCTTTGTGGAGCCGAACGTCTGACCAATGACAGGGAGGGAGGGAGGAGCTGAGGGAGACCGAGGAAGGGATTGAGAAGAAGGAAGGAGGGATTTTATGTAACGGAGTGGAAAATACCAAGGAGAGACAGGCACATGCCTTTGTTATTTCTGTCTCATACACCCCCTCCCTCCCTTCTCTGGTTCCCTGTCTCCTTTTTTTTTTTTTTTTGAGATTTAAACCTTTTGTCTTCTGTGTCACCTTCAGAGGGCCAAGGAATGTCAACCAATGTTACATTAACAGACAGGACTCTTAAATATTATATTGTTATTTCTCATAACTATTAATGATAATTGGAATAGCATTAATGCTCCTGAACAATTAAAAGGCTTTTCTGGTTTCATCTTATCAAAGAACATTTTGTTCGGTACTGAATAATGAATCAATTTAAAACAATAATAGTTTCAGAAACTAAACATACTATGAAAAGTGTGCACGATATTTAACTATATTGAAGAAACTTTCAAAATAGATTTTACAACCAAATATTATCTGCAAGGTTTTTACACAAAAGCAGATTTTGTCAGGAGTGTTTTTAATGGATAACCAAGAGAAAACATTTAATAAAAGATGTTTTCATTTGACAGGAGAGTCACAAACGTATTAAAAGCTTAAACAACAACAACAACAAAAAACACAGGAAAACTCATCTTTAATGCAATATTAACAGAAATTAATAAACTTAAAACTGAGTCAAGTAGCTTGTTTATACAAATTTCCTCTAGTTATTACATTCCTACATTATTAATTGTTCTGTAAAGTTATTGTTATAAGTCTGGAATCCAATATTTTGTAGCATTGAAATATATCACTCCCACAAATATTGGGAGATACTGTTGTAACAAACTAAGGTTTGGGAGATCTGATGGTCAGGAGCTTAAGATAAACAGCATCATCGTCCAGTTTGAGTTCAGCCAGGGACTTCTGTTACATGTGATTCTCTCTCTCTCTGTTATTAATAAAAACTTCTGATTATTCAATAACATACTGAAAACAGCCACAGAAAAGAAAAGAAGGCTACCTTAATGAAAGTGTACTGTCAGACAACATTAATATATCTGTGTGTCCAAGACACCATCTAGTGGACAGCGGATGACACTTCCAGTTGTTCTGAACAAGTGCTGATTACACAATGTTTGCATGCAAAGACTCTACAAAGCATCATTACATCACTGCCTGTTTCCAAAACACTGCATCTGTATATAAGCGAGGCTTTTAAAGGCAGCGACGTCTCAGTTGCAGGCAGGAAGAGATGCTGGTGTGACTCATTGCAAGAATCTGTTTGTGAGAATCAGCAGAGTCGCCTCACTTGCTGATCATCCGTGATAACATTGCTCAACACAATATGTATATTTATTTCCTTTTGACTAGTTTCATTTGTTCATGAAGTACTTTACAAAATACACGATGGGCCTACATGGGTCTTCCTCACACAAGGCTACAAATAAAGAAAGTTTTATAAGATCTGATTATGTGCATGGAAACTTTCACTACTGAAACTCACACTTGTCTGTGCCAAGCTGAAAAGTGAAACTCCAGAGATAGACTTTTATGTAGCAGTTGGGAAGTGGTGGGAGTGACTGGTGATTTCTATCAATATAAACACACTCTTTGTAAATGTCAGTGGTTATGGCGGTTTAGCCTACACATGCTAGATGTGGCAAATGCTGCTGCGATGGGTGCAAATTCTTACCATGCCGTGAACTTTATCCAGGATGTGTGTGTGTGTGTGTGTGTGTGTTACAGATGTTGTGGGGACATAAAACTGTTGACACATTCACATTGTGGGGCAAAAAAATGACAGAGCAGAGACAGAGACAAACATACGTATGTGTGTATATGTGTTTTTAATGATGGTGTTTTGGGGTCATACATCCGAGTAAACAGTCACATTGTTGTGATTTGTTTTCCTTTCTATCCTTGGAGGGACAAGTTCCCATGGACAAAGAGCACATTTAAGGCCCCACCCTTAAGCTATAATAAAATTTACCAATTTCTGCTAGCAAACAGCAGAATTATATTTATATTTTTTAAGAGGACAATAGTAGATACACAGGTTATCAGATGTTAGGTATTATCAGGCACAATGGGGAAAAATGTGAGATCTTGACAAGTAGCATAGCATTGTGTGTGCAGCAGGCATTTTGTCACAAAGTCAGAAATCCTAATTTTACTTTCAGGTTTACTGTATTCTAATCTTAACTCAAATCTTAACGTTACATTGGTCTTTGGCCCTTACAGCAAGAGTGCTTGGTGCCGAGGGTCGTGAGTTCGAATCCAGGGCCGGGCACTTCTGTATGGAGTTTGCAG
>JAOWBC010000710.1:12120510-12132439 GCA_028566105.1 Hypoplectrus providencianus | reverse complement strand
TTAAGAAGAGATATAAGGTATTCGATTTAGCTATAACAGGGTTAGGGTAAGGCTTTCCAAATGAATTGAAGTCACTGCATTGTCCTAAAAATGTATTGTTGTGTAATCTGTGTGTCTGTGTGTGTGTGTGTGTGTGTGTGTGTGTGTGTGTGTGTGTGTGTGTGTGTGTGTGTGCTCGCGCGTGCTCGCGCGTGCTCGCGCGTGCGCATGTAGACACAAAAAGACAGAGAAAAACAAAGAGAGATAGTTACTGAGAGAGAGAGGGAGAGTGTGTGTGTGTGTGTGTGTGTGAGAGAGAGAGAGAGAGAGAGGGAGAGAGAGAGAGAGTGGGCAGAGGAAGCATGATGTGACTCAAAGTGAGAAATCCTCTCCACCTCAAACTAGATTATGCGTGGGCTTTCTCATGACTGGGGGTTCACCTGCTGAGGCCCTGCAAAATCAATAGCTGAGAACTGGGCTGCTGTGCTGCTGAGGCAGCCGTGAAGCAAAAGCCAAGTCGTCTTTCTTGTCTTTTAAAATGAGATGAAAGAGGGGAGGCAAGAAAGCAAGCGAGAACAAAGTAAGGAAAAATGTACAGAAAGCAAGCTGGCAACGGGGCGTGGGTGATGAGGTCACGGTTTATGTTGTCTGCACAAACATGAAAGGCCCTCTTTTGCTGCAAAGGGTTGGCTAATGTTGACCTTTGAGAGCTTTGCTCAAAGCAATTACCAGCCGTTTCAAAGCATTCATAAGGTTTCGTGCCTCGCTCATTCAGGAGGAAACATCATTACTGAAGTGCGGAAATAAAACATCCTGGAGAAATAACAACAAATGAGGAATATTCAATCAAGTTGCAGATGTGATGGCGTGATTTCTGTTTCGCAATCCCCTTTTTTTGCTTGTGTGTTTTCACACTATAAAGCAACGGTTTCCCGCCCTCACTACGCCAGGCAAAGCGCCAAAGCCATCAGGCAGTCATACGCCTACCATCAGCTGAGGAGTTGCACAGCAGTCTCATTTCTAATTATACACCCAACAACAGAGAGCGAAGGAGAGAGTGTGTGGAATATGGAGAGAGGAAGAGGAGTGTGATTACAAATGGAAGAGAGGCTGAGAGTGCTACTCAGCAGCAAACACAGGGTGGACAAGTTCAGATGGGAGAGATTGAAAGAGAGAGAGAGAGAGAAAGAAAAGTAAGAGAGGGAGAGACATCAAATCTGTCTGAGAAAGGTTAACAGGACTGACTGACTGAGTAGAGTGGGAGTGTAAAATGTAAAAGCAAGTAGGAGGGAGGAGAGAGAGAGGAGGAGGAGGAGAGGAGAAAGGGAGGAGAGTGTGTCTGACAGACAGTCTGTTGAGCTTGTCTGGATGCTTCTGATCATTCTGCTCTGCTTTTGCCTTTTTACCTGCAGCCGGGGAGGAGGACACAAGCCAGACAGGTGTGTGAGGAGCGCCTGTGAACATGGATTCGTGAAGATGGGAGGCGGATATACGGCTGGGTGGATGGAGGGACGCGTAAGTAAGTCTCCAACATTCTCTTAAGGTCTAGATTTATGTAGCATGTTGCTGTCTTCAAGTCCACCAACAGAGCCGGTCACGCATCAGTTTAAGTCTGAGTGCACGTTTGAGGAACTCTTTGTGGGATTCAGCAGAGGTGATATTTGGTTGTGTTGTGCTACAGCTCCATAAATAGAAACATCAAGCTGACTAAGTGCAATATTGTCACTACTGATATGCAAATATTCCCGTCCTCAGTGCAGATTATCACCATAATGACACACTAAACACTGCTGAGTATACAGTACATTTCCATAAATTAGCCACCTGTGGTGAACTCATTGCTTCATAGGGTTGCTCAGCCCAGATAACATCACAGCATAGGCCTGTTAGGGTTAGGGTTTGGTGATATGACGGTATGTATAGTGTTAAAATTAGGTCATACATGTTTTAGAAACAGATTTTTTCTTATAGTGTTTCGATGATGACAAGTATGGAATATACAAACCATGCTACTAAAAGTTCAATTCAAGCATTTATAAGCACAAGGTATGTTAACCTAAAATCTCCAAAGCTTTTGTAAATACAAATTGTTACGATTAATTCAATTGTGAAAATTTGCAGGGAGAAAAGCAGATGGGCTTCATGACCCTGCATGACAATGAGATTGTTTCACTTCAAATGTTAAAACATTTGGGTGTCCTTGATTGATTGTGAAAATGAGGCAACATAATGTTGTGTTGAAAAAAAAATCAGTCTTTATCATCAGTTTTGAGAGAGTGTGTCAGTTTCTGCTCATTATATGCATCATGGCTATTCAAAATAAACTCATTATCACAAGAAACATTTATTTTTCGGCAACAAAAACACTTGACTAATGTTAGGATAAAAGAACAGAGTTAAAACTATTACTTCCACATTTAACGACTCGACTCAGTTATGCTGGTTGACTTTAATTAACAGCATTGGTTTTATAAGGGACATGAACACTGGCTTTCTTGGTCAAAGTTTGACCCCGTGACCTGAAATGGACCTTTTACATAACGTCATGAACTCTAGGTGCCTAATCATATTGAGAAGCCAGTGAGATTGGAGTTGAGACAGGGCTGCAAATTAAAATTCCAAACATCTACAACACAGCAAGTAAAGGGCTGGTTCATTTGATGTGAAAAGTAATAGAAATGTGTGGGTATCTCGTAAAATTTTGTCTGCTAAAGAAGAAACGTAATGTTAACAACTAAGCAGTTTGATCAAGTCAGTAATAAAACAAATATTAGACTTTCAACCAAGAGACTGATGTTCTTTTTTTGGTGTCCTTTTCCAACATTTTCAATGTATTTAAAGCAGCAATTATGATGTCATGTTTTGTTAGATAGCTTAAGAATGAGGAAGCAAGAGTTTTAATAAAACATTTAAAAGACAAATGTGAAAAAATATGCTTTACTTTGTGTTATATCATTATCAGGATATGAAATGACCTATATCATGATTTTTTTCATACCGCCCAGCCCACTGTGTGTCATGATGTAATCGTGCCTGTGTGTTGGTCACTGCAGCTCACACCTCAAAGCTTTTTGAATGAATTTACATTTTCACTGCAGCTGACAAATACGTATCTATCTATCATGGTAAACTGCTGATTGGTCGCACAGGATTGCCAGTGTGAGGGTGTTGTCTGATCCCACACACATACACTTATGATAAAGAAACAGCTCATATCAGAGACATGCCTGTCGGGCAGAGTGAAAGAGGTCCATTCAGCAGCGGTGCTCAGCTATGATGATGACATAATACAGAGCATTGAGATGAGCTTTGCATTGACAGGCTGTAAAAGTCCTGCACCACTCTTCGCCTCTCTGCATCACTTTGTGTAAATGATGTGTCTGCAGAGTCTGTGAATATGTGAGAAACCGTTGTGCGGCCACAAGGTGCTTATATTTAGCCCCCTTCAGTGAACTGACTCACTATTGTGCATGCATGTTAGGAGGATGAAGGGTTTTCAATAGCATGAGGTGTTGGAGATCAGTTCCGTACCATGAGAAAGATGCACGGATTATCATCCTGCATTTATTAAGTCACTGCATGCACACTTTGCTTTGTTTCTAGTGCAAATCTTTACAATAAAAACTGAACTGATTAAAAAAATATTAACCTACATAATGTTACAGCCCCAACCTTTTACTTTGCTTTGTTCCCACCAGGTCCATTTTTTCACACCCACCCTGTGCATTACACTACTTTGTAACCATAGTTGATTTTTTTTATCCAAAGGAAATGTTTAGTGTCCATCAAACTAAACCCCTTCAGAATAGCAGTGGGTGGTTTGTTTGTCAAGAGGGTAATTGCAGGAAGGTCTCAACAGGTGGCACATTACAAGGAGAGATGGAAAGTTCTCATATAAAGACATTTTAACCATCTGAGCCCTTATAGCAATGATGGCATAGTCAACTTTCATAGTTGTGTTTAAGGGAATGTATAGGTTTCATTTTTAACGCCAAAATGATCTTACTGATATTGTATGAAATTACAACCTGAGGAGTCTATTGGTGCCAGCCAACTACCCTTGACCACTCATCACGTTCACATCAAATAGAAATGGATTTTATGAAACCCGTATCTCCCCTACAAAGTCATGCCCACCTTGTGCTAATTTCAGGCAGTTTGGGTAATAAAAAAAAACACAAGTACAAATGTGTAACAGTCGTCTTTTGGATTTGATTATTTTGGATTTAATGAGCAGTTTTTCATTACTTGCAGACATTATTATTTCCACAAGCTCTGTGTTAACATGTAATTTTTTAGGTATTTTTTAAAATTATGAATTCTCTAGTATAAAAAAAGAAAAAGAAAGTTGAATTTTGCACCAAATCTATGTAGCATTGTTTTTGTTATAACTTAAGCAGCAATAATGAGGCACAACTGAGAATAGTAGTTCTAATATATATTTCCATCATAATGTTCTAATTCCTCATACCTTTCAACTTTAGAAATTTAAACAGCAGCATATTTTTTATAAAAACATAATTGTTTCAGATTTATTACTATAAAACAAACAAACAAGATGACAAAGTTGTCCCAGCTTACAAATCACATCATACCCACTTCTAAAAGATCGTTGTGGGTGTTTAAGGGTTAAAGAGACAGAAGCCGGCAGACGGAGAGAGAGAGTGTGAATAGAGTATACAATTTTTTCCTCCAGCTTGTTGCCTTGTTTGCGAAGATATTAAGTGCACTGATATTTGTTTCTTTTACTTTTCAGTTCGTGACGACCTTGGACCTAACTATCCGCAAGCTTGCCAAGACACTGGAATCTGTGTCACATGAAAACAACACCTCCTCAGCTTCTGCAGGAGGACATGCAGTGCCAGTGTAAGTGAAAGGCAGCATGAACCAATGAGCTTCACACCAAACCCAGCTCTAGTCCCAGACAGGGACAGACTCCCACTCAAAAAGAGGGACCAGTGGCCGAGCTCGACGCCGCCACAGCAGCAGCAGAGTGATGCTGCAACATTCAAGGCCCCCTACCCTTACAGGAGCCACAGCGAGTTTAAGTCAAAGCACACTGGCCCTTTCCAGCCTGTACCGAGGAGGGTTCCTGCTCTGTATCAGCCCTGGATGAACTCATCAACCCGTTCCAAACCTCATGACCTCTCCGCATTCAGGGATCACCACGGCTGGACAGAGTGGAGAGAGTTCAACCCCCTGCACCCTGGATGGGTCTTTTCTCCCCACAACCACTTGACTGGTTCACCTGCGCTCCACCTGGGCCATCCACACCACCCACACCACCCCTCCAGATTCAGCTCAGACTCCCTGGTCCCCGAGGGTTTCCAAAGGGTGGGAGGAGGGTACGGCTGGGAGCAACTCAAGACATTATGGGACAGGAATTTAAACACAGAGAGGCAAAGCAATGGGAGGAATAAAGGGCCATATGTGAGGAGAAGAGACAGAAAAATTGAGCATTTTCCCAGGGTTGATAAAGCAAGTCCTCCGTTGTTGAGCACATGCCTACCTCACTCTCCACATGAGGACCTTACACCGCAATGTGATGTGTCGCACAAATCAGCAAAAGCTGCCAAACTTCACTCCTCTGGACAGTCCTTCATTAGAGTCTCCCCCGACGTAAACTCAAGCAGAACCTCTGTGAGGGATGATGCGCCAAGATCTTCTGCTCTCCCATCTCCTGCCTCCTCCTCCACCTCCTCCACTCCGAACCATTTCCCATGGCTGCTCCCTCATTTTGTGGCAGGCTCTCTGATCGAGCTCAGAGACGGGCGGCTCAGGAGGGTGGAACATCTGCAGACGGAGGACTTCCTGCTGGGAGCGCTGGCGTGTCCAGACCTGCGCCTGAGCTGCTGCACGGTGCAGAACATCTCACCTTCAGCCTCCTCCTCCTCCATCTCACGCCTCCTCATCCTGCTCCACGACCAGCAGTCCCAGGTGAAGAAGGAAACACTTGTAGTACTCACCTTCATATTATTTTTTCTAACGTAGTTTATGTTTCAAAAGGTGAATTGTGGTCATATAGGAAATCATCTCTTTAAATCTGACTTTTAAATACTACTGACTGAATGGGGTTATGATACATAGAAAAGATTCCTATTTCCTAATGACAAAATGCCAAAAACACAGTGCATCCTGGGTATGATTTGGGTAAATGTGTGAGAATCAATAATCGGAAAGGTAGCAGCAGTTTTGAGAAAAGTTTCGAGGACATACATGATCTAATGATGACGATGATGACCATTGTCAGACAATCACAGAAAGCACACTTAAACAAAAAAAAAGTCTAGTTATTACTTAACGACAGACTAGTGGATAATGGATTCAATCACTCAGTGGATCAATGCCACATAAAAGTGAAAAACTCTGCCAACAAAACATTAAAGTCTGCCACAGCCTTAGAAAAAATGGCAGGTCCCCCACACATTCTATCCAAAAGACGAAGGACATTTGTTTACAATGCTAAGAGCGCTTGATAAAGCAGTTTGGAAGCAAACCAAACTAAATGATAAATGCAACAATGTCGCAACTTCACCACTGAGTCACAGAGTCCAGCAGACTTTATATATGAAGGCAGCCTAAGAGTCATCGTGTTGTTGTGTAGAATGAGTACTTAATGCCTACATGGGGACCTAGGCCTCCGTCATGGAGCCTGCCATGTTGCTCCAGACAATAAAAAAAAAAGATGCCTTTAATAATCAAAATAATCCGAAACCCTCCAATGACTTACTTGCAGTTAGTTCAAGTTATTACTATTTTTTAAATGAATAAAAGTAAATGAGTTAGTATCTAACTTGAAATAAGTGTCTTAAATAATGACTTCACTCGACCTGAGCATTTTAAAATAAGGAGAAACTTTGTCTAATGCTAATAATTCATGATTTAAAGATACTAATTATTATTTACAGAAGCTTTCTCAAGCTTATCTTATAATCACATTTTGTAAATATGCTAATTTAACATTTCTCTCACTTACTTGCCATTTGACAGTTATCCAGTAGAGGTTGAGTCTCCCCATAGCACCCCCTAGTGAAAAAGTGAGTGGGCTGCATTTGTGTGTCTGATCTTGTACATATGTAACATCCTCCTCCAGGAGCTGGTGGATGTCTATGTGGAGTACCCGTTCTTTGTGCGTGGGAGGGGCTGGTCCTCCTGCAGCCCTCAGAGGACGGCTCGTCTCTGTGGTCTGCACTGCCGTCAGCTCAGTGTGGGGGACATCTGCCTGGCTCTCACCCCTATCGCACACCCCCAGCCAGCACCACCAGCCACCCTGCAGCCAAAAACCTCGCCCAGCAAGTTGGTTGGAGAGTGTGAATCCATAAGAGCACCACAACTCCATGTACCCCTGGGACAGGAGCAGCTAGCAGGGGGAGAGAAGAAGGAGGCAGAGGCGGTCCGCAGGAGACACTATTCGGCCCCTGAGCTGAGAGGGCCAGGGACTAACTGCATGTAGTCAGGAAGGACAGGAAAGCATGTCATTCTCTTTAAGCTCTGCGTTATTCAGCTTATATTTGCTGTCTTTCTACCTCCTGAATCATATTTCTGTGCTTTATTGTTGTTTTTGAAGTGTATCTAAGGAGTAAAAGCAAAAGAGGACGATAAGATGGACTCTCAGGATTCCTCCATAGGTAACTTATATTTGCATATTTCTCAAGTCAGGGGTCGAGCACCGCCTATGTGAGCTGAGTTAAACATTACATTATAAAAGGCTAAAAGCCAATACTCATGTGGAAGTGGAGAACCAAAGTGTACATTTATGTTGCCATAGGGAGCAGCTTAGTGAGAAAAGAGCTTGTTTAGGTTTTAAAGTGGGTTTTCAAAGAGTGCTGATATGTTTTCAAGCAGTTCTGACTAAATCAGCCCACGTTCCTTGAGAAGCACAGCAAATACTCCCTCAGGTCCTTCACTGCTGATCACATCATTTAAAGTTAAATCTCTTCTGCCGAATATTATGTAAGACTTCTTTAGGAGCATCATTTAATTCAACAATACTGAGTATCCTTATCAGTTTGAGAGGGAAGTCCCACAGTGACAATCAACACCACTTTTGATTGCATCTGTACAATTAAGTTTTAAGCTTCTACCTCTATTTTCTATTTAAGCTGACAGATGCATATAATGTGTGTTTTTAACAGTGTGGGCTGTGTAATATGTAAGATGCTACGTTGGAATGTCAGTGTGAATGCTTTTATTTGCCTGGTTGTAACAGTATACAGTGTTGCTGCTTTGCTTTTGTACTGACGCTCTTTTTCAGTCTCATTGTAAGAATGGACATGCTGCCATTCAAAGTACTTTAAAAGCACAATCTGTGATTTGGTGTACAGTGCCGTATGTCAGCACTGCAGTGTGATTTCCTCCTGAGTATACATAATACACAAACAATTAAAGGCCCCGTACTGTAAAGTGACAGTGTTGACAGTTTCCGTGTTTGCTTTCATTAAGCAGGTCTCGGTTTGATATAAACACTGTAAAAATATCAAAATTAGTAATCCATGGAGAAATGTAACCAGCTTGTATTCAGCAACCAAGCCTTTCAAACAGCTGGCAGGACTTGCGGAAGGTTGCATTCACATGATCATTTTGATGTGCAACATTCAGAGAGAGGAGGGGAAGTAGGATGAATGACATCATACTGATTGGAGCTTTGTGTTAAATTAAACAGAATGCATCAAATTCAGTTTATATTTAAAAAAAAAAAAAATGTTTGTCAGTTTTACCATATGAATACTAAGATTTGCACAGTTTAGGACCATGCCCCCATTCTTTTTTGATTTTCTGTTTTCCTTTTCGTTTTTAGTTTTAGACATCACAACCTCTTTTGCAGTTGTAGAAATTAATACAGCGCAGTTTGAAACAGTTTTTTCATTAAACCATAAGTCAAATTTGAAGCACAATTTTGTACCATTAAAGCAAATACGAATTAGGTAAGTTTCCATAAACTGTTATAGAGCAAATTAACAAATCAATACTGTTGAAGGCTAGTCCCTCAGTAACAGCAGAAGAAGAGATTGTGCAAGAGAGGAAAACAACAACAACAAAAATTGCTAATCTGACAACTTTGGCCACCCATGAGAGCAGATGGTGAGAATATTCAGGATGAGTTCAGTTGGACCACTTATAATCTCTCTTCTCATGCCAGAGTAGAAATAGCTGATCAGTCATGAGAGTTAAATGTTTGCTACATCAAAACTAATTTGTTAAATCAACCATCACTGGTTTAGCACATTCATTATTTTTTAGAAAAAGACAAAAACAAAAACTGAGGATTTTTTTTTGTGTCCATCAAGCTTTGCATTTGCAAATCTTCAAAACGTGCAGAGATGTTTGATTGAAACCGCACGACAGTCAACCCCTCAGCACATGACACGGTGCAGAGACACTGACGTACTGACTAATCAGAGCCGACGTTTTCTAAAGGCGCCTTTAAAGACACAGAGGCTGCAATAGAGTGTTTTACGTTAAACACAGGCACTAAATATTCAGACATTATGAGAAAAGCAAAGCGTTTTACCAACATTAAAGCATGTTAAAACTTTCTTGAAGAACAAAATACAACCATGAAGTTAAAATGAGAACAATTTGTCCCCTTTAAATTTGAAAGGGAGATCATCTGGACTGACCTGTGATGTCTTTACAGTTTTATCACTTTTAAATTAATACTTGAAACCAAGAGTCCACTAACTAAAGGTGTGAATGCCACTGTAAGGAATATTACTGTTGCCAAATAAGGTTTTTAAAAAAGAGAAAACACCTGCTCCTTGTTTTATAGTTTCCATTTATTCAAATACTTTAATCTGACAAAATAAAATAACAGCTTCCCTTTGGCCACCTGCAGCTCTGCTCCGACACCAGCTGCGGCGGGGTCGACGGTGCTCGCTGCTGTCCGTCTCACAGAGCTGAATCCCTGACATCCTGCAGATAGCATGCGTCTCACAGGCCTGGTGATATACTGCATGTCTGCACCAAGGAACAGGTCCAACAGGCAGGCCTTTCAGTCCCACGCTGTTATTCACACTCTCAGATGCCATTCTTCACCGAGCTCCTCTATATCAGCAGCACTCACGCCAGCTGCCAGATGTCTCACACCTGACCTGGTCCAAGAGGCCTGCTGATCAACCAGCTCAGAGCCAGTGAAGTTTTTTTAATTCCTCCTCAGACATAAGTTCATCCAGCTGTTCCAGAAGAGGAGGTGCAGCGGTTCAACAGGAAGATCGAGGCTTAAACTATAAGGAGCTGTGAGTTCAGTTACCAAATGCACTTTTCCACCCAGGTAATGTTTAATAATCTGATGCCTGATGGTCAGTGCCTGAATTTAGATACAGATAAATATGCGTTGCACATTAGGGGAATGTTTTATTCTGTTTCTGCCTCTGAATAGTCTTTTTGAGTCTTTGAAGTAACTTCACGCTGCTCTGAGTCCTTTTAGTGCACTTTTTCAGGTCAAACTCAAAAGAAAGCAAAAGAAACTCCTTTGTTCAACCTTTCTCTTCGAATAGTTCTAACTGGTTTGTGGTGGTGGTTAATACTGCATAGGAGGCTCAGCTGTGGCTCATTAAACAGTACACCACAATAAAAGCTTGTCCTGTAGCAGGAGCTCCCTGATGACCAGACCCTCAATCATCTCTGTCTCTGGTTCTATCATTCCCGCCTCTCCTGATGTGTCTGTGGAGATTCGCAGAACTCACAGGAGGGGGTTGGAGCAGTCAGTGGCAGCCACAGGACCTGACCACCATGTTGCGGTACTTCTTGAGGATGACGTTGGAGCTGTCGTCAAAGTAGAGCACTGAGATGCCGTGGAGCTGGGTAGGGGCACAGCAGGGCTTGGGCACCGTGTCCGGGTTGATAAAATGCACCTGTGGTTTAGAAGAGAGAACATAAATCAGTCCTTACAGTGAGTGGAGGTTGCACTGAAAGCGACCGGCATTGTCATGGGGCTGCGTGGGACTTACCAGAGTCTGCACGATGGCGTGATTTGTGGCGTTCATATAGGAGTTGAGAGGGAAGGCGCATTCCCCATCACAGTAGTATGCTGCATAGCCTTCTGGTGCTATGATCCAGTCCTGGTCAAGTTAACCACATGCAACTGTCAGTTGATCGTCACTTTTGGATGTTAAAAAAGTGAAATTATGTCAGAATGAGATTAAATTAAAATTTATAATACCTGCCATCCTAAATCTCTGAAGCTGACGTACAGCTCGTGCTTTTTACAGCCCTCTTTGGAGAGACCAAGGTTATCTGAGTTGAAAACATGCAGAAATTAGTATACACGAGTATCTAATGTGGATGGGGGCAGCGGCAAGATTTATTTAAGCCATCTCAAAGAAATTCTATGACTTTTTCTATGAATGCTAAGACAGCCTTTTTCAAGCTCACTTCAAAGCCACCAAAGTCCAGAGACAAATCAGTGAGAACATGTGAGTTGCTGTTCTACTGTGCCAGATTAGATCAGTTTGTGTTGTTGTGTGACTTGAACTACCCCCGCAAATCACCCAATAACACAAACAAACTAAATGATCGAGGTAGCGAAAGGAAACTCTTCTGCAATGTCAACTGTTTTTTGTTCATAGGTGCCATTAAAGACATAGAGGACAGCTGTAGCTATCCATGAATGACTGTCTGGTGGCAAAGTGAAGAAAATAATTAAAATACAATTAAACTGAAATTCATTTTGGGGCTAAAATATGTTTGTCTACTGCACCATCCACAGCAGTCCATGGATGAGCTTCTATAGCAGCACCATTTACTATAGGTAATACTGTGACTATGGATAAGTATCTTATTCAGGCCCACTTTACCAGTGTGTCCTCTCCCTTTAAAGGCTAGTAGGTTTGAGTTATTAAAACCACAATTTGATATGTGATGGTGAGATCTGTGGGTTCAGGTACCTGTTGCAGCCTCTACTGCCTTCAGTGCATCTTGGACAGTCCTCTGGGGTTTGGAGCGGTTGGAC
>JAOWBC010000710.1:12100175-12111738 GCA_028566105.1 Hypoplectrus providencianus | reverse complement strand
TGTAGCAGTATTTAGTGAAGTAAACACACAGACACAGACACACACACACACACACACACACACACACACACACACACGGATTATTCGCTTCTTCCCCACATCAAATGATGTCATTGTACTATAAACAACCCAAATTCTCCTTTTTGACGAAACGGTGACAAAATAAAGGAACACAATGTTGAATTTCACACTTTAAAATGTGTCACCTTTTTGAAGTAATTCTGGCATCATATTTAAGCAATCAGTAACGTAAAATATAAACACATACCACACAACACCACTCTAACATGTTATGTAATGTAACACATATGACTAAAGTGTTAAATGCATATTCAACGTTTAGATCAGGGAGAAAAGTGTCAAGTTATAAACTTACCGAGATTGGCGAAACTCATCACCATGTCTGCGTCATCCAGGAAGCGGCTGTCCTGTGGGGTCACCATTGGGGAGACGTGGGTCGGTAAAGCGGGCTTGTAGTATGAGTATGCGGGCGGCTGCGGGTCTGTAGGGATGGTGTTGTACAGGTCCAGCATGAACATCGGGGCGGCATTGCTTTTAGTGTGGATGTGCGGCCGCGGACGATGCGGCAGCCCGAGGATGGAGAGGATCTCCCGCTGCATCTCTCTGCGCTCCTGACTGCGCAGCCGCCGCTGGATGAAGCTGGAGCGCACTTCGTTGTCCACGGAGAAGTTGGAGAAGCCGACCTGCGTGGCCAGCACATAGTTAGCCCACGATAGGAGGGTCGTTAACGTCGCCAAGGCGCTTGGCAACATGTTACGCGTTTTTTTTTACGCACGGCTGTAGCGAAGGGATATATAAAGTGGAGGCGCGCTTCCTTCTTAAATGATCCCTCCACTCGTGTTAGGAGTTAAACACATTAATCTCTATCAACTCAGAATGTGACTCTCTCATCATCTGCAGTTGCGCAATGTCTTGGAGTAATACGGCCGTGCGCTCCTCTTGGTGGCAACTTGGGAATGGACTTTATTGAGGCGCTGTGTCAGGGGAGGGGCAGGCCGGGGTAAGTGTGGGATAAACCAAGACTGGAACTATTGGAAGAGTGTGTGGGGGTGAGGCAATGAAAAGTAGGGCGAGAATTGCTCAGCGTCCTATCATGAAGTGCACTGCTCTGTCGTGCTAATAAGATAGGTGTGGACCTTTCAAACCAGAGTGTGCAATCACTGCGTTTGATTGTTTGGCCACCGATGAAAGTGGACTTATTTCTGATTGGAACATCTTTGCATTGGGGGTCTGGTCCCTTTCTTCTATATTGTATTGTGAACATCACATTTGATTGTTTTGTTTTTTTAATTGAGCAATTTATTGTTACTCTGTCTAAATTCTCTACACATGGAGAAACTCCAACACTTAAGTAATGATCAGTCTACAGGTAAAGAGGGAAAATCCCCTAATCCCTTCTTCAGCACACACACCTTTGAACTCAAACAATAAAGTTGGGCCCACCCTTACTGTTGAGTGATCAGCGGTACAGGCACATGAAGAGACATGCCAATAGCCCCATTGAGTTACTACAACAGTGTTTAAAGCACTCCTCTGTGACCACTTTATTAGAGAGTTAATGGGAGTGGGGGGTGGACAATGAATAACAAAGCAAGAATCCCACTCTGAGGTAGATTACACATGGGCAGCGGTAACTGGATCTGCACGTAGAACGCAGGAAAGGAAGTTTGTGTGTCACAGCTACAAACTGAAAGAGCCTTTTACTAATGTACTCCTCTGTTTTTCCAGTAAACCTATAAATGAACCAAACCAAATGTCCACTAGCAGTGCAGTCACTTGAGATGATTTACCCAGCAGAGGTCACTTAGATGGCTCATCCCTGCGAGCTCATATAAACGATAAGAGTCCTCCTTGTCCACTACAAACATCTGTAAACATCCCTGTAACTGTTTAAGACCATTACAATCTGTTTGGCTCAAGGACTCTTAATGCATGGCAGCAGGTCCTGTAATTGGCTGTCCATTCCAGCCAAATCGTCCCACGCATTAAAAGTGAAGGAGGTTTCACAATGTAGAAGTACCACCACTGTGTAGGTTACCTGCATGTTTCAGCCACAGGGATGTACTGAATCTCATAACTTCATTCACCATGTACCATATTCAACCAGTTGGCTTTATGTTTAGTGGCTGAGCACAATAAGAATAATTTATTACATCTCCCTATTACAACCATAATGTGTGCTGTACTGTTTGACTGGACTCAGCAGATGCAAAATGCAGTAAAACTTAGTTTACAACTTTAAGTTTCAGGGCAGCTGAATGCTCACCTGATGCTTGATAGAAGTTGGGAGATACGACTCAAAAATATCTCATAGGAGAGTGAAAATCCTTTAAATGCATCCAGCATAATGTAAGAATAGTTTCTGAATGGTTTAGGCACGTCCTGGCCTCAAATCAACTCAGATTATCTAATATGAACTGCAGGAAGACAAAATGATGAAGATTTTCCTGATATAAGAACAGTTTTATTTTAGGGATTACTCTAAATTCCTCTGAGATTTGATTAACACTTGCAAGAAACATTCAGCTGAGATGTTTAAACTTATTTTTTTATGGCAATGTACCTGTGCATGCAGGGAAAACACGATACTAACTGTACATAAAGTTGAGTTCTTGTACATTAGCCTACTTGAGTATTTCTATTTCAGTGAGAGTAAAACATACATATAAAACAACAATTTTATGAAAGGTTTTTAACTGGTTTAATTTTCTTGACCAACTGCAACGTTAAAATGCCCTTCCTCCTTTTTACTGTATTTATTACAAACAACAAATACAATGCTCAAAGTACTGCATTGCATTGCTGGGCTTTTTTAGTCAACATTAAGTAAAATGATATGAGTAGCTTAACATACTTCTTTATGTGTGCAAGAAACAAGAAACTGGGACGCTGTATAAAACACACAAGAACCAGAATGTTTCAAATTCAGAATGAGAGTGGCTCACACATTTGCAAAATAAAAGACACAGGTTGCCCAGTTTGAGCATTAAAAACCTTGCATTTGTACTGTATTCATCTGGATGTATGTTGCAAAGGATCTGCAAATTATTGCATTGTGTGTTTCATTACGTTTGTATTCATGGCGGATGAGGTGCATCCCAATTTATCCTACACTCCTTCCACCTGGTCTCTGTACTACTGTGATTAATATATTTCGACGAGATAGAAACTTTCCAGTGAGGGGTAAAGCTGTGATGCACTGCTTCCTGGCGGTTACTCTCGTCATTGCACTCAGTTACCGGGGCTAAAAACGTCACAAAACTGCGACACACCGAGGAATAAGCGCCACATTTTAGCTGCGCCAAATTATATTGGCCATAATTACACATTTCGGGTATGTATACACATCTATTCATGAGACAGGATTGTCAATGATGTGTGGTTCAAATACGCTATTAACTGTTGCACAGTATTGTTTTTTTTTTTTTCTTCAATACATTGGCAACCTGCCACAGTAGTCAAAACTGACTCAGCTAACGCTAGCTAGCGTTGACTTATCTTGTTATTTTCTGACCCACATGATGATTTAAAGAGTGCGTTATCGTCTTGAACGTATTTTAAATACTACAAACTGGTCAAATACCCACATATTCTCATGTTTTCACTCGAGTTAGCACTAGCTACCACTTTGGAAGCTAGCAGCGGTAAGTGGTGTAACGTTAACTAGCATTAATGTTAGCTAACCGGCTAATGTTACGTCTTGTCTATCGTGTTGTCAAGTGTCATCAGTTTTGGCTGAGGTTACTCGTATTCCCGATACCGATCATATCGCGTTAGTGAAAAGCTTGCTAGCATAGTGCCTGTTGAAGGTCTGTTAGCAAAAATAAAGCCGCAACGTTAGCTATCTGGTGTTTTACACATAAGGTTACAGTATTGTATGCTGACAAGCCACACTATTGCCAGTGAACTTAATTTGTTACCAGGAATTGGTTTTTCATGTTGATGACAGATGAATATATGGAACTAACCATGTGCCCATTTCGTCTCTCAGGCACACATCAGTAATATCGTTAATGCAGTATGAGTTTATTTGGGACAACCTCCGGGTTTGGAGCAGGAGGGACAGGTGTCTTTGGAAACACAACAACAGACAGCCACAATCCCATGAAGGTAAACAAGCGGATTACAGGAACAAAATCTGTCATGGATTTTTTAGATCTATGGTATGGTTTTCTGAAAACTGTTTACTTTAAAGCTTAATTATTGTCTCCGTTTTTTATGTCCTCAACATGTCCTACAGGATGTTGAAGTGACTTCACCTCCAGATGACAGTATCAGCTGTCTGGCTTTCAGTCCCCCCACAATGCCAGGGAACTTCCTTATTGGAGGATCGTGGGCCAACGATGTGAGTTTTTTAAATTTAATTATTCACCATAACAATGGAGTACACAGTAGAAGACTGATTTAGGGATGAACTACCTCTGCACTGTTATATTAAAGGATCTCCATTAAACACAATCTTTGTTGTGTTATATGACATTAGGTCCGGTGCTGGGAGGTTCAGGACAATGGACAGACTGTCCCCAAAGCCCAACAGATGCACACAGGTCCAGTACTGGATGCATGCTGGAGCGATGTAAGTTTAATTATACATAGGAATTTAACATCTCTAGAGGCTGTTTGTTGGGGATGAGTGGGGAAAAATCAGTTCTTAGTTGCATCAGACTGAAAGTAAATTGGATGCATCAGGATGAAAGTAAATTGGATATTTAAATATAACCATTTGTACTTTTTTAAATTTGCAATTTACACTGTGTGAAAAATATATTGAAATAATTTTTTTGGGATAAATCAAGATGCATCAATATCATTGTATGAGCGCATTGCAACCCTCAGTCAGAATCTAATCATGAACTGGCCACTGATTCCCAACCTCACTGTCTGTTGGGCCATGGAATAATTTATGATGTGCTATTCTCTTCAACCAGGATGGGAGTAAAGTCTTCACTGCTTCCTGTGACAAAACAGCCAAGATGTGGGATCTTAACAGCAATCAAGCAATGCAAATTGCACAGGTTGGATGACAGTTTACAGATCAGCTATGTGGTCATAAGAATAAAGTGAATTGATCTTACAGCTCTCACCATTTTTCTTTACAGCACGATGGTCCAATCAAAGCAATCCACTGGATAAAAGCCCCAAATTACAGTTGTATCATGACTGGCAGCTGGGACAAAACACTGAAGGTACATCAGTGTATTACAACTCATCTGTGGGAATGAAATGCATTTGCTTTTTGTAGTAGGGTCCCAAGAACATCTGAAAAAAAAACAAAAAAACAGACAATGAAACTGCATGTTAAACGTCTGTGATATACACCATAGAGACTTTTTCTTGATGTATTAGCATTAATATTTATTTGAAACCATAAGTTTTACTTAAGGAGCTAATCAAAGAGTGCCATATTAAACTTTGTAATGTGCTACTGAGAAACATGACCGCTCTTCTGTTTTTCTCTTTAGTTCTGGGACACCCGCTCTCCCAACCCCATGATGTCCCTGCAGATGCCAGAGAGATGCTACTGTGCTGATGTTGTAAGTTGTTTATAAGCAGTATGACTCATTACCCATATATCCCAGTGAGCAGTTAATGAATATGTGACTTGGTGTGTTCTGTTTTTTTGTTTTTATCTGCTTGACTGTAATATTTAGGTGTACCCCATGGCAGTAGTTGCCACAGCTGAGAGAGGTCTGATTGTGTACCAGCTGGAGAACCAGCCCTCTGAGTTTAGAAGGATAGACTCTCCTCTCAAACATCAGGTGAATTTTCCTTCCCCATGAAATAGTTTCTTTGTCATTTCCCAGTCAATCTTCAGATAGATGTAAGATATTTTACCATTCATGTTTGACATTCTTATGATGCAATGCATATTTCTGTCCTGGACCTGCAGCACCGCTGTGTTGCCATATTCAAGGACAAGCAGAACAAGCCAACAGGCTTTGCACTGGGAAGCATTGAGGGCAGAGTGGCCATCCACTATATCAACCCTCCAAACCCGTGAGTTTCTTTACCAATATATTTCTTTGATCCAGTCAGTGTGAGTGTTTTGTTTCTTACATCCTGGATTACAAAAAAGATGAGACACTGTGAAAACTTCTTTAAAGCAATATTTATTAATTTGTTAATGGAAAATCAATAAAATACCATACAAAGAAAGATATCTTATGCTCCAACTGAGAGGCTTTTGGGTTGTTTTTATACACTCATGCCTGAATCTGATGCATTCTGTTTTTTATTTGTTTTACATAGCATCCCAGCTTACTCAGATGCTATATACATAAATAAAACCAAAATGCATTTTATTAAGAATGAGTATGAATGAAAATGAATGTGTAAATACTAGGGTTGTATTTTTCTTATACTGTTAAAGACAAAAATGTGCTTTTCCCGGTTCCCTGATCCCTTTCAGAGCCAAAGACAACTTTACCTTTAAGTGCCACAGATCAAATGGAACCAACACAACCACTCCACAGGACATCTATGCTGTAAGTTGAATTCATCAAACGGATTTGACAATGTGAAAGAAAACTTCCTTTTGTACAATAGAATGTGATTTTATCAACTAAATGTATTTGATCATAGAGGAAATCTGAAATAGTCATTCTGGACATTAAAAATTAGAGCTAGCCAAACTGCCTCTTACACTTATGTCATTTATTAGGCCTGCATATTTCCTATGATGCCTTTGTGCTGTGGATAAGTTAAGTTACTGTTAGTGATGCAAACTGTTAGCACTGTAGGGAAGCTGAAGAGAAGCATGCATTGATTAAATGTTTATACTTTTACATTAGTTGCATTTTGGATACAGGACTTGTAATGGGGTATTTTAACCTGTTGTATTACTAGGCTATACCTGAGAGGACGTGCATAAGAGTCACATCTTCTGTTCAGAGTACATTACATAGCAATCTACCTTTCAAGACAAAAAAAAAAGTTGCAGCTGTTTTTAAGTTTTTTTCTTTACAATTTGTTCACAAATTGGCAATATGAAGCAATTAATATATGTAAATGATTAACAAAGTGCCTCAATTCTACTTGTTGTATATTTTAATACATCCAGTAAACATAAATAAGTTGTGTCCTTTGAATATTATTATGTTTCCATGTCTGCTGCATTTGTTATATCTCTGCTTATTTTCAATGCAAATTCATAAGCATCATTTCGCTAGAAATCCATTGCTTGTGCATCGTCATCTTTAAAGTTAATTAACCAGGCTAGTTATAATGTTTAGTGATATCCCTTTTCTTCCGTCAGGTGAACGCCATCTCCTTCCATCCTGTCCATGGTACACTGGCTACTGTAGGCTCGGACGGGCGCTTCAGCTTCTGGGACAAAGATGCCCGCACCAAGTTGAAGACCTCAGAGCAGCTCGATCAGCCCATTACAGCTTGCTGCTTCAACCACAACGGCAACATCTTTGCATACGCTTCCAGTTATGACTGGTCAAAGGTGGGAATTGTAAAATATGTAAAAGCTAGTGAGCCAGTGTTTGTGTTTCTCTGCAACGGTTAAAAACTGAAATGCAGCTCAAGCTGGCCCTCCCTCATATTTTGTAATGCTGTGCTCTCATCCGAACTTCTCAGGGCCATGAGTACTACAACCCCCAGAAAAAGAACTACATCTTCCTGAGGAATGCTGCCGAGGAGCTGAAGCCTCGGAACAAGAAATGGTGAGAGAAGGGCAGCCACTGTCTGTAACCCTGGAGACCGCGGTCGCCGTATGGGGCTGCCCCACTTCCTCAGTACTCCTTGTGGCTCGGACTGGGGCCTTTCAAGGCACTCCATGATACCTGGCTTGCATGAATGTGGGCAATGATAATAATTATGAGTGAGCTCTCAGGACTGCCATGTACTACTGCAAGTAGCCATTTTTTATGGTACTGTACTGCTAGTTTTGAAGGCTTATGTAGTTTTCGGTGTAACAGTGTATACAAGCAGCATTTGCACCTGTACAATCAGGATTCTGGCATGAAGCCTGCTGGCTTTTTACACAGCATCAAACTTGTAAACAACAAGCCTTTGCAGTGTTTTTAGTGGCATTCTAAAGTATTGAAGAGCTTATTTAATTATGTAGATGAAAATGAAAAGATTTTTTAAAATACTCAACACAGGCAATAGAATATAAACAGTGAATTAACAGTCAACTGCAAGGACTGAATTTTGTCTGTCAGTGATATTGTACTGTTTATTCTGTGCAGAAAGGGACACATAACGCCTTTTCATAAATAAACAAGACAAAAATGAAGAAAAATGTTCTCTGTGACTGACTGCTCCCTCCTGTCTTTAGATTCATCGTGCCAAGTCGCATCTCTTGTGGGGAAATGCGGAAGACCTGCTGCTTTAGTGTGTGTATACGCTTGAGACAGACTCCTTCCTTTCGACAAACACCTGGACCAATGCTGCGGCGCTGCGTTATGTGCATGGACCAATCAGAGGGGCCTAACCAACCTGGCGTTGATGACAGCTGCGTGACAATTGGTCTTAGAGGTCATCATAGAAGGGGAGGGCTTTATTTGTCATTCATCTTGATTCATCTATTCTTTTTTTAAGTGTCCAGGTCCTCATTTTTTTACAGCTTTCCAAAGACTTTTCATTCTCTTTATAAATTACTGTTACTTGTGGTTTAGCTCCATGAATGAAACTGAGATGTAAAATAAATAAGTGCATACTGTTAGATTTGAAGATGTTTATTCCAACCTGAGGGGGTATGTTAAAAGTTAACCTACTGTTTTTGCTCTTTCAATGTTTCTTGGGGTTTCACAGAACTGTATTGTGCATGCAAACCCATGAACCACTATCTCATGTTTCAGCTGTAAATCTCTTCTTTATGTGGGTCTTCGACATTAGGATCATCACAGCATCAAAATGATAAACTTTGGACGTGTATCACAAGGACCCCCTCCTGTCTACTTGTTTTAACCCTAGTCAACCAGCAGGTGGAGCATTTTGCCCTGCTGCAGCAGCTACCTGTTAAAAAGAAAAGCTGAGGTCAGAGAGCTGAAGCAGGGACTAATGAGATCAAAGCAGGACAGTGTGGTTCTTCATCCAGGTTAAGTCCCTTTGACAGGGATACACAGCTGGAAATGGGGATTTATCAAGAGGATATGAATAAGGTAGCATGGGCAGCTACAAAGGCCATGTGTGAAAACTAAACCAGATCATAGCAGTGAAGGTGTGAATTAAATGCCGGTTTATTGAGGTCATTAGAGTATCACCTAACTGTTAGCTAGACCTTCAGTACTTAGCAGTGGAACTCCAAGGCACCGGGGGCGGGAAGATCTGCTGCTGCCTCAGTTCCGGCTCCTCACAGCTTTCGGGAGTTAACACTGGTACCACTCCTCTAGACTGCTGTCTCCTGTAATGGTCATTGAAGCTGCACCAAGTTTCTTCTAACAAATCCAGGTTGAGTGCACTCATGATCATAAATGAGACTGGCTCCTATAAGCACCAGGAGAATTATGTTTATTTGGATAGTCAAGCACTTAGAAGCACACTGCTGCACTGACCTGTTGCTTTGGACCCTTGGATGTGCCCTTTCCTGCACAGAGGTTATCTGTGTTAGTGAGAAACACGTAGGGACATGTAGAAAGTTTGCTATGGCACTTTTTTGACAAGAGCTCAGAGCTCAAGTGCACACTTGCTCCTTTTTTTTTTTTTGCCAAATGAGCCAATCATTTGCTTTTATGACAGGGTAATAAGAGGTGGCCTGTTGTGGCGGGCCCACTGAGATTTGTCATATTGTACTTTAACTGGTCTCTTTCACAAAAGGCCACCCACCTACAGTATGTATGCTTGCCTGAACTTTGATATTGCCTCTCAAAAAGAGAGTCAGAAATAATGAATAACTTAATTAGTACTGCTCTCAAAAGAATTTCATAGTTCACTGACATTCATGCAATAGATCTATAAAACTCCCTACAAAGAATCATGCAAAGTACACGTTTGTTGTTAGCTGTGGTGTGTTGTTTTGTCATACTTTTCAAGAATCTAATAGGTCATGTTGGTGAGACCAGATTAGGATTTTTAAAGACAAGCCCATTAAAAACACTCTGGTGTGATTTCCCTTTAGTTATTATAAGTAACAGGGCATCTTTAATTAAGTACAAATAACAGCAAATTAAGTTATTGTTTAAGTCGAGGAAGTGTGGCTTTAACTCTCCTTTTGTTTCAGCTACCTACTAAAGTATTACTCACACAAGTGTTGTATTTAGTCTTTGTGTTCAGGATATATGTGCCATATCACTATTGTATAGTGAAGTCACAGCAAAACAAGGATACTCTAACGGCTGTTTCGATAAGGTTAATTTAAGTTGAGACAATTACTTCCTTATTACAGTAATACCATGTGGCAGAGGCGCGCTTTCTGCCGTACAGTACGAGCTTTTCTTTGTGTCGTAAAGGACAAAAGCAGGTGCAGCTCAGTGCCTGCGAAGGCGGACCAATGGGAGGGGCCGCTGCCATAGTTGGCACTAAGCGACAACGCTGATTGGCCAAGAGTTGCATGTGGGCGCGTTCCCAATCCTGGCGTATAAAAGCTCCCGGCACTTTTTCTAACAGCGGCAAAGAAACAACCAGTTTGGACGCGACCAGCGGAGCTCGAGCAGCTTCAACCACAGTTGTCATCTGGTTGTTACAACTTTGACCGAAGGTCACAACACAAGAGAGGAAAACTACTGCTCGATTTACATAATTTTTGTTTTTTACTGATGCTGGGACACTGTTAAGCTCTAAGTGTATATCCAGCGTGCCTCTGGTCTTCTCTCTCCGGCTGACCAATGCTTCTGCATCAGTTCGTGAACGGAGCCCTGGAAGTCATGCATCCCACACCGCTTCAGAAAGACACTACTTTTACCAAAATCTTTGTCGGCGGGCTGCCGTACCACACGAACGATGCCTCACTGAGAAAATACTTCGAGGCCTTTGGGGACATTGACGAGGCTGTGGTGATAACGGACAGACAGACCGGCAAATCCAGAGGATACGGCTTTGTAAGTACTAACAAGGCAGCCACGCACCATAATACCCACCATGACACCCACACGGCGCTCTCATTCACAACTTTTAACACTATTAAACACATTGTAAGTTAATTATACCCCTTAATTCCAACATATATCACAGTGTCATTTTCTTTTTCTTAGTATTGACATGCCTTGTCTGTGTTTCTATATATTCCTTTCTCTTTAAATTATACAAATACATTTTATACTGGTTATATCTGCTGTATGTGATGATACAGGTAATCCACCACTGAAGCCCACTCACATAATTGCACAGCATGTCTGTTTTTTTTTCTTCTCCTGGCTGGCTGTTATTTTGGCTTAATGAGGATGAGGGATCACACAAGTTGATGGGTAACTAAGAAGATTATATTTCAACATATGTCCGATGTCCACCCTCCCCTAAACCCCCCTTTCCAATGGAGTCCCCCCTTACTCACCCCTGTGCAGGCCCAGCTTATGGCTTTGGAAGTGTGTGTGTGTGTGTGTGTGTGTGTGTGTGTGTGTGTGTGTGTGTGTGTGTGTGTGTGTGTGTGTGTGTG
>JAOWBC010000710.1:12073034-12084335 GCA_028566105.1 Hypoplectrus providencianus | reverse complement strand
TCCCGTGGCCTAAGTAACCCATTCAGATAGCATGGTCCAGTCTGGAGAGAATCAGGTCCAAGTGAGAAGTACAAAAAGTAAAAGTCCCTACAAGTGATGTGTAGATTGGGGAATTTAGAACAACTTTTTTCAAGGTGTTTTAACATTGTTTATTTATTACACCCAAAGCTTACTATGGAAAATTAGCACTATACCTATTAGCAGGAACTGGAGGTTGTGGCTGATAGAATTAGCAACAAGGAATATCTACACAGTTAGGATATCTGTGCTGTGCTTTGATTTACAATGATCCTTGTCTGAGGCGCCGTGTAAGACAGTGTTAAGAAATCGCACTAGAAGGTATTGCTTACCTTGGTGATGTGGTTGACGTTAAAATGTACCCAAGCTACAATAAGCGTAGGAGGAGACATGTATGACTGATGCTCAAAACCTGGACAAAGGGTTGTCAGAAGAAGAAATGAGGAAATAAAAATTAAAAGCAGTTCAGCTTGTGCAAAGCTGCCAAAAACCTTAACCTGAGCAACCTGATTCAAGTTAACAAGTCAGCAGGTTCAGCCAGTAAGACCAGGCACATAGCAGAGTCTAAAACCAATAAATACATGTCCCTTTGTCCCTGTCAAGGCCTGGAACAGAACATGGGTGAGTGTAGCCAGAATTATGTCCCAACCCTTTGAGGTAAAGATATGAATTTTTGGTTGTAACGTTGCCACAGACATGTTAATGCAAGCTGCTAAAATGTTCCGTTACAGTAGTTGTAGTAATAGTAGTAGTAAAATGCATCATGCTAACACTGGCCAACATAAACTGCTGGTCTTTCCAATGCAACCAAAGCTGAAATAACCCTTAATAGTAGTATGCCTGGATCATCATGACATAATTTTCATCAGGACAGGGTTCACACATGTGGTAGCCAAGTAATATTGTGCCAATGTTACCAACTTGCTATCTTTTTCATCAGAATCCCTTTTGGATTCACTAAAAACTTATCTGCCAACAGCACAGGGACTCCCTTTCTCCTCACACTACACATTAGCAGGCTAGTAGTCAGTCGACACAACCACTTAGCCCAATGCAAAAACTGCACCATGAAGTCACAAGTACGCAAACTAATGTCTGATGTTATTCAGTGAAGTTTAGAGCTAGTATTACATACTTTCACTGGAATAGAGCTAGCAACACTGTCTACATGTGTGGAACTAGTCCTCCAAGCAGATAGTTTAAACAGAACTATTTTTTTTTAAGTTTAATAAGATCACTTTATCTGTGAAGAGGTTTTTTGACCATCAGAAAACTTTGCATTTCCTTTACAATCACCTATTGTCTTATCAGCAAACCATAAGCATTTGTCTTCAATTCAGTTGAATCACAACGTGATAATATTGTATATAACATTTATCAGTACCTCTTCAATATTGAACATACTGTATTGCCCTAACATATGATAACTGGATATTTAAAGATGCAGGCAGTCTGGTAACTCTTGTAAGCAATGGAGATGTTACTGGAAAGTGACTAGGAAAGTGTATAACCAGTGCTGTGGAGTCTGGGTGTGATAAAGATTGAGATATTTTTGGATCAGTGTGAGTTTTCAGGGCTCTGGCAGAAACAGCAGGCCTGTATCCTATCAGCTACACTGATGGCCCTACACGCTACTCTCACACCTCCGGCTCCTTCTGGCACTTCTGCTGGGCCTGGTGATAATGAGGTGAGCCAGAGGAGATAGCCCCATAGAGGACTGATACTTGTGGTAATGTTGATCCAAGTTGAAGTGAGTGAAGAGGATCTAATTAGATTACTAGACAGAAAAAGACAGATGCAAGAACAGCTGGAACAGGTTGCACTCTGACTGTACGATGTGTATCTCATGGGCATCTGTGGAACAGTACATTATAGTTCATGTGGGTGCTTGTTTGTGAATTCAAAGATGTGTCCCCCATTACATACTAGTAGTTCTCTTTAGTCTATGACTTCCCTCCCATCATCCAATACTCCAGCTCTGTAATGCGATCTGAGTTTGTCTCACTCCAGCAGAGCCTGGGGAGGCCCATCAGAGCCACGCTGTAATGACAGGCCCCAACACCCCCTGCTCTCCCCTCATCAACAGCCGACATCTCACCCCCAACGGAAAGCAGAGCTGAGGCACCACAGACGCTTTCAGCCTCACATCCTCTTCTCATGTCCATTTTACACTACGACACACCAGGCTGCCTGTGTGAGCATGCTTGCACAGAAATGATTGCTCCTGCAGGAAGAAGGAGCAGGGCTATGCAGAGAGAGGGTGTTTGTTCATTTGTCATGTAGTGTTGTGTCATCCTGTAAGTGAGCAGCTAATGTGCAGAGTCTGCATAGATACAGTAGATAAATATGATAGCTTCAGTTCCTTATCACCATAGATGTGTTATAACAAGGTAAAGCAGTGAAAATATTCTAAATATGGCGGGTGCATAAAATGATTACAGGTTTTATAGGTGGGTCCATTGTAATTTAGCTTAATTACATTTCACTTCTCCCTGCCTTTTCAAACTGTTGGCATGCCAACTGCCATCACCCCACAGTCTCCACCAGCGCAGTCAATAAAGAAGTTAATTGCGTGGGATGCAGGAGGTGGGTGTTTTGGGATGTGAGGGGTGGTTGTGATGGGAGAAAAGGTTGGGTTGATCTTGAAGCAATGTGATAGTTTTTTACATTGTGGCATTATTCTTTGGTGAAAAATGAGAAAAAAAAATGAATGTAGCCAATTATGCTAGTTTGTGCTATCTGAGGCCACTCCTTGGGGTCATTCCTCCATCCCGGTAGATGAGGAGGTATAATCACATTATCTTGTTCGAGGTATAATAGGTGGTGTTTTCCTGTGTCATTTTTCAATCACTATACGAAAGCGGATTTGCCTCCATTGAGGGACTGTGGATGATGCTGCTTCTAGTGGCATATTGCATCACGGATTCATGCAAAGTACCATGGGGGTTAGGAATGAGATCTATATGGAGGGTGGTGGGGGCAGTCAATGGATCAGATAAGTCCAGCATGAACTAGTAGACCTGTGTTCCTGTCCCGTTTGTGTGTCATTGGACATAATGTGCAAAAGTCATTTTTTGTAACACTAACTCTGTCCTTTTTTCCTAACCCTAAACAACTGTTTATGGCACCAAACCCTTAAGAAATAGTTCTGTTTTACAATGTTAAATGTGTGTTTAAAACAGCAGTCATATGTCACAGATATTATCAGGATTCCTGTGCATTACTTTTTCAATGTCATGTGAAGTCACTCATGAGAATATATTGAGTGCAGCACGAGACAAAGCCATGCAAAACAGGAGAAAAAGTGAGCTGTATCTGAAAGTGAAGCAAGTTTAAAACCTGCTTATGATACCACATCACAGAATAAATACCTTGACTTTTGACCTCGATATTTCTGACACTTCTTTCTTCTGTATGTGTGCCTGTATGATGTTCAGCTCAGAGGGAGGTTTGTTGGTCCTGTGACACATTTTCTTATCTCAGGCCAACATGCTTGTACAAACTAGCGCCCCCACCTCGACCTCAAACGCAGACAGCCGCTGTTGGGGGGCAAAAAGAGGAGGAAGGGAAAAAAGAAAAGAGGGAGGAGGGGTGAGGTTAACTACAACAGGATCAACAAAGTAAGAGAAGAGCAGAGGCCCAGTGCCTGACAACTACTGGCAGCTGAGCTTCCTCTCTCAGCGGGGCTTTCTCGACCACAAACTGACACAGTCACACACACACAGATCGATCCACTTCAGCTGTACACATAGCAACTGAGTGGTCACGCACGAATTATACCCATTTTCTCTCTCGTGCAGAGTTTGACATTGACTCTGTTAGACTGTGCTGTGGAGTTGTCTGTGTGTTAGAGGAGCTCTTATGTAACGAGTGCTGATGTTCAGTGTGTGAGTCTGCATGTGTGCGATGTTATTAGTTTTTCTCTGTTTGCCTTTGGTGCACAGTCACAGCTCAGTCACCTACGATAAAACCACGTTCTCTGTGTGAGTGTGTGTGTCTGTGTGTGTGTATCCACACAGGTCTCAATGTGTGGCCACAAACACACACACCGCAGGGGACAGTAAGCAACAGGTGTAAAAGAGGATGTTAAAACACACAGTGAACCTTCTTTCCACATTTGACTTCTGAACTTTTTCTGTCACCGCTGGCATACGAGCACAGCTGTGAAAATGACCTCTTGTTTGCTTCACACAGAGCGTAGCAAACATTATATGTGTAACTGTGTGTGAATAGAAGTGACCTGCTTCTGCATTTCCTGTTGAAACACGTCTACCTGTGGTTTATGTCAACCACCATGTGACCTGTATTTAACCTATGTTGTTATTTAACGGTTGAAAGCAGCTGCTGATTCCATAGATGACAGCAGCAGAACACAGAGCGGGCTGTCACTGATAACTGCATCTCAGACTGACAGTAACAGTGCGTAGGATCTGAGAGTAAATCACATTAGCCACATGCATTGATGGCGCAGCTGCTAGATTTGTTAATTTGTCATGAGGCGAAGGTCCCGAGTAAAGAGGTCACCTTTATGTTGCTGACTTAAGCGGCCTTTACTCTTTGAACAGCAAGGAGCTTCAGCTGTATTTCAGGTCCAAAGGTTCTTTTCAAAGTTGTGTCATTAAGCTGCAAGATGGTAGGTTTTTTGAAAAGAATAAATGGTCAAAAAACCGACAGCTCTAGGGTAAAGGATTTAGTTGACTTGAATGTATGCAGGGGTGTAAATATCGACACAGTGGGTGATTCCGAGTGCAGTCCCAGGAATACATGTGTGGATGTTTACCTCGATTAGGCCAACAAATTTTCATCATAGTTTGCAATTTGGGGGGGTTAAATATTATCTGGCAAAGTATAGATATTTTTACATTCCCTAAAATGTCCTAAGGGGAAGATGTCTGTGCATTAAAATCTGAGATTCAATTGGGCAGCTAGATTATGTACCTATAGGTAGGATAATATGTATATTGATGTTGTCCAATGTCCTTGATACAAACAACAAGCTATGGGGCTTGACTAGCTTACACCACTGGAGATGTCGTAGCCCCTACAGTTTTTCTTTTTTTCTCTCTGTCATCCCTGATGATATAAAAAAAATATATGCCAAAAACGTGTTTGTATAAGTGATCTTGATAAATAAGTGGATTTTGCTACCTTTTAAAGACCATGCCACCTGTTTTCAACTGTGCTAAGCTAGGCTAACTGGCAGCTGTTTGTAGCTTATTTACTGTATAAACATGAGTATGGTATTGATCCTTTCTCCCAACTGACTGCAAGATGTCAAAAAAGCATACAGTATTTCCAAAGATGGAAAATTATTTTCACAAGCCCCAGTCACGTTTTGAGGATTGATGTCTCTTTATAAAGACATATGGACTATGAGCAAGAATAGGAAAAAGCTATAGTGGGCCATCTTTGGACAGAAACCGGAGATAGCTAGTGTACATTTAAATGTATATTACATCCTTCAAAATATATTTGGCCATAAATTAATCAGTATCTTCCTTCATAATCCCCTCCACTGTCTTGAACTCTCTGGTCAAGTGCTCCCCCAATACACACACACTGATTTCTCCCACCATCTCTTGCGAAGGTTCCATCAAACCTCTCCTATTTTAGTATGTTCCATGAACATGATTTGCCCTCTGGTGTAAAGAAAAAAACTTACTCACTAAGCCCCCTGTCTTCTCTTTCTCATAAAACAACCAAGCCCAGTGTGTGTGTGTGTGTGTGTGTGTGTTTCCATGCACCAATAGTTATGTTCCTGATCCTGGAGGGAGTGATCAGCTCATGGTACGGTGAGGAGGATCGTCCACCCGGATTCACCAGCAGTCTTTATAAGGACAAGGGAAAAAAGGCCCTGCTGCCTCTATATTTAGATGGGCTTTATTGGGCCTCTTGTCTTCGTTTCTCTCCCCCCTTCCTCCTGTGCTGCCGCTGTTAGAAATCTCTCACCAAAGCCATGTGGGCGGTCGGCCCTCCTCTCCATCGCAGCGAGGGGAGAGTGAGGCTGATAATGATCTGGGTGATAATAACAGAGGAGAGGAAACGAAAGAGAGATGGGGAGAGGATGGAGGGTGGATGACAGAGAAGTGGTGGGTGGTGAGAGAGGTGTTTTTCACTGTGTCTTCTTTGCTTCTCAATGACTGTTATCCACAGTGTCGGTAATGTCCTCTCTCTGCCCCACCATCCTAAAGCTCAGAGGAAGTCCTATCGAAAAAGCATGTTATCCATCCAGTCCCCTGATGTCCTGCAACTGATGGATTGGTCTTTTCCAGTCCCATTGCTCCAATTAACACACTTAATGGAGAAGCTGAAGTGGCAGACACTGTAGGAGGTGTGATGATATGAGCATAAAATATTGAAATATACATCCATACATAGTCCTATAGGTCCCTCCACATACCTCAGCTATCTGGCCTTATCTGCAAAGCAAAGCATATTTCTCAAGAGCTTTGACCTCTACTGTCCAAATTTTCCATCAATGACAAACAGCACTCTAACAAGGTCCACTCTTATGCACCTATCCCAGGCTATTATGCACCTATCTCTCTTTTTCTTATCTTACTTATTGCCTGGTGGGTATAACAAAGTATAGTAAAACAATAATGACAACTTGCCAGCTCTCAGGAGACTTTGCTGCAGAGGTGAAAAAAGAACAAAAAAGGCTTAAAATCAAATCAGATGGATACTAATGGGCTTGGCATGATTTGAGCCTTTACAAAGAAAAGTCTCATAAAACCTTGAGCAAACATAGGCTGAGAATTGCCCTTCTGAGTATTAACGACTCATTATATCGACTTAAATTGTTGGCTGGGGTCTCGGGTGTAACAGCAATCAAACATAATGCCTTTCTTCAGTCTCTAATCCAGATCTCACCAAATCTTATCAGATTTGTATCAAATTCACTTTAATCTTCTTGTTAGATAGCAAGAAGCTGCTGTGCTAGCACCCAGTGAGGCTGAACATAATTAGGCACAGTGGTGCCTTAAGCTAAAGCTAATGCTAGCACAGCAACATATTCACAGAGACAAGGCTGATGTGTAGCTACTATAATTTTAACCCCTTAAAACCCATTTCCCCAGGAAGGGTTGGGTTGGACAAAAACCTTTTTTCTCCTCCAAAGGTAACAACAGAAGAACTGTAAGGCTAAATTGTAGAAGACCTATTATTAAAGGTTACACTGTCTAGTTTTTGAAAATTGTGGCTTCATGTGTCAAAAAAAAAACAATCTAAACTACATAAACTCAAACTAAAACTTTTTGTGGATTAGACTGAATTTAACCGGCGAGAAAATGGCTTTGACAAGATTAACCGAAATGTTAGCATGCTAAAAAGAGCTGTCAAAGTTAACTCCATTGTATTGTCCCACCTCCAGTAGGGTCCCCACCAAAATACTAACAATTGTTAGATGCCACTTCTTTGTGTCTGATACTGATTCCAATCCAGCCAACTTGAATATTTGCACATACCACTGACAGGACCACGTAAAGCATTTTGCTTTCATTCATATATAAAGGTAGAGGTGGTATCAAACTGATCCATGAAAGGGCCAGTGAGGCTGAAGGTTTTCATTCCAGCCAAGCAAAAGCAAACCTGACTGATCTCATTCTATCACCTGAACTTTCTTCACTCAGTCGAATCGTTGTATCAAGTTTTTGCACTTGCTAAGCTAAAAAAAAAAAATGCAGCCACATAGCCCTTCTATGAATCAATCTGACACCTCTGATCTGGTAGATGTTGAGATATTTCACAAGTGTAAAGTTTGACTTGAGGAATAGTCTCCTACCACTCTGAAGGCAAATGATCCAATAATTGTTAAAATATTTCAGCCTCGGAACAAAGCAGTGGACTGTCCAATAAATGTGCCTCACCATCCAGAAAGCTAATGCACTTACACCTTGTAGACAGTTGGACTTTTTTTTTTACTGTCAGTGTTGTGTCTCAAATACAATAAGTTAATGTCTTGTCTCTGGCTTATTGTGTATTAATGTTGTACAAACTACCCCGGATAGCATGACAAGCTGGAACGAGGACCCAAGAATCTTTGTCCTTACGTCACCTGCAAGCAAAGCCCAGACAGGTGGGCAGAATGAGGCAAAAACATTTGCATATGCGCTGCCAAATTCAGGAGATACACAAAAAGCATCAACTGCCATGCAAATGAGAGGCAAATGAGATTCAAACCAGGACTAAGGTAAAGGAGGTAGCAAAGAGGTAAGCGCACAGTCGTGTTTTAGTGTGACTAAATCCCCATGCATCCATGCACTCTTTTAAGTAGATGACTGAAGGCTAAAAGGTCTAGCAAGTTTTACCACAGCAGCAACAGCAGCCCTCTGGGGACGGACAAACCATGACATCAGAATAGTGGAAGCAGCGCTGAAGACAATAGTTCTCTGTGCGGGAGTAAGGCTGAGGCGTGGCCTGGCTGGACAGAGGGTCTTCTCAGTGGAGCGACCAGCCTCAGCAGCTGTCTCAACCTCTGTCTGTATCTCTGTCACACATACAATTTCAATTTAGCATGAAAGCTGACATAGCATTAGGACAAAGGATCGACGGATTTATGGTAAATCCCTTTACTCCTATGTATCAGTGTGTGTGTGTGTGTGTGTGTGTGTGTGTGTGTGTGTGTGTGTGTGTGTGTGTGTGTGTGTCAGCCTCTGTCCATGGTCGGATCCAGCTCAGGAACGCAGAGATGGAGGTGGAGTAGGAGGAGAGCCCCAGCGAGAGAAACATAGTTCGAACAGGCAAAACAAAGAGCCAATGGACAGAAAGGCCCCACTGACAGTAGGTCTGGGGTGATAGATAAGTGTGTGTGCATGCTCATGTAAATACATAATACACAGCCTGCCCCCACCAGAGCATAGTATAAACTTTCTGTTTTCTCATAATTGCCTGAGGGGATACAGAGGAATCTTCCAGAGATACACGTTTTGTGCTGGAAGTTCAACATTTACTCAGACCCTTCAGTGGAGAAGCCGTCTACTTAAACAGCAGTAAAAGTTTACAGGTCATGACAGAGAGGAGTGAAGAAGCTCACCACGAAGCTGAATTTCACATGAGGAGAGTAGAGAGTGGAGCTTAATCTGAAGTTAGAGCCTCTCAGTTCTCTCGGGGACACAACACCTGGGTTGTCAAAAGCAGTCCAGCTAGCCTTTAAAATCCAGCTCAATAAGGGATGTGCAAACAGCAGATGAGAATCATTGAGCATGTATGAGCAGTGCATCAACACAAAACCCACCTGCCCTTCAGTTTAGGTCTAATGACAACAAATGCAACAAAAGCCCTGTGCAATACACCCAGCCTCGAGGGGCCGCCACAGCTATTTATTCAGCCTCTCATTCACCCGTGAGGCAGATTCAATAGGTCTGTATGTTATTAAAAGCATTCATACACACGGGCTGATGGCATTATGAATTTGTGTAGAGGACATGGACCTTAACTGAGGGGGGGGCTTAAATTGATGATTGGGTCATTGTTGCAGCCTGCAGCCTGGCTGTAAGCTCTGTGCTCTGCACAAGGACACTGAACATGAGCTTTTATTTTGAAGCAACCAGTTCTGAAAAGATGCTTTAGCTGTATTATAATGAATTTAGTCAGTTTCCCTACACCAACTTGCCAGTTTTGTTGCTGATATGCATGCAGGAACTTGTGCTACATGTCTGGAGAGTTAAAATAAAATTATTTTAAAGAAAAACACTGCAGGTAAATAGGGAAACATTTTTAAAAGATATATCTATGAAACCTCCTCAGTTGAAAAAAAAAAGTATAGTCTTAATGTGTAGCATTAGGGTGACCTACCCTAACCCTAAGTTACATAAAGACTATACATGTTTTTTGTACAATTAGTTTTTAAACCACTTTATAATACAGAGGATGCACCATTTCATTGAATATGTGCTTATTTGGATAGATTTCAACAGCAGATATGTGATTACTGGATATAGCCAGGTGCAAAATTTATTGTTTCATTTTGCTGAAACTTTCAATTAAAAGTTGTTTTTTTGTGTGCAGAACGGGTTTTGAATAACTCTTTGAATTGCTATATTATCCAGAAGTGTGTCAAATGCTTTGCTTTTATACTCAAATTAAATGAATCATGTTTGCTTTTATGAATAAATTATTGTATAAATCAGGTTATGCATGACATGTATGCAAACCCCTTGGTAAAAATCTTTAGAATATAGATGATGATAGAATGATATGTCGGGTGTATGTGAGCGCTACAACATTATTGATTTGTAGCTCAGAGTGATGATGATTATTATTATAGATTTAAATGTGCAAATAAGTTATTATTTAATGTTAACTATTGATAAATTTACAAGAAATCTGCAGACACCACCAGGTAAAGTGCTGTAAAGTAAACACCTTAATCTGTATTTCAGATGTTGTCTTCTCACAGCTGTTAAAAAAGGGAACACAGGACAATCTCAAATATTTATCAGTTCATGAAATCATGATGTTTTGCTTGTACTGTGTTGCCTTAAGGCTAAAGGTGTCATAGGTGCTGCCTTATAATGTTATATTAATAAAGAAACTGTATCACTAAAGGTGTTTGACAGTAACATGTACATCTCTATTCTTATCATTTTAAAATTGACATGCTTGCTTGGGCAGAGGGAGTTAAACAAACAGGGAGGTCGTAAAGAAAAACGATTTCACTTAAATATAGGAAACATTTTTTGGGAAAAAAGATTTTGAACAACTGACACTGCAGTTTGACGCTGGTGGACACATGCCTGCTGTGACCATGCGATAGTGGGTGAAAGAGCAGTGTGACTGGCTGTCGTGTGGTGAACCGAGTGACCCTCACACACAGCTGCACACTGTGAGACACACAGTCTGCTGCTTTATCCTGGGATCAACATCAGTGAGGAGATCTACAAGTGAAAACTGGACACACACAACACTGACGCACACTGTGTCAGGCTGATGTCAACCACAGGGGCCTTTGCTATGAAAACTCTGTGGGGCGGACAGTAAGCGGACAGTGACCGCCATCTAGTGGTGACTCAGTGAAGAGGAACTCTTTCCACAGTTATGCAAAGACTGCAGAAAAATATTTATTAGAAGGGAAAACAGAGACTAAAGGAAAGTGTGAGTGGTTGTTTGTCCCTATATGTGTCTGCCCTGTGATAGACTGGCTTCCTGTCCAGCGTGTACCCTACCTATTGCCCAATGTCAGCTGGGATTGGCTCCAGCTCCCCCCATACTCGGGCTCAGATAAGCAGTCAAGGATAATGAATGAATAAATGAATGAATGAATGAATGAATGAATCAATGAAT
>JAOWBC010000710.1:12051310-12072934 GCA_028566105.1 Hypoplectrus providencianus | reverse complement strand
AATGAATCAATGAATGAATCAATGAATGACAGCAAAGACCTGCATTAAGGTGTCAGGATAACACAGAACCCTTAGAGGACATGGACGGAAAGAAATACCCATCTGTCTAAATTGTGTAAAATACAAATTACTT
Organism: Hypoplectrus providencianus; assembly: GCA_028566105.1. Taxonomy (NCBI): domain Eukaryota; kingdom Metazoa; phylum Chordata; class Actinopteri; order Perciformes; family Serranidae; genus Hypoplectrus; species Hypoplectrus providencianus. The sequence continues at coordinate 12,072,801 of JAOWBC010000710.1, read as the reverse complement.
ATAGTAATACATAATACATTTATACATATTTACTAATGAGTCTTTGAGCTACCTCTCAAAAGGCTCCCCTCTTTAGTAATATCCCTGTAATATCAATGCAATGAAGACACATAAACAGTGGGACAAGCTAAGCTCTGATTTTATTTGCTTCAGACATTTAGTTCAGTTGACCCAAAATCATGGATTCTGTGCTGGTTTATATCCTTAATACGATATAGAGGTCAAAGTAATTAAAGCTCTATATACAAGGGAGGAACAGGGCTCACTCAGTGGTTTGAAACTGATGTTAAATAATATATATATATATATATATATATATATATGTGTGTGTGTGTGTGTGTGTCCTTACATTTGGTTTCTCCTGGTGAGGACTCCTTCAGTGTCTATCATTCAGGAGGCAGAATTAGATTTAGAGTGAAGGAATACAGATGTGATGCCAGGCTCTTACCTTGACAGGTTTCTCTGGGTGTCAGTACACAACTCAAAGTATATGAAGTAGGTCTTCATACATATATTTTACCGCAGAAGTTACATGTACTGAAAAAGTTTTTTATTTTTATGAAATACAAAATTCATTGCATGAGTTGCATCATAACAAATGTTTGCTGGCGTCCTCATGTCCTCCTGGAACCCCTGTGTTGCCACAAGGTAACAGCCTGTTTCATTTGATTTCCTGGAAATGGCATCACATCTTTTTTTCTCCTCTATCTCCAAAGAAGAGACATCAGATATTCTGCTCCCAGTGGACTTCCTGAATGATAGACACTGAAAGAGTCCCCATCAGGAGAAAAAGACTTCAATAATGCCAACAGCAGTGGTGAGGACAACAACTCCCATAATCCCAAATCACTGAACCTCACCTCTTTTTATGATTTTGACTGTAGTGGAAGAAAATTAAATACTGTGCCTTTATATTGTACTGATTTATTCAAACAGTCATGTGTATGTTTTCATAACATTTCAACAGTAAAAAGAAAATACAACATAGAAATACAACAAAGAAAAAAAAATCAACAAAAGTCTGATGTGTACTAAATGCTACTGATCCAAGGAGCATTCTGCTTTTCATGACAAACACTACTACAGAAATGTCCCTACTCAAATCACAGAGCTGCATAAACTGTATCATACACTATCATAAGTACAGCTGTTCACTGACCATCATCAGCTGTCACAGCACCTCGCATCGGTGTCACTCTGTGGGGAAAAGATGATTTTCCCAGGTTTATTTTTTATGGATAAAAACTGTTTTGTTATCCATCCAGTAACTTGAGGATGCTTTCCCTCTCCTTCAGTGCCTTCCAGGCCTGGTCTTTCTCTTTCTTGGTCGGAGTGCGTTTCTTCTGCCTAGCCGCCATGATTCGCCGAAATCCCTCCATGACTTCGTTGTCAGACACCCGGACTCTCTGCCTCAGCTCCTGCTTGCGCATCTCCTCTTTGGCCAGCCTGTGAAGCAGCAGGAAATACAAAGGTGGATGTGAAAAAACTGGTAATGGATTAGTCTTTAATTTACAAATTGGTTATTTTATGGGAACATTGCTGGTCTGTGTCCTCACCGGAGCAGCTCCTGCTTCCGCGCTCTGTTGTGTGCACTGAGGGCTTTGAGCTCTGCTTGTCTCTTCTGCAGCTCTGCTAGGACCTCGTCCTCAGAGTCTCCTCCCGGTCCAGGTCGCTCCTCCGAGTCCAGCAGCCCCTGAGCCACCAGCTCCTCTTTGATCCGAGCCTCCAGAGAACGTGTGTGAGGAACACTGGAGGGGGAAAGACAGACGAAGAAATTAGATACCTGATAGTTTAGGATGGAAACTTGACGCCTACATTGACCCTTGTGTCGTTCATGTCAGAGTGCCTCTGAGGACATACAAGACTAGATGAAACCAAACTCAACCAATGTATGGAAGTCTGGCCAGGCAGCCTCAGCCAAACAAGCATTAACATCTGTGTGTATGTGTAGTGATATAAACATATATTACATACAAACATTACATATAAATGTCTGGAGCACATTAATTCAATGATAGTTTATGAAATTACAACTGCAGACCTTCTTATTCTTAAAAAAAAAAACACATACAAAAAAAATTAATGATTAATGACAAAACTGTTGGACAAAAGCTTTCATCAGGAAAAGTAATAAAGTTGAATCCGGCCAATTTGTGGCGCTTGGTCTTCATCGTGTGGGGCTGCGCCACACATTGGTCTATGTATGGGAAAAACGGTTGCATCCCATGAAGCCAAACTTCCAAGAAGTTTTAAGTGCTTTATATTGTAGTAAAAAAAATTTGCAAGAATTGAAAATTGCAAGTCATACAAAACAGGAGCAAAAAACGCCCCAGAAACGATCTGGCGTTCAGAGTGTTAACCCATGATGGCTGTCTGGGCTGAGCATGTGGTTTGTAGGGTAGCACTACCTGGACACAAGTTGGGGCCTGAACATCCCCGGCTGGGTCGTTTGGAGGAGGGGGTCTGATTATTGAAAGACCCGAAACCCCCCATGATCCCAGCTTACATCACTGAGCATGTGTCAAGGTGCACCGAGAGGTTTATTTAGAACTGTGTTCTAAGTCAGATACTGGGGTTGGTGTGTGAGTGTGACTGGTGCGTGAACATAAAATACAAATATGCCAAGCTGTGTAATGTAGAGAAGTGATCTTAGTGCTTGTGATAAACCATACATTTATTAGCTGCTGCACAAATACCTAAAGGCTTTTCCCTGACTGCGAGGAGAAGTCCCAGCTCCATCATTAGCATCCTTCCCTGAAATGTCAGGAATAGGAGAATCCTCCATGGGGGATATAATGTTTTCCTGAAAGAAAAAAAAATGTTTCAGAAGTCACATCTTACTGAGTCATTTTTGTTTCATGCTTGATGAAGACGATGATGACAATCTACTGACCTCAACAAGGGCCTGGAGCAGACGCTGTGTGAGGGGACCAAAGGGACATCCATCTTCTGGTGATTCGTGTTGGGACTCCGACTTTTTTAAAAGGGAGTCCACATCTTTTGCATCCAACTCAGACAGCGGCCCTCCCATGAGGCTCTTTTTCTTGTCGTTGGCTCGCGCTCCTTCCCTCTGCTCCTCTAGCAGATCCTCCTGAGCCCACCGCTGGGAGTAATGTTTCCCCAGAGCTGGAATCTACAATTAAAAACAGACATTACCAAAGCTCAACACTCATCTAAATAACACAAGACAATAATAAGGCCCTGAATGTCAGCCATGCCACAAATTAATTTCGGTATAACAAAAATATACAGCTTTTAATGTCATACTTTGAAATACTCTGCCTCATCCTCCGGTGGTTTCAGAAGCTCTTCTAGTAATCGTATTTCTTCATTTGTGATATCAGCACAGTATGGCTCCACTGACGCCCAAAATCTGAAAAATAAAAGCATTTCAAACACAGACATACGTAAACAAATCGCACCCACATCAGGTTCATTTTAACTAGAGCACACTACAGCATGAAACTAGCCACTGATACGGCTTGCGGGACAGAAGCACTGTAGCAAAGCAAACACAGAACTGAGAGATGTCATGAGGAGCTCTTGGTGCTGACCTGTTGGGTGCGTCATTTTTAGGAGTGCGGGGAATGTCTTGAGGATCGTCAGTAAATTCATACTCTTGGACTTTAGGCTGCAGATTTTTGGATTTGGGTCTGCCAGGACCTGGACCTGGTGCATGTCCACCTTTTCCATCCAACTTCTGTTTCTTTGGTTTGTGGCGAGAGGAGGCAGCTGGGTCTGGGTCTTTCCCCAGCTTCAGAAAGCGCTTGTCTCCTTTCTTGTCCTGCCAGTCTGTGAGGATCTGGGATGCAGTACAGAAACACAGTTACAAAGAGAAACCAACAAGATAAGCAACATTAGGAGTGGTGAACCGTCTGGGCTTCACAGTTACAGCGAACCCAATGCAACAAAGAAGTTAAATGAAGCAGGGAGTTTACAACTTTCTCCCACCTGTCTTTGCTCCTCCAAGGCTCTGAGGCGGCGGCTGGCTGAGGACAGCAGTGTCTCCAGCTCCAGCTGCAGAGTGTCCAGCTCCTCAATGCCAATGCCATCGTCCTCTGAGCGGCCGAGCACAGCAGTGTAGCGGGGACACACCTTCACATGCTCGACCGGCTTAAAGTCGTAGTATTTTAGTGGGGGACAGTCCTTCAGCTCACTCATGATGTGAGGCAGAGACCAGCTGGCAAAGTCTGAATTACCTGCAGAAAAGAAGGCGGACAGTGTTGGTAATATTGGAGGATGTGACTCACAAAGACAGTGGTGTCCACATGGGAAACAGCTAGTATGTGCCTCTTTATTATATACACACAGTAAACACACATTCAAACGCACGCAGTCGGACACACGTACTCTCAGGTCTGCATCAAAGACCGCGAGCGCGCTGGGCCCAAGCTGCCACAATTACTCTTGCATTTTAATAATGGTTGTTATTCTTATAATTTTGAGCACAGATATTTTACAATGATACGTTTACAAATTACAAGTCACGAGCGGTGCTTACAAAAAGCTTGTATATTTATTTGTTAATCGTTAGGAGCAGCGATATTTACCGTCAGTGAATGGTGGCCATGATGGAAAAAACCATTATGATCAAAGAGGGGTGAAAAATAAGTCTAAACTATAGGAGGAATAACTTCTAACTAAAAACATTACAAAAAAGATCTTAACATAAAGAAACGTTACAAAAAAAGTAACGAACATGTCAGCTCTTCGTCTATCAAAATAAAAGTAAGGAGTCGTAAATATATTAGCCTATTGCAAGAATGGTATAATCGGAGGAAACCATGTTGTGTCTTACGGTGCAATGAAAACAATTACCGCTAACCCCACAATTCGGATATTTTACTGGGTCATTTTTAGGTTATACCCTTGTTATTTCCATCTATGATTAAAGATGTTACAAAAGGTCAACATGACGTCTGAACCAACGGTCACAGTTTGATATGCCCCCCGTTCACAGACCGGAATGGACGCACCTGGAGGTACGCTCGTTTCATAGCAAACAAACTACCAAATGGGCGGAGTCATAAGGGCAAACAGCCGCATTTCTGGTGCGTGAAAGAACCCGCCTCTTCAAACGAAGAGCTAGATTAAAAACGAGCGCATTCTGACTGGACTAGACGATGTAGGATTTACGGAAGAGTAGTCCCAGGCGTGGCTGAGGAACTTCCGTCTTTTACAGCTCAAAAATGGTAAGTCTCTTGCACTAAATGTATCTTCATACTTCATTATTTGATCATTTATCTTCGCTAACTGGGGCTACATTTAAGGCGACGTTAGCTAGCTAGCGTCGTGTTTCTCATAGACGATGTTTCTGGTTTGCTGCAATGGAATGAGAGGACGGGCATCCTTGATATGCTTTGCAGAAAGTGATCGAGTTGAGCTGTCTTTTCCTCTCGGCCCGCTTTCCTCCTCGTAACTATGCCTGCTAGCTGCCTCGAAGCTCTGTCAATAGAAGACTGAAAGTTGTGTATATGTTGCTTCTATAACATACATAATGATGCGAATTGGCATTGATAATTTGGACGAACTGCAATGTCAGTCTTCCATCCACTAATGGCAAAGCAAGCTAAATCATTCATGTTTAAAGGTTCCTCTTCGCATAACTGATACTTGTACCTTGATAGCGTTTACCACTGTTATTTAATTTTTTTGATATGGTTATTAGTAGTTTCATCTCCATAAAGGTGCAAACTGTAAGTGGGTTGTAACTGGGCAGTAGCCGCTGTAGTCCTACATACAGCTCTTTTTAGTTCCTGGTCCAACATGACCCTGCTGCTTGACTCACCCATAGTGGACTGGGTGGTTTAGTTTGCCCGTGGAGCCTGATCTAAATACTAAACGCATCATCCAGCAACAGCTCCTCTGCAGTGTGACCCACCCTTACATTTATCTTATACATTTTCTCCTTAGACAGCGACTCTGCGTCCCTACTTAAACGCTGTGAGGGCCACGCTGCAGGCGGCCCTCTGCCTGGAGAACTTCTCCTCTCAGGTGGTGGAGCGTCACAACAAGCCAGAGGTGGAGGTCAGGTAAGTTTGATCGTGGCATGTGTTTGGAGCAGTCTCAGTGGTTGTCCTCCTGCTTTGCAGTTTCTCCTGCCCTTAAGCTGTTTGCAGATCATCTACAGCTGTCACACAAGCGCAGGCTTGTGCAAACTTGCATAAGAAAATGTAAGAGGGAAAACTGACACAAGCATGGGCAAGGCTGTAAAATTGGCCGGCGGGGACTTGCTGCAGCCTGTTTGCAGGTGTCTTTCCATCACAATGAGAGGATTAAGAGTTTTTCAACTTTTGAGGTTTTTGTAGAGCCAGACAGGTTCTCCGTTAAAGTTTTTTTGTTATATCCCACCTTTTCTACAATCATGCAGCTGAAAGTGATTAACAAAGCAAGAATAAAACAACACAGACAAGAAAGTTAGACAAAAAACAATACAAATTACAAAAATTATGAATTTAAATGAAAGTCACAAGAATGAATAAAGCTTTAAAGAAAGACACAGGTAGAGGCACCTATGGTGGAAGCTTGGCCAAAAAGATGTCTTAAGGTTTCTTCTAAAATTGTCAAAATAGGCATACACTGTTTACTTTTAGGATCAAAAAGATGTAATAGTTTAAAACAGGAATAACCGTCAAGTTTTATTTGTAATGTCCGGTTTGTGTGGTGGTTACAGGAGCAGTAAGGAGCTGCTACTTCAGCCTGTGGTTATCAGCCGTAATGAAAAGGAGAAGGTTCTCATCGAGGGATCCATCAACTCTGTCAGAGTCAGCATTGCTGTCAAACAGGTGATTGTAAACAGTGTGCTTTTGACTCTTTCTAGTTATGAGCCATTCAAATTTCCTCATTTTCTTTCACAGTCTAATCTGCATTTAAACATATCTCACAGGCTGATGAGATTGAGAAGATCCTGTGCCACAAGTTCATGCGCTTCATGATGATGAGAGCAGAGAACTTCTTCATTCTGAGGAGGAAACCAGTAGAGGTGAGAGAACAGAGATAGTATGGTGGTGAGAGTTAATCACTTATACTTACATAAATAAGCTAATTAAAGATATGACAAAAGAGGAAACAAAAAACAGGAAGAATCAGAAAAGTATGAGAATTTTCACAGGTTTTTCAGATTTCCTAGCACTTATGTACAAATATGAAATGCCTCAATGTTGGCAATGTGTATTGCATGATCCCAATTTCATAAAAAGAAATATTTTCTGTTGAATTCTAGCCAGTTGACCAGCCTTTCTGAATGACCTCTTGTACTGTGATTTCAGGGATATGATATTAGCTTCTTGATCACAAACTTCCACACGGAGCAGATGTACAAACACAAGCTGGTGGACTTTGTCATCCATTTCATGGAGGAGATCGACAAGGAGATCAGCGAGATGAAGCTGTCCGTTAATGCCAGGGCCCGTATCGTTGCTGAGGAATTCCTCAAGAACGTATGAAACTTTGTTCTCTGATTTTATGTCTAAAATGTGGACATTATGTTTTCTTTTTTTCTTATAAATGTCAGACTGAAAGCTTTTGACACTGACAATTTATTGTTAAGGACAGACATGCTCACACAAAAAAATAACTGGACTTCTCCTCTCCACAGTTCTGATGACAGTGTTGGTCCCACACATGCCAGGAAACTGCTCCAAGGGCCAATCAGCACAAGAGTGGATTAAACAGCCAATCAGCGAGGAGATGAGATGAGGGGAACATGACCAATCCGGCGATGACACCATTTGCGCTCTTCTCAAGTATTTCCCTGTACTCATGAATATCAATGACTGTATATAATGAAATATCTACCAGTTTCATTTTCAGCCACTTAGAACAAATCCCCAAACAAAGGCGGGTCCTTAAAGTATTAATTGAGTTGATAGTCATGAGTACAGGGGCATTGCGAACGCGTTGTTGCAAATAAAACGGCCAGGTTTTTGTATTTTGTCTATGTGAGTCTGCGTGTTCAGTCACTGTTGTTTCAAATTTGTCTCCAAAATTTCTCTGTTCAGGACACCCATGTTTTCAGAAAGTCTTTGTGGCGTTTAATCACAGACATGGAGCAAGAGCGGTCTGTAAAGAAGCCACCAAAACACATGTATGAAAATAATGAAATATAATAAAACACTTGTTTGTACCATTGGTGTTACTGTTTGAACTATATGAGCCTGCTGCTGCTGCTGAAACTATAAATGGATTTGTTGTGCTTTTGAGGAAGTTGGTTTTTTGTCAGCACTTTGGCCACATTTCACCTTCTACGGTCACTGTTGTTACAGCTGTGCTGAAGAGGAAGTTATAAAGAAGGCTGTGTGAAGCATTTAGGTTTTGCAGCATTGTTTCACATTTATATTGTAAAAATGATGTAACCATCTATTGCTTTAGAATATAGTAATATTTTTTTAATATAATGATACAGACAGTAGTTCACAGAGAAGATGGTTACATTTTCAAAATGAGATGAAATGTTTCAACCTGTCTTACTTTAAAAACTTTGCTCTGAAGTTTAGAGAAATGTTTAAGAAAAAGCACCCTAATAGTATATATTAATTTCCCCTTTCACTGAGATAGAGCTTTTAGCCAACCTCATACAGCATCACGTTTTTTTTTTTTGTTTTTTTTTTACAACTCGCACCTGTTACATTCAATGCAATTTTTAAAACCAGTTTTCACATTTTTCTGACTTTTCACCGAGAGAGTGCCATCAGATTAATAAAAAAATAAATAATTAGTAACTAATTGGTTAAACCCATAATGACAGAGATAATGACAGATTGCTTTATAAAAATATCATCTTTATTATAGTGGAGCTGGGCAGACATTTTTAGTCATGAACACCAACAGCTTTAATATAATATATTTAGCAATTTTAATACTTTGTGTACTCAGTTGTGTTCTTCACAAAAAGTGTTTAAATTTCTATGTGTAGAATAATCAAGAGGAAGCCATGTTTTGATTTACCCATAAGTATAAAATTTAAGTTTGTTTTTCACCATAGAAAATGTAATAATAACCCAGCTTATTCATTGAATATCCACATAGTCAAAATAGTAAGCTTCATAGTAGGTTTGTAACCTTCAAATTGCACATAATCACTGAAGTCACAGTCACAATAGACAATGATTGCACAACACAGTAACATGTCAAACGTAGCAGAAATATTATTTGATGACACCACGTGATAAATAATTTAACCTTCAGTGTTAATTCTACAGCTCAACAATATCCACACTGGAACTGAACTCAATATACAGCAGCAACAGACAGACTGCTGAAGTCCCTCTGAGCAACAACAACAGTTTGAGAAATCATCCAGACCAGGACCATAAATCATCCATGCTCAGTGCCACACTGATCACTGAGGCTCCTTCAAATAAACAGAAAGACAGACTTCAGGGGTACAGGGCTGTGTGTGTGAGTGTGTGTGTGTAGCAGATGTGATGGAGGAGGACGGAGGCAGACGGTCACCATGGTGAGCAGGGTGTGCAGAGTGGACAAGTGAAACGGGCACAAGAGTCGGTCAGCAGAGGTCACAGTGCAGTCAGAGGTGAGGAGGGACGGTCTGCAGGGCGTCTTCAGTCGTACGATGGATGTTCACATTCTGGAAGAGGAAGAACTCAGTGTTAGATAGGGTTTCAGTGATATTACACATGTACTTACATTCATAGCAGGTAGAGAAAAGGGTTGCAATGTAGTTACCATACATAAACATATACAGTGTTACAGTGATAAAGTCAGGGATGCCAATATGAGTAAAATATGCAATATATGGTAATGCATTAAAACTCTCTGTTCAGCCTTTCTGCTGCTGAAATTAAAAAAATGCATATTGAAAAACCTGAACAGAACACAAAAGTACACATAATTACATTTCGAAGTGCAGTTTCTCTTCTTCAACTGACTTTAACTAAAAAGTCATGCAATAAACATTTTGCTTTTTTTTTATTGGACTAAATCCAATTCCTATGCTCTACTGACATTAACATTGTTTTTGCACTTGTGTACTATGGTTGGTCTGTAGTCTGTATATGGCATTTATATCCTGTTTTTGAGTGATTAGTTGGGGAACCACAGCTGATTCGTCCTCTTTGAAACTTAGAGCTCTCTAATGTGCATTTCACCTGACTGACTTTACAGATGCTGCCATTAAAAACATGATCCATTGCGGCAGCAGTGTTTCCCATTGTGATCATTTGGATACCATGAACTTGGTGTTCTGGTTAACTTTACCTTGTTCTTCCTCAGTATAATCATTTTAATTTAATAGACTATGTAAGCCTTTTCACAAAGTGCCAGTGTTATAAGCTGTAAAAAAAAACCATTTTGCCATCACTGAATTGCAGCAGAAAGAAATGTGTGTGTGACACAGTGAGTGTTTTGTTCAGGCCGATGAATAACAGCTAGTGGGGTCTCTGCATATAAATGACTAGGAAACCCTCTGAGAGTTCAGTGCACAGCAGCATGAGCAGGAAGGCCCCTGATCTGAACATCTGATCTGTGGAGAGCACAGACAGGAAGGAAGCAGTGAGCTGCTTTAGGTCTACCAGTAGTCCAGTATTCAGCTCACATTATGAGATTCATTTAATCCCAACATTTATATTTGTGGCAGAAATCTACCTCTCTGATGTCAAAGAGAAAAACTGTTTTGTAAAATGAAGCACAAACAGTGTGGTAATCATACATGAAATGGTTGAGTGGAGTTTATTTAGAAACAAACAGAAATATCACCTATTACGTCTGATCAGTGATAAACTGAATTAAACTTCACATTGAACAAAAACAATAAAACCAAGTGTCTGTAGCTACAGGATCTTCATCAGACAGTGTTAAAACTAGATACAAACTGTAATAGAGGACATTTAATACGGAAAAATAAACAGTTGATTAATGTGCAAAATATAAGAAGGCACAACTTGCTTTGTGTTGTGCACTGCTGTGAAACTGAGATGAGGTCCTGACGTCTTCAGACAGAAATATAAAGTGATGAGACACTGCTAAAAGTGAACAATGTAAAATCACTTCAACAGACAAGATGAGTAAGAAAACAATCCCTAATAATTACTTCAATAATTAAAAAAAGAAAAAAAGGTGCTGAAGGTTTCATTGCTTCACAGTTGAGATAACAGCATCAGTTAAAAAAAAAAAACTCTTTCCAAAAATAGGAGAACGTGCTCGAGATCCGTGTCATAGGATCAATAATCAAAATTAGAAACTGGATTCCAGTCAATTACCACCATCATCATGTCTTAGAGTAAAAGTGGAGAAAAAAAAAACTGAAGATCAGAGCAGTGAAGAATGATTCAATCAAAGGGAGGTGGAGGAAAGACTAGAGGCTGCTGACTGCCAGGTACTTTGTGCGTCTCAAGGATTACAGTGTGCGTAAAGAGGGGAGGGGGGGGCTGAGGGGGTACTGCCTCATTGGTGAGCTGGCACTGTTAGCAAAGCCTCCTCTGACATCCGCGACACGTCTACGTTCTGTTTGATAAAAACACACACAAAGAGGGGGAGGGATCAAAACACATGGGAGAAAAGACATCCACTGCACAGACCCGGCCAAGACTCGGAAAGACCGATTCAGCTTAGAGGTGTGTTTTTGTTTCTGTCTTTCCATCACATTAAATCCTGTCTATTAAATGTTAGCAGTGCAAGTCAGGAGGAAACTTGCTTGAAACAATATCCAATCATTTTGTCTGCAACAAAAGTGAAAAAAGATCTGACAAATGATCTTGAAATCAAAAGCTTCTCCTGTATTTTATTCTATGGTTGACAAGCCTCATGTCACATAACTCATGTAAAGTCAAATAAATAAATATATTCACTGTCATAACACAGCCAACATTTGCACTGTGGCTAAATGCTTTTCTCAGTGCTCTTCATCATTAAATTCAGTAAGAAGCTGTAACATGATCCACTCAGAATGGATCAGGGTGAAAATGTTGAGCAATAACTTACTAAAGTACGAGACTTTGGTATCACCTGTTTTATTGTTGTTTAATTGTTCTTCATTCTTTCAGGAATAGAGGATTTGTCAATTTTGAAATTGTTTTTGGCTTCACAGGAGGATGATAATGCTTATAAATTCCCATTTAGTCGATGTCTCAACAGTCCTGCATGTCCTAACAATTTCTTGCCAAATACCCTTCCATTTAGATTTTTTTCCAGTCTAGAAAAGCATTGATGACCCCCTCAAACAGTCTCGAAAATATTTTGTAAGCCTCCTCTTTTTTTTTGGCTTTTCTCAGTGGTCAGATTTTCACTTCATGACCTCTGATCTGCTCCCAATCATGTTAACCCCTCAAATTGTGAAGTCAATTCAGCTTATTGTAGACATTTTTGTGCACAGGGAGTTCTTCTGCAGTTTCTTCTGTTCTAATTTAACTGGCTTTGACTCTTTCTGTCCTTTCATTTATCATCCTGGTTGAACCTCTGCACAGTGTTTCTGTTCTTCATCTCCTATCTTAAATGTGACACAGTGATGTTCAGCACCCGAGGCTGTTGGATCCACCTGACTGCGACCCATATGACCTTTAACACAGGGGCCAATCTCAAATGTGTGTGTGCTTCTTCGACATTATACCCACCTCTGGTTTTTCCCTGTGTGTGTTGACAGCATCCACATTTAAGCTGATTGACTCCACCTTACAGCCTGAGCGTGCAGACAGAACATTTGTTTCATTAGTTCAGTTAGCAGTAGAGGTTTTACTCTTCATCAGAAATAGATTAATTGTTAGATGCTCGTAGGAGAGCAGTCCTACCGTAGGCCACCGGTGTAAGCTTCAGCACAGTGTGCAGCGCACACTTCAGGTAAGGCAGCTCCTCTGTGCAAAGACAAAAACACACATTCATGAAACTACCTGAACAAATGTGAAATCTCAAACCTTGTACGGTATTTAATAGCACTTCTTTAAAATAAGGGATTTTTGATCTTCCAGTGTGTATCACTTCAGAAAAGAATGATTCCAGCTTTTTTTTTAACATTAGCAATTTGCCATTCACTGCTGTTCTGATTTAGCTTCAAAAATAAAATGTATACAGCAGTATTTTGTTAGTTTAGTATTGTGAATCAAAAGGAATGACAAATAATAACGTTGAATTATTTTTACATTTGGTTCAGTGTCCTGGTCTACAACACGGAAAGCAGGTCAATCAGCCAGAAGTGAAGCACAATCTGGGCTCTGTGAAAGTATGTCACAGCTCTACACTTAAATTGTCACACTGTTCAAAACATTTTGTCCAGTGCCTTATTTAAAGTGAGGCTTAAATATATTATTTCAGAGAAAATATTGTAAGCTCGCCCAGAATTAAAGTTAATGTGTTATCTGTAAATCCTACTGAACTGTTTTTATTATGAAAATGACCAATAAATACAAATACGAAATAATAAAAATAAAATAATTCTGATCTTGGGAATGGGACCATCCATGGAGCATGTGAATGCACCACTGTTCTCGGTGAAGGTCTGCACTGTCCTAGTACCATTCTGGTTTTCAGTCCTCCCTCTATGACTTTATCATCTTGCACTTGGTGAATTAAATGATTTCCTACATTCCCCACAGTACCATTCAACAATTTCTGAAGAATTCCAATAAACAAAAATTGTGCTTCTATGTGTAGTTATGTGTATATTTCAGTATAAGTGCCAGCACATGAGGTACAGTTGAAGCACTGACCTGCAGTCTTGTCCAGGAAATAAGCCAACAGGCAGCGCATGACAGCCTGATGACAGACGACCAACACGTTCTCTTGGCGCTCCAGCTCCATGATGACCGGCTCCAACCGCTGCACCAGGTCCTCGTAGGACTGAGTCCGAGGAGACACAAACATAGCAAATCAGACAGGCGGAAAGCAAAGGGAGATTTAATCTGAAATTAATCGTATTTTGAACAGATAACTAATAAAGTGCATGCTAAACACCGTTAAATTTTGAGTCATAAATAAAACTGAAAGAGCTGTAAATCTCTACATTAAAGTGTCCCAGCATCTTCCCAGTGAATCTCTCTGTCTCTGTCTCTACCTCTCTGTATCTCTCTCTAAACAGATTGACATTTCAGCAGGTGGAAAATCCATACAGGGTGTCTAGACCGACACTCACTTTAACAAGATTCCCCAAAGCCTTACATCAGCACTGGAACTAATGCCCATATCCATCTTCCTGTGTTAGAGTAATGGAGAGGTAATGGGATGGACTTAAAGTGAGAACACACCCGCGGGCATTCACGCACACACAGTAAATAGCCTGACCCAACATTTTTGGCACTCACAAAGCCACAGACTATTGTGATGTCTTTGTTTATTGCAATCTGGTGTTTAGCCAAATCTGTCTTAGAGGCTCATTAGCAGAGAATAAGTGGCCAGTGGCCATCTGGACGTAGTTTAATTATGTTTGTGGTTGCGTGTGAGCTTCTCTGAGTGTGTTCACAAAGGAAAACAGACTTTGGGAAATTCCTAAATTTTAACAAAGACACACTGTCCGCAAGCATGCATATTTACATAGAAAAAGACTTTTCGTTGTTATGTTTTAGCTAATAATGGGATGTGTTCATGTAACTGACCTCTCCCTTTGGATAGCGATAGCGGTATTTGTCCTGGTCCCTCAGAGCAAACTCCAGAGGATAGTGTTCCTGGATCTCCTCATACATCATCTCCTCACACACGCCCTGCAATGACATCACACACAGATTAAACTTCATCAACACAACACACATTTCAGCTAACAGCTGTGCTTAGCAGTATCACTCACTGCATCAATCTCGTTGAGGACCTTCCACTGTTCATAGGGCACATTAAGAGCCTCAGCGGTCTGGATGGTTCTCTTCATCTGACTGGTCCACACCTTCAGGTCACTGATGCCCTGCGACGTGATGAACTGGCTCAGCTTTTTCGCAAACTGTAGAGGGAAAAAAAAACCAACACATTTTTTTATTTATTCACTCATCTAGCAAAGTAAAAAACAAACAAACAAACAGACAGACTAAGACATTATTCTTGATGAAGAAATGCGATGTACCTCTTTGCCTCTCGGTGTGAGGCCCGAGTCTCCTCCGATTCGGCCGTTGACGTTGAGCTCGCTCTCACCGTGGCGGCACAGGTAGATGGAGCGTGGCGTGATGTGAATGTTCATGAGGTAGTAGACGATCCGGCTCTGGACGTGGTCCAGCACCCTGTTGACCAAGTAGCGCTGACCCACGTCCATGATTTTAATGTAGGAGAGATCCCTGAGGGGAGAGCACACACATCTTAGGCCTTCTGTTCAACACTGTTTGATGAAACTGAGCCAAAATCAGGTGACAGAGGTTAGAACCCTCGCTTAAATAACTGTTGTTAACCCTTGTTTAGGACTACAAATTATTTGCTACATAAACCATATAATCTTATTAAAAAGATTGATGGTAAAAACTTATAAGACATGAAAACCATCATTTCATCCACTGTAGAATGGCTACGAAGTCAATTCTATTTCAGACCAACACTCTGAACCTCAGAACTCAATGACCGGTTTAAAATACATGCTTTCTCTAAAAAAAAAAATATATATATATATATAACCCTTAACTAAAATTATTATAAGATTTCCATAATAATGATGGTCCTTGAAAGAATCATTTGATGTAAGATTCTGTCAGAAGCAGTCTCAACAAAAATCACTTTATTCTACATATCACATTTAAAAGAATAAGACAAAGTAGAGGGTGTAATAATGGCACCCACATTTTATTCCAAGTATTGGTAACAATTGGATCAATGTTGCATTTTTGAGTTCTCACTATTCCTACCATGACAAAGAGTGTAGGACTTTTCTTTAATTGCAGAAGAATGTGCAGGAGCAATATTAAAAAAAAAGAAGCCCCGACACTGCTATTTTCACCTGAGAGAAAATACTAAGCTACCACCCCATGGCTCAAATCACCACAGTTATTATGCTAAGCTTCTTATTTGGATATTTTTTCCAGCCACTACAGCTTTTCCTCACCTGTCCAGGACTTCATCAAGAGTCTGGTAGGAGTTCTCATAACACTTGATCCTCTTCATGAAATCTTCCACTGCTTCTTCTGTGTTACAGTTGGTGTAGTCGGGGCTACCCAGCTTCACTTGCTAGAGAAACAGCAGAGGAGTGAGGACACCATGGAGGGAAGGTCATTTTCTCTTCAGAAAAAAAAAATATCACAGGATAACTCACTAACACTTACCACTATGTTCTCCTGTATGACATCTGGGTCTTCACACACAGACTCAACAAAAAACACCTGACAGAGGAGAAATTACAGATATAACTTAGTATTGCCAATTAAATGTGGCATGTCCTCCAAAAATTGTGATACAAAAAGTTACCTTAAAGCCATTTTGCTCTGCAAACTCAATGATGGTTTCCCTTCTTTCTCTGGTGGTGTTTGTTGCATCAAAAACCTTTTCAACAGAGAGAACAAACACAGATAAGCTTTTCAGCTTTGCACACTGTGCCACTGAAACTCTTGTTCCTCCTTGTAGTGTTGATTATCTGTACACACTTTATTATAGACTTACGATAGGAGCAGAAGTTCAACTTCCAAAATTGTTCCTTGGGATTTATGTAGCCAATTGATCAAGAATTTAAAAATGTTATAATTAAAAAAAAAAATAGCCCTTGTAATATACAAGGTTTAATATTTGACCTACCGCAACTTGGCCTCCGTCTTCAGTCAGATACTGCCGCACATCGTTCAATGCTGCTGACGCACACTGTCTATAAAGATCGCAGATAACAGTCAAAAGTGTTACATGTTTGGTGGCTAAATAAATATTAAAGCAGTCTGATGGCAGTAGCCACTCTTACCGCCTGATCTTTAACCCTTCTTCATTGTCTGGACGGAAGAACTCAAAGGACTTGTAGATCTTCACAAACTCTCTCCTGTACTGCCCGACATTGAACTCTATGGGACAGATAGAGGCAAAGACTCTTTAGATAATCTTTTTGTTAGCATGTAACTTGTTTCACATGTTCTGAATTAATCCCCTTTACTCTCTAGAATTGATGCTTGATGCTAAATGTTATTGACTTAAGCCCCAGAAGTCCTACCTCTTGTGGGCACTCCGATCCAGTTCAGATAACGGGTGAGCTTCTTGGAGATATAGGTCTTCCCTCTGGCAGGAAGGCCCACTGTCACGATCAGGGTGGGACAGTTGGTCATACATACTGGAATGAAACAAATTAAGGATAGAAAGATTAAATCATGTGATGATCACACATAACGCACATGACAGTGTGTAAAACCTCAGAACAGCTGCAAATCAAATTCAAGATCTGCCCTCATACTATCTTGCATGTTACATATTTTATCAGAGATAGTAATATTTGATTGTGCGTAATAACGTGCATAATCCAGTGTTATCTGCTGTGAAGTCAAAGTCCCATCTAACTACTCTAAAAATGCAGTCAGCTAGGAGCAGAGGTCACTGTGGCACCAAGCTGTGCCGGAGAAGTTGTGAAACACTATATTTAAATAACTCAAGACATCTGGAGGGAAGCAACAGCTAGTTTCCACACTCAGTGCTGGTGTGCATACCAAAATAACTGGGTCAGAGGTTTTTTATGGGTTCTGTTTCACCATATGTAGATCCTGAAAAGAAATGTTAATTTCCAAACATTCTCTGTTTGTAAAAACGTGGGAAACTACCTGAAGAACTGAAAGAAGATGGCCCAACCTTGTTCAAATAGGCCTGGTGCATGCAATGCATAGGTAGCTTTCACTGCCTCCCTTCTTGTGATGTTTAATTGACATTGCCAACCGAACGTCTCCACCCAAACAAACCGCCACGAGGTCATTATTCCACTTGTATATTGCACTTTTTTAATTTTATTTTAAGGCCAGAGCGATGAGACACAGAAATTACCTATGTGAGCGCAGATAAAATGCAGCATCCACAGGGGGCAAAACACTCACATGACTGCAGGGAAACAATTCCTGTTTACCAATAACTGGACTTGGCATGGAGTAACAATGAGATGAGCAGACCAAACCAGTCCTTTCTCCTCGATGCGAGCAACCTTCATCTGCGGCGAACATCATGTGAGTCCTTATATAACGTGTGAGCCAGATGGCTGCAGCACCAGCAAGACATCTGAACTCTGCGAACTGGGGTCCATGCGTTAAACCGTGAAAACGTTAGCAAAAACTCAGCACACCGAAATATCGTTAGGCTAAAGTTACACGCAGACTCTCGGATTGGCGTCAATGTCTAAATTGTATTTCTGGCAGCGTACTTGCAAATGCAAACAACGAACCTCAAACAAGAGAAACGGTAGATATTCATTCACACATTGATGAAATAGCTACACTAATGCTAACAACTGTCGCCACGTCGTCATACGCACCCTTTCTTTGAGAAATGTGTTTTTCAGGAAGGCCATTTTTACACGGCATCCAGATCTTTTTGAGCGGGTTTTGGGTGAGTTCCCGCGGATTTGACGGTGTTTTGTCCTCCATTCCGTCTGGCGGTGGTGTGGAGGCAGCCGCGGCGGAGACACGGGGCTTTTTCCCGTGATGCTGCTCTGATGGTGACCGGTGTTTCATCCGCGCTGCTCTGCGGAGGTGATGGAGATGATCTTGTCGCCCGGTCTCTCCCTCAGTGCTGCTATCACGTGCTCCAGTCTGGCCACAATGAAACCCAACGGTCGGTCGTAATGGACGCAGTGCGGGCGCAGGATATGTTCTGCTTTACCGTAAGCGACTGAGGTGTGCTGAGGGCTCAGCCACAAAACAAATAATGCTAAAGGCACCAAGACAGCGTAGAGCGGAAAAACAATGTAACAATTTAAAGAAAAATACTCTAATATGGGCTTCATTGCTACATTGTTTCACATGCATTTTTTAAACAACAATTACAGCAAAATGTTTGACATGTTAAAACAAGAACTGCAAAAGATGTGTAACTTATAAAAAATAATGATGAATACAGGAAACTGGGGCATATATGTATTATGATTTTTATTGGCTGTAAAAGGCCTATTGTGGTGTTGCCAGGTACTATTGTACCCATTGTGGGTCAAAAATTCACTAAAATTTTTATCTCTGGTTTTGTCCTCACCAACTCTTAAGGGTAAATATCTGGTTTGTTTGCTACTAAATGCCCCACTGTCTTTATCAGATAGTAGCTAAGTCATCTGCTGTTTGTGTAGCAAATGGAAAGCAGCTGTCTGCTATTATTTAGCAGAAGAAAACTAAAAAAATGTTTGAGCCAAAATGGCAGCAGCCACTGGTTCTAGCTATGCTAATGTTGCCTACAGAGTTGCCAATGCTAACTATAGCAACCAACTATAGCAACCAGAGACACCACTGTGCTTATGTGGGATAAATTATCTATACAGTCTGTGGTGCTAACATGGGCACAGCCAAGCTGGCTACCAAGACAAAGAACACAGAAGCTCGGATTTCAACACAGAGGGACCCTGACTTCAGCTCTTGACAGCATGCCATAAATCAATTTAATCTTTACATTAAAAAATATATTTGTTTACCGCTGTGTTAATGTTGTGTATATTGAATATATCCCCTTCAACTGAAGGAACAACAAAAACAACCAAAAACATTTAAATAAAACACGCATTGATGGATTTTAAGACACTACAATTTAGTTTTAGTCTTACTGAAAATATATGCAATAGAAAAAATAACAGTACAGAACATGACCTGCTGTTTAGGGGTCAGGATGGTGATTTTACCCTTAAAGTCTTTGAACACATCAAATAAAGTGAATTTTGAGAGAGCTGCGACAAAAGTGCTGATGGAAAGCTTGAAATGCTCTCTTTTCCATACACCCACATGTTGCCTGATTTCACCTCTCCTGAACACTGTGTGGGTGTGTAGGATTAGACTTGATTCACATTTTCCTCACTCTCTTCCTATACCTATCAGGTGGAATGAGTAAAACAAGTATTCTTAATGGCTCTATTTTTTTCTATTTTTCTGTCAATTGACCCTCCTAAATCCTGCACAGTGGTTCTTTAACTCCACTTGAAGATACAAAATACACAATACTTGTCTGTTATTTATTTATTTTTACAAATTTGTCCTTTTTGTTGATTTTAAATTGAACCAACAATTGGCACTTTTCCCCAGTAATAACATCAATATTCAATATTATCATTAAGTATGACTGTTTTCATGTAGCTGCTCCAGTATTAGTGTCTTACTTGGACAAAACAGAATGCAGCTATTGAAGATGTTTTTAGTTGTTTGTTTACTATTATGGCATGTCAAAAATATATTCAGTGAAATAGATCTATAATGCTATCTTTACTATCCCTTGGTACTGCAAGATGGATATAATTTGCAAAATGTTTCAACATCTTTTTCCTGTTCTTATTGAGGGCATTCAAGGTAATCCCACCAAGCATGAGCTGACAATGTCCATCAGATGGCAGCATTACTCCTCCACTCTCCTAATACTTCAGTCTGTCTGTCCGTCAGACTTGTAAACCACCAGTTTGTAAGAAGCACCTGTCATGCAATCAAACTCAAGAGCCCTGCAACAAATTCTCTCCCATTCTATTTAATACAGACATTATGCTTATAATGTTGATAACGTTTGAGGAGGAAAGCTGTTTGTGTAAAGTACTTGTATGAAGGTGTTTCTAATATTCTGTCCTCTTCAGGTGAACAAGGTGCTCCAGTAACTCCACTGTCGCCTAACAAATAACCATGGAGATAGATCTACACTAATGTAGTGTCAACAAATACTGAACACTGTGTGCTTTAAAAGACAGGAGATTTTCTAGTGGTGTTGTATTTGAGGTTAGTCAGCCTGAGTTCATGTTTGTATTTTCCTTATCTGAAGCACTGATTATATGAGGCGTTAGTCAGTCTTGACAGCAAAAGGGCCTGTGACCTAAATGGAGATTTTCTAATTAAATAGCTCCTAGTCTCTCAAATTCCCTGACTGCTGGTAGACTGAAATATATGTCAGGTTCATCAGGTCCACAAAAAAATGGCACACTAACTCATGCTCGGGATATATATTTTTAGCCATAAGCACATACTGGCACAAAAGTTGGTCAGGCAACATTTATAAAGTGACTTATCTTATCTTCATAAAGCTTGGGTAGCCTGTGCGGAAACAGCAGCAGGCAGTCATTTATGTGTAGAGTGTGGGGGGTGTATCAGAGAGTTTGGAAGGGGGCTAAATCTTGTGCATACTTTACAGTGGGACAAGAACAGGAAACAGCTCTCCTCCTGAGCTCCTCCTCCTCCCAGCAGCTGCCAGGCTCTGATTGCAGCTAACAGCCTTTAGCTGTCCTATAGCCTGCTGGACAAGTCATCTCCCAATATAGTATGTTAACATTTACACTCGGCAGCAAACCAACATGCACCACTCTGAGAGATCGCTTCATCTCATCAACCAACACTCAGTTCTTAGAGGACATGTATGTGATCGCAGCAGCTTATCACTAGCTGTACATCCATCAACAAATATAGAAATCACAAAGCATCAACCCCTGCAGCGGCATCTCAATCACGATCAGTGTGAAGGAA
>JAOWBC010000710.1:12027923-12041354 GCA_028566105.1 Hypoplectrus providencianus | reverse complement strand
TTCATTTGACACACACACACACGCACACACACACACACACACACACACACACACACACACACACACACACACACACAACATTTGTGGTAAGATCCACACTGGCCCCCAGCCAAGCCCATACCCAGTACTCACAGGATGTACATGATGACACCCAGAGACCACATGTCACATGACTTGTCATATTTCTCGGGGCCCAAAACCTCAGGAGCTTATCATTAACAAAACACAAACACACAGAAACAGATAAAATGCAGATCAGTGGTGTAAAAAAATATAACTTTTACGGCCCGGTCAAACCCGGTTAATGACCTTTATTTAAAAAACAAAATTAAAAAAACCCATGAAGTAACTTACCCACATAGTAGGGTGTATAACAGGGGGTCTGCAGGGGGTTGTGCAGCGTCGTCTCCTTAGCAAAGCCAAAGTCTGTTAGCTTAAGGACCGCGTTTCTTTCTTTAGTGGTGTACAGCAGGTTCTCTGGCTGGTTAGGAGGCAGAAGATGTGTAATGTAGTTGATACAGAAATGTTTACCAAAATAATCTTAAATAACAAATAAATTATGTTTTTTGGAATTGGGTGGATATGTTGATCTTTCAGCACCTTGATGTCTCTGTGTGCGATGTTAATGTTGTGGAGGTAGTCGATGGCCGTGCCGATGTCCCTCATAATCTCAGAAGCCTCTGGGAGGAAAAAGGTCAAACACACTCTCTCAAACCAGAAGCAATACCAGTATCACACAAGGAAAGGGACAAAGAAAAGGAGATCATGTGACAGAAAGGAACAAACTTATATCTTATGTTTTATCCTGTACTTCCCTGTCTGATGTTTTCCAAGGTGCCTGCCTTATGTCCATCTTCCCTGGAAATAATGGTTCATTCATCTCCCTCACACTTCCTGTGATGTGTTTATAACACAGTCCATCAGTCCTCACCTTTCTCAGTGAAAGCCTGGTCTCCTCTGGCCTGGATTCGGCTGAACAGCTCTCCCCCCTCCATGCTGAAGACACACAAGAGCACACAAGTTAATATCATTCAAGTGTTTGAGCACTTCTAAAAAAAATCTCTGTATATGTGACCCCTGAGCAGATCATTTCAAAAGCCTGACAGGAAAGGGAAAAATCAAAATAAAGTTTGGCCTTTTTTAATGTGTAAAAACAAGTAAAAATTGCCAGGTAAAAGTACCTTTTATGTTATACACAACAAGAAAACACAAATGAACTACTTGTTCACTTCAGCCTCTTGTGATAAACATGAGACTTACAACAATAAAAAACATTTTTTCATAATATTCTGCCAAAATGAATGTTAAATGCAGTGTAGTGAAGACACAAAGAAACAATAATATGATATGAAATAAAACTGTTTCTTTGACATCTACATTTGAGCAAAGCACCAGAGTTACATGATTACAGATATAAACTCCACTGACGTAACCATGGAGTTGAATTACAACAAATTTTTACTATAATTTGCATGCAGTGATACAGGTAGAAATAATAACACAATAAAATTGTATATTTTAAACATCTTCAATTGTTTTACACTGTGAGCCGTTGGGTCAGATTTTAATGGAAGTCCTTGAATGGAAGATGATTCAGAGGTAAAAACACTCGGGGGGTCACCTGATGATTTCAGTTTTGCTGGGAGGACTGACAAGTAAAAATTAAATTCCCAAAATACTGACTGAAGGTCCTCTTTAAAAAGAAGAAGGTAAAAGTACTAAAATCCTCTTGCACACCATTTGTTTAAATAACAAAATAATTCGTTTGACAGTGACATACAAAAAACAACAGCTGATGAAAAACAACTTAATTCTATAAAAGTTCATATGTTCTCACTCTGAAAACTGTTACAGCTTCACACTAACAGCTACCCATCAAACAGCGGCCACCTAGAAGTATTCCTTCAGCTTCTCATAAAAATTAATTATGCTCAAAGCAGTGTGGGTGTAGGATACTGCGCAAGAGTGTACTTTTTGTGGTTCGTGACTGCATAGATGAACAGATAACTGAGTGAGAAATGTGTGTGTGACTGTATAAAGTGATTGCGCTGGGCCGTACTGCAGTCCTCCTCTGACCCTGCCCCAAAGAGGAATTAGTGAGAAAAGACTGAGAGCGCAAACACAAACACAGACACACACAAGGCCACCACATACATTACAACACAAACAGTTGCTCTGTCAATAAATGTGAGAATGAGAACCAGTTACTGAGTGACTATTTAAATATCCCCTTGAACAGAGGACAGTGTCACTTCTCACTTTCACCCACTCTGGTTTCTCTTTTTTCCTCTGTGTCGCTGTTTTTTCCAATTGCAAGTGGAAGGGGATGCAATAAAAAGTGCAAAGTTCAACTTCTTTTATACACGTCAATGCTCAAACGCACACACACACACACACACGGTTATGGACTTGTGATATGACATGTGGAGCCTCGACGGAATCCAATCCTTTTATCTCGGTATCACGGCCAACGTTTTCTTTGTCTTGTCGCAGCGCCGGGTCTAATGAGCGACCTTTAGCGCGACACAAAGCTCAGTTTTGTAAACATATGACCACGTTATGTATAATGTAAACAATATTTCAGACAATATTTTTGTTTGGTTGCTATGTGATTAAGCATAATTCATGGTATCCTCCTCTGATTTTTGCAATGTACCATAATGTTTAATATACGGTGCCTTATGTTTATGTATTCTCTATTGTATCTATAGTATCTATCTCTATCTTAATAAATTCATTCTGCATCTCCTGTTATATTTTAAATTAATTGTACAACATTATCTTATCTACACGTAAACATAACATTTACATCTAAAAAAAGTATGATCATAGTTTCCATTATTTATGACCTTTTCCAGTGCATTGTAGTGGGGAATGTAGTGTAGGAATCATGTTTAAATGTGATTTTTCAAAGGCATACTTGATAACAATCAAGCAAAGAGTGAATATGTAAAACATGTATTTATTTATCTGTTAATGGAACAGTGTGAACCTAGTTTCATGGTGTGCGCTGAAACTTTTATTACATACATTTTGTTTTTAGATGACAGTATCACTTAAAAGAAATATTGGGTCACCACTTGCTCTTATATTCACTACAGAGGTTTTAGTCTTTATTTATGACTAAGATAAAGCAAATATTCCAGAAGCAACCTGTGTAATCTGAGCAGAGCGGCTGTAACTTCCTCTTCTTCTTTCTCACCCATGCACGGCATCCTATTTGAGATTTTTGCTCTGCATTCAAAGTCACACGGAGCTGGGAGGAACTATAAGCCAGATAGCTAATATCACCCAATATGGAGACATAATAAGGAATAAAATCATGGTTGTCAGAGTATGGAGATGTAACCTTACCACTCCATGATGATGAGCAGGCATTTCTTCCCATGGTGCATGTTCTCATACAGGCTGATGATGCGGACGATATATGGCCCTCCTGATACTCGCCAGTGAAGCTCCACCTCTCTTCTGGCTTTGGGACTGTCATAGAGAATCTGAGAGACATACAAAGATGAGCTATTGTAAATATAGATAATTCATTTCTGACTAATAAAAAATAATTAAAGTATAAGACAGGTTAATTGAACTCAAGAGGATGAATTGTAATGCTGCATCCCACATAGGTTTTAAATGGCTGTTTATCAACTTCATCGGGCTCACAATTATTTTGACATTTTCTCTTCACACTAATTCTATTTATATATTTTTTATACTACATAAAAATGTGTGTTGTCGAAAAGAACAAATTCAGAGAAATCTGTTCTAACAAAATTATTTCTTCTGTTTTTGCTTTAAATACATGAAGCTTAATGTCACGTAAGAACAAAAACATATGACTCCAAGCATTAATAAGTAGACTAGTAGAATAAATGATCTGTACAATTTAACAATCCTCCTAATCGTTTACTTTTTCTTTATAATAATAAATTCAAAAAACTCAACCTCACAAGTGTGATTTTATGCTAGTTTACATTTCATAATATTATAAATAATCTATTTTGAGCTGTTGGTTAGGGTTAAGGAAACTAGGAAACTAAATAGAAATAAATAATTTATAGTATTAAGAATTAATGGATCAATCAACAACAGTTTATCAATGAAAATGATAGTAAGAAAAATACTAAATATTTTATCTTTCTTTATTTTGCTACCTTCTGTATATCATCAATGTAGGCTTATATGGTGAAATCTTCTTTTTATTATTTTTAAATGAGGAAACATGACCATCAATAGTGAAGCCCATGGAAGAGGTAACTGATGTGTAAGTGAAGGACGAACACATATAGTCCTAAAGGCAGTTTGGCCACACGACAGGATGTGTGTTTGACATAAGCAGATGCACACACACACACACACAAACACACACACACACACACACACACACACACACACACACACACACACACACACACACACATACAGCAGGTGGGAGCCTTGACATAGCACACATCTTCAGTCAGAGTGTATTTTTGGATGTGACAGGACTGGAGTGATCTCCTGCTGCTCACATGGCTCAAGTCTGGAGTACATAACACACACAGAAAGGCTGACTCACTCACATATGATAGACACACACACACACACACACACACACACTGAAATCTGATCCGAAAAGGGGATATTCTCAAAGTGTGTAAATAATATTAAATTTCCTTATTATGACTATAAATAATTGTTCTAATTTCTTGGAAACTCCAAATGCCAGAACGGTTCTTGACTGGCTCATGTCAAAGAGGAAGTGAGGCCCGAGTGTTTCTGAGCAGCAGGGTGTTGAAAGTAGAAGTTGAGGGTTTCCTGTGACATTTTTTACTACACGTGTCCTAGTTTGTTAGAGCAAAGCAGTGCACAGGTTTGTTTCTGCCGTGGCGTTTATAGCTTTATGACTCTGATCAAAGCAGACGGCCTGCGAGCTGCTTTCTTTAATTTCCTGCAGTGAACCTACAATAAAAGAGGACTGTGTTGGATTAAATACACATAAAAACATTGAGGGGGACATGGAGAGTTGATTAAAATGGTGATATCATGAAGACTGATCCCGCTGTAAACCAATCAACTTCACCCTCCTGTAAACCAATCTGTAACACACACACACACACACACACACACACACACACACACACACACACCTTGATAATGTCCACAAAGTTCAACATTATTACTACCTCTCTGACTTGACTCCCCCCCCACACACACACACACACACACTCATATGGCTCCAGTACGTTTACTCTCTTAAATATTAGTATCCCTGGTGTGTATGTGTTAATGATAATGCGGTTTATCTTTACAACCACTTACTATAAAATACTGCTCATAAAGTCCACAGCAAAGTGGTCTACAAATGTTTTCATTCAATTTGTTCTCATCATTAACTATAGCTGCTTTGAGCAGACAGCATTGTGGCAGCACTTCCTCCCTAAATACAGTATAATTGTGACATCACAACCTCATGGAAGGCCTGGTGCCATTTTAGGGGCCATCTCTTATAAGGACTGTATGCATTTATCCCTGGATTGAGCGTTTTGATACAGTAATACCCCCAGTCCTACTTAATAATCAAATAATGGATACCAAACCTTTAAACAATATGGGACCTCTAAAGGAACACAGTTATTACAATATAACCTAAGGGGAGCATGACGTCAACCTCAAGTTGGCAAATGAGGAAATGTTTTGGAAATTAGGATCCATCCCCTGGGCTCCATGAATGTCTGAGCTAAACTGTTTCAGCGTGGACCACAGGTAAGATTTTTTAAATGAAATTCATGTGTAGGTTGAAGAAAGAAAAAACAACAAATACAGTGGTCACAACAAAACACAACACACTTTAAACTCAAGTAGTTATTCTGTAATAATTCAGAGGGAAACTAAGGTCTACTTCACACAAAATAATGGGCCATGAGTAAAATCCCCAGAATGTCCGCACGAAGCAATAAAAACATGGCTTTGCACCTTAGTGTTATTTTACATTCTTATATTGACTTTGTCCAGCAAGTCCTGTCTTATCTAAATCAACTGATGACTTAACAGCAGAAAACTACAAAGATCCCTAACCACCAGGACCTCCTCATGGATTCATTAAAGGCGACCTCTCGTGCTTCAATACTGCAGCATGTTCCATCCATGCTGCTGTAAAAGCACATAATGAGCTTAAACTGCACAACGAGCAGCTTAAGAGAGTCAATGGGGACTTGTAAGCCCAAACCGCTCAGACTGATGAACTTGTTTAACAGCACCAGAAGCCTGGAGCAAGCCTGCACGAGCTATGATTGGGTTTCTCTTATATCACGAGAGTTCTTCCATGAAGTGTCCGACCAAACCGCTGCAAACTTCTGTGACAGTTTGGTGGCTCCCAGAGGAGAAGCAGATGTGCCACCATCATACCAAAGAACTGACCACAGAGGTGAACACAGGAGCACACTGAAGGGGGATTTTGACTATGAATGGAAGCCTGTTCACAGACACGTCCCAGCCTAAACTGGAAGGCACTTTAGGCACTAAAATGGAACAATCACCAGCCAAATACGTGCTTCCATCGGTATTAACAGCTAATGGGTGTGCTCAGGAGGACTGCCGTGGACCACAGGGCTCTTCCAGGTCTCTTTCTTCCCAGGAGTCAGACGAGTTAAAAGAAGCCTGATGACTGTAACTGAATTACATTAACAGGATGGCTGCCCTCCAGCTCTGCTGCAAAGTGGATTAAACCTATACCCATCCATTACGTTTAGCGCTCAGAGAAACACTTAATTAAAAAGCCAGTGAGCTAGTCATCTCTCCTAACCCCCTGCACGGCAAACACCCTCGGCTCCTTTTCTATTTGCCTTGAGATTAAAGAAATACAGGTCGTAAATAAGCCTGACTGACAATAAAGTAAAATAATAGTCAGTCACTTAAAGTCCAGTTAACACGCAAACCTAGACAGGAGTTACAAGAGAGAAGGCATATTGTAATTTCATGAGTGCTTCCTTTGTCAAACTTTTAACAGTACTGGAGGGCAAAGGGGTTTTAAAATGGTAAGAGTGGTGGGTTTGTGTTTTTTTGTTAAAGCTGGGGTCAGCCAGTTAGCTTTCCCAATGGGAAGCTGAAAGCTGTCAGAGACCATGCAATCAGCTGTTACAAGGCTACACAGAAAAACGTCTTCACACTTCTCTTAAAGAAGCAATGTGCAAGATTTGCCAGATTTTTTGTTAAAAACATTAAAATTTACTTACATCATCAACAGTGTAAAGAAGATGTGTTGACATTATGTCATAGAAATGTATGTATGAAGTAGACACAGATATACCTTTAAAAGTAGCTCCAGTTAGCAGCTTTGTGCCTAAAAATAAAAGTTTTAATTAAATCTTAGTCTTAACTGAGATTCCACATTAAAGAGACTGCTGCAATGGACAGGTCCGTGGAAAGTCTAGCTCCATCCCAGCTGAGGCTTTTTGGTGTGGATTGCCTGGAGAAAGCGCAGGTAGGAGCTGGGTAACAGCAGCCCAGCAGAAAGCTGCTCTCTCAACAACCAGCTGGATGACATGACATGACATCACATGATGGTTGTATTGTTGGGATATCAGAGACCTGGTTGCATCTGTGTGTGGCGGTGGAG
The DNA here is from genome assembly GCA_028566105.1 of Hypoplectrus providencianus. NCBI lineage: Eukaryota > Metazoa > Chordata > Actinopteri > Perciformes > Serranidae > Hypoplectrus > Hypoplectrus providencianus. Next base: position 12,033,760 of record JAOWBC010000710.1, on the reverse strand, counting down.
CATGTGGTTGTCTTCTCAGACAAGCCGAGAAAATCAAATTTCATTCACATTAGCTGGATGTATAAATCAGAGTTGGAGAACTCCGACAGTAGTCAGACATGTTTACATGCACTTCAGTTGTCCAGATATAGACAGATTGAGGAAATATTTATTTATTTATTTATTTTTGAATATCATGTAAATGTATAGACATCCAACAGGGTTTTTCGCAGACGTGCACGTGGTGGGCTACATCTCACACGCTGAAAATACACATATAGGTTCAGCAAAGTTCAACAGAAATATTACAAGGGTTAGCATTTAAGTGTGTTCTCAGGATACCCCATATATACATACATATATTACTACAAAAGTTAGGTTTTTATATTTTGCCTTTAAAATAAAAATAGAAAATGAACAAATTTGATTTGGCCAGTAAATTAGATTAGAATTACTATAATCACTAATATTAGTAAAGTTGCATTTTTATAAATGCTGCCCCCTAGCTTTGCGGAACATGAGTCCAGAAATCACACATTGCCGGTTTAATAGCCCACAGAGAGTACCGGAATATATAACAAAACACTTGTGTGCTGTGTTACCAGCTCAGTGTCTGATTACAACTTCTGTTTCTCAGCTCTGACATAAGATAAATAAATAAATAAATCTCAGATTGAATTCAGGAAGTAGCCTGAGGATTTTTTCGTCAAAATATATGTTTGTATCATTGTCTCCGCTGTCATTTTGAAACCATAATTGTGTTTTTCCCCCTCTCAGTTGGACATGAGGCTATCGAGCATCATATCCCTCTTGGCCCTTCATTTAGTTGTTTGTGGCTCCCTATTTTCTGCTGCAGTTTATCTCTTTTTCTCATTATCTGTTTCTCTTCTTTCTACCAGAGCCGGGTCCACAGCTCTGCTTGTGCCACTGCTGCTGCCTGCATTGGCAGCTCAGATCCAGATGGATTACTGTAAGCCAATAAATCTCTCTGAGTCTGTGCTCCAGTGGTGACAGCCCAAAGACCCGTGCTTGTGTGCCCCTACCCGTGCATGAAAGCGGGCCAAAGTTTCCACTGCGTCTAGAAGCAGGTGTCACAGTCAAAATCCACGTGTCTCTATGAAGCAGCGTAACATTACATAGCATACGGCTGGGTGACTGTTCCAGGAAATACAGCTCCATGATCACATTCAGCCTGTCCACATGAGCATGCAAGCTCAGTGGGCAACATGTACAGTACAAGTCAACCCCATGTGAACAGCAGGTACATATACATTAAACAAAGCCTCAATAACCTTATACACCAGTCATAGTCTTCCAACAGTACAAACACAAGCAGCCTGAGTATCTGCCAGGATGGGTCAGGAGCACAGAGACTCACCATTACAAGCTTTAGTTTTAGTCTGCAACATGCATGTCCGACAGGAATATGACCTCATTAAAGGTCAAGTTTGACAAGGGCGATGGCTACTGAATAGACATGTGATGATGTCAACAGTGAAACATCATAAAGGACAATGATATCTTCTGTCCAAGTCATCCAAATAAGTGTGTTTGAAAAAGTTAAAATAAATTAGAATAAATTCTCTTTTTCTTTAAATTCATCCAAACCCGATTTGGGGGAAAATGACAGTCCTTAGTTTCCACTTTCCACACATCAGTGCACAGTGGATTAATCACAACTGTCACTTTTTAAGCGATCACTGAAATCCACCACAAACACATGCCCTGGTGTTTGGATGGGCCTTTACAATCAAGATGGGCTCAGTGGTCAATTCCTGCTGAAGTTAACTGACAGGAAAACTCTTATATCTTAAAATGTTTCCATATTAAGTATCAATATGACTCCAAAACACAATAAACAAAACAACAAAAACATCAAACAACTACATCCTCAGACAGATATAACATTTCATTCTACATGTAACATATATGTGCATGTAAAGGGACAGTTCCTGGTCTACATGTAAAAAGATGTGTAGATTTGTTACCAATATGAAATATGCCTGTTTTTCCCAACTGACCGCCAGGTTTGGAAAAACCGTATGTAAAACTACTTCCAGTACTTCCTGTAAAGAAAATAAAATCAACTTTAGGTTTGTAAGCATACAAGCTGTACCTCATGTTAAACTATTTGAAAACAACAATGTGCTTGTAACTCTTAAATTACGCTCAAAGTGAATGTATTTGTATCTTTAATGGTCAGGTAGGTAGCAGGATGACTGAAGTTTAATATGAGGTGTGAAAACTGAGCTCTACTACCATGTTAATGACACTCTTAGTGTAAGGTGACTCCAGTACCTTCAGCGCACACCTCTCTCCAGTCTTCTTGTTGAAGCACTGGAGGACTTTGCCATTGATTCCTAAGCCCAGAACCTGCGTGGAGATCTTATAATCGTCCGTCACAGCGTTGCGTTTTATCTCCAGTTTGGGATGGACGGGCATTGCGAAGTGTGTGGGCTCGCTGTCCGCGTCCTGTCGTCCTGTCTGAAGCTGCTGCTGCTGCTGCTGCTGGTTGTCAGCCGGGGAGTCCGGCTCTGCCTCAGCCTTTGGTGCTTCAAGCGGCTTCTCCTTCCCGTTTCCATTTTGGAGCATGTTCACACAGGCTTTCTGTCACCGGCGCTTCTCTGGAGGAGAAAGCGTGAGTAATTCACTAAAGTAATGCGATGACGCCCGCTGCCCTCCGGTAATTACTGAGCCGAGAGGAAACCTTGGGCACTGCTGGCGCGTCTGGGTGTCCTGGGCACCGCAGCCCCCGTATGGACTAATCCCACTGTTACTGCAAAATATCGAATAAAGCTGAATACATTTGTTTAAGCCTATAGAACAATTACTTCTCTCGCTGAACTTTAGAGCAAGCCTCTTTTTAATACCTATTCTATCAACCAGTCAAATCTGTCTCTTCAGAGAAATCCGAATATTTTGTATAACAAAAAATAAATTCCAGTAAGAAGCGCCTCTAACAGGCTGGTCAGGATATTCTGCTGATCTCAGCTTCCCGTTGATCTGAAGTCCTTTGGCTGCTCACATGGCCAGTCAGTGTCACTGTTTGCTCAGGCACCACCCTCCTACAGTTAAGTCATATTTCTTAACTGGCCCACGGTGGAAGTCTTAAAGGAGCAGGACGCGTATTCAGCTCAGAGAGCAGTGTGGAGGACAACAGGAGCTAGTTGTTAGCTTAAGGAGGGGAAATGATTTTAAATGTACATATGGATGGATGTTCCTGATAGCAACATGTAGGAAACCACAGGGGCAGGATTTCATCAACCCAGACCTGATGGTGCTTCTGCTTTTTTATCTGATATAAAATAATATAAATTATGATTCGACTCAATGAATAAATCTGCATATTCAGTCAGCTGTAACACCTGAACAAGGTATTCATGTTGCCTTAAACATGTAGCTAAAAGCAGGCTAATGAATAAATGGTAGAATTAATTAGCTTAATGTAATGACACAAAAACGTAAGCTCATAATAATACAAAGATGTGGCACTGTAGAAAAACTGTTTATTCCACAGAGGTTCACTGAGATCATTCTTATTGGCATATGTTGAGATGAAACCAGTTCAATTTAGATTTAATTCTGTCCAGGAAACTTCATGTGCAATCACCTTCCTTTGGGGCTGTAAAACAAAGATACATCACAAATGTGTTTGTTTGTTGGGTGTGAAAGTGTTGTTTGTATTTAGTAGTCCAGTGCACAGATGAGGGCAACCCCGCGTTTAATCCAGTGTCCCTGACTGTGATCTGTGGGCAGCTCCACTGCAATCACGTAGTTGGTGGAATGACCAGTTGTAGACAAAGTTCCTACAAAAGGAACACAGAGCAGTTCAGTGACATAAAGACATCAAGATCGTGTGCATTTTCCGTCTCTGCATTGAGGTAAGTGTTTCTCAGCAGTCAACCATCCATGCCAGCATAAGGTGTTGGCTACGTGCTGTGGGTGGAAAAAACAGAGCTGCACTTTCAGACTCTTCGTGAAACAAGACACTAACTGGAGTCTATTTTGGGTGAGTAATAAAACCACCAAAAGAAGATACACACAAACAGTACCACCAGCAGCCAAACACCTAGTCACTTTGAAAAAAGGTCAAACCTTTAGCAAAAGTTTAAATCTATTCCCTTGACTAAAAAATATATTAACTAACTAAACAAGTTTTAAACCAAGTACTATCCAATCCAACAAATAAAATGAGTGGTAACTATGGTTACACAGGGACACAGGTGTACACTAACCAGCACGTGTGAGGGTCTTGTAGATGGGGCAGACATAGACCCCAGAGGTTGGAGGTTTGCGGTCAGGTTTGGGGATCAGCCTTAAGATGGCCATTTCTGTGTGGAGCTCCTTGGGCCGGGACTCTGTGAGTTGGCCTGCCTCGTTATCCCAGCGAGCCCCCTCCAGGAATAGACCATGGATGTAGCAGCCTGTGTTTGGTTTCTCTGTTATCTCTGACACTGACTTCACTAACACCTGAGGGTGAAGGGATTACACAAGAGAAGAGGCAGAAACACAGTGATAAAACAACATTAAAATACATTTTCACAGCAATGCCAACAAGATATACACTAATAATCAGACAGAGACAGTTTAGGGTGGAATATATGTCGTGTCATCCTGAAATCAATATGTTTTTAGTAGGGGGGACAATGTTAGTGAACCAGACTGACAGAAATCAAGCTTACTGTCTGACCTCAAAGTCAAATCCGATTGTGTCGATGGAGGTGCCAGAGCGACGGGCATAGTTCTGGAGGGTTCCAGTGAGAAAAGCCTGGGGGAAAAAGAAGCCGCTGATCCAGAAAACAGGTGGAATGCCATTATAGATCCATCTCTGCAGGAAATTGATCCTCTGAAGCAGGTCTGACACCCAGGAGGCCAAAGGCTTCAGAGATGGGTAAGCCTGAAGGGAGAGAGACACGTGGCCAGTGAGCTGTGTATTCTTAGAAAGCAGAGCCTGGAATTATTAGAGCAGGACAGAAATGTCACCCAAAAGTTCATCTGATTTCCTGTATACCGAAATCACTACAAAATGTCAAACGTCCAAGTCTCATCGGTAACAGCGCACAGATGGATGGCATAATATTAGTTCAGTTCAATGCAAGGTGCAGTATTCTCAACTTTGACATTTCTGGGTTTGGTTACCTAAAAAAAATCCTCTAAAGGAGATTTTTTCTGTGCATGAGGACTACTTGTGTGTGAGTAAAGGTTTATCTTTTATCCAGGCCTCCCCATGTACAGAACTGCTGAAAGCATAAAAATATAGGTAGGTAATTTTTATGGAGCATATATTAATCAGATTTGTAGAAGATATGATATTTACATAAGTGAAGAACTTTGTGATGTGGGTCGTCTTCCACATGTTATTCTACATTTCTTCAATATTGTACGGCAGTTGTATTAGGCCATCTGGCCATTGGGCATCGTTACTCACAGTGGAAGCAGAAAGAAAATACATTTTGTGTGTGTCTTGCCTTAGCTTTCCACATATCAGGCACCACATTGTTGAACAGGCTGTTTGCCATAAGCTCCAGTTCAGATGACATCACCACTAAACCCTTTAGGGCCTTCACAATATCACTGAGACTCCCAGAGATGACCGCCAGGAGCTTGTTATACCTGTGGGACGAAGGATACAAAAGCCAATTAAGGTTTATTTCTAAATATCTTAATAAACAGATGTTACTTCCTACAAACCTAAATTATATATAAATTACTATTAAGTAACCAATGGTCAAAAAAATTCCTAATGGAGTTCATAAAACTGTACTTAGAACATTCACAGACACACATACTTAAAACCAAAACTATAAGTTGTTTATAATGTGAGAACAACAACATTTTAAGGAAATGAAAAGAGACAC
>JAOWBC010000710.1:12013350-12026417 GCA_028566105.1 Hypoplectrus providencianus | reverse complement strand
CCCCCCCCCCCCCCGTCTCCCCCCTTTACAATGTATCCCTCCAACTATAAATAAAGTTGTGAAATGACCAAAAAGTATCTTTGAAAAAGAAAGAAGTGTTTACTATCCCACAGCATAAACTCACAGTATAAGAAGAAACATAATATATTTGGAGACAGGTTTGACCATTCACCAACACAGATGACTCAGACAACACAACGCCAGGTTCAGAGATTTCTGGCTGACATCATAAGGTAGAGACAGAATGAAAAAGCTGGTATTATTACTGTATGATTACAAAGTCATTTGACTGATTACTGGCTGTAAGTTCTGAAGGGTACAATTTCAGCTACTGGACTCCAATAAAGATATTACATTGCTGGTGACACATTTAATTACTATTTTTCTATTCTACTCTATTCTGGAACACTTAAACAAGCTGCACACGGTGCGTTATATATTCTAAAGACATTTTCAGTGCAGCACAGATGGAAGTTGTTTATTTAGTTTGTTTGATCCGATGGAAATACCAAACTGTAGAGTTTTGTTCTCCTACAGGATGAGTATACACTGTACTCTAAATAATAAAAATAACATATATTTACCCTAAAGATAAAGGAAATATTGATGTTGATATGAATTGGGATTAGGCCAAGCTTTTTCCAGTATGACTGATGACATAGTGCTTTATCAAAACACTGCCACACAGACAGAAGAAGGAATGCTGTGCAAGAAAAAGTGTCTAATACGTAGTACATGCTACCTGATTATACAACAACTACTCTCAGTTGAAGAGTGATACATATTGTGAACTAGAAACTACCTGCCTTTTTTCTGATTGCTATCAGGGGGAGACTTCCCTAGTTGCAAAAAGAAGTCCGAAATGAGAAATGACTCCACTTCACACATGACCCAGTTACACTGTAAACATTTTTACAGTCTCATCAAGTCTTGTAATTAAAGCATGACGTTCATTTAGTAAATTATCGACATAATGGGCAATAAACATTATTTTGATTGTCAGGACTCTACAGCACACTGGGTTATTTCTTAAACATTTACCCTTTTGAAGTGTGTTTTCAGTTGCTGCAACATTTTAGTTGCCTTTATGCACCTTGCTAATTAAGCTACCTAGCTAGCACCGGCTGACATCTTGGTCAAATACAATAAATTCAAGCTTCAAAAAGATAACATTTGGACTCAGCCTGGGTCCTGTGTGACAGACTCAGGACCCGGGGTATTTGCTCTACCAGTGAGCCACCAGGCCATCCTTGGTTTATCATTTTTACAATAAAAATTGTATTCAAACATCCAAATGTTTCTCTGTCTTATCACATCTTTTCAGCCCTGATCGTGATTGTGAAGCACTGATGTTTGTTATTACAACAAGGGGACATGCAGTTTGGTTTATAGCGTTGTGTTTGATCTTATCTAAGCACCATGTGATGTTACCTGATGACCTCCTGGATGAGCACTGTGTTCATGGACTCTTCATAAAGGACTGGGTACTTTTCCATCACCTCCTGAACGCTGAAAGGCTGAGGAATCTTTTCAACGATGCCTGCAACTATCTCCTCCACTATCTATGATATAGAAGAGGCACATACCAATGAAATTCATGTCTCAGCTTTAGTCTAGGCATTTACAAACGCTTGTGTTACAACCAAATTTCTGACAGGCTGCCAAAAAAAGTAGAGATTACTGGTAACTGCTTTCCCACACGTCTCAATCTGTATTAAGTGAATGTGTTTATTATAAATTGATGCAAGTAACACAGAAAATTAAGACTGCACCTCCTCCAGACTTTTGCCCCCAGCAGATGCAGCACGAGGCTGGAGTCGAACCACGGCTCCCAGCAGGGCGAAGGTCTCATTCTGGGCAAAGCTGATGTTGGCGTTGTCATGGAGACCAAAGATCTCAGGTGTATCATTGATGGGCAAACCACGAATGTATGCCAAGTAACCCTAGAGTCAGAATTGCCATGACAACAGGTCACTGACGCCTTTTGTCATAGTTAATTTGATATTCAGCACAATGTGAGACCTTTCAAACTATAGCTGATCTTTGTTATGGTCATAATGTCATTAAGTTAAAGTCAGTTTTCTCATAAGAAAAAAAAGAGGCCAATGTCATCGTTTAAACAGCTTGTTTAAGCCTTTAATGCAATATAAACATTTTGTTTGTCTGTTCTGTTTTTGAAATAATTCTCACCCTCTTTAGTGGTATGCTGCCCTACCACAAAGATATCATCATGTTTCAAAGATAACAGTTTTGCTATGTATCAGCTTAAGACTCACCATTATTTAAAGTGAACAGCACATAACCCTGTGATCCCAAAACTTTAGAAATATATGAGAACAACTGATACAGACAAAGGCCAAGTCTAATGCGCTGCTCTTATCTTTTGAATGCTCCTGCCTTTATCTGACCTTGATATCCAGATTTGTGTCGATCTGCCGGTAGACTCCAGACGAAGAGTAGATGTGATCTTCAGCAAGCACAGCAGGACAGTAGAAATCCTCCAGCACACTGAGCAGACATCGCCTGTCCCAGTCATCCGTCACACGGCCACCGTAATTGATTTGCCCTGCAGTATATCTTAGCACCTGGAGAGGTGGAAGACAGAAAGGGAAGACAGAAAGATTAACACACATACAAACAATCTCTGGCTAAGACCAAAATGTCTAGCTGAAGGGTCTGTGTTTCTATGAGCTAATGACAAAACTATCCACACTGATAAGACACGTCACAATAGCAAAATAACTGTGAGGAATGGAGATGTGTAGTGCATAACAAGCAGGGAGGAGAAGGGGGACAGGGGTTACATCTGGCTTTGGAGTTATTGTTACCTTACTGGAACAAGTTAGTAATACAGTAATACAGACGGAAGCCTCCACCACCTTGTACGGAACATCCTGATACTCGTCCAGGAACATTTTGAGTTGGCTAATGCAGATATTCAGGTCTCCATCTGTGAACTCGTATGGAATGTTAAAGCCCAGTGGGCCAAACTTTCTTCGCTCCAGAGCAATTCCATGGAAGAGGCACAGAGACAGGAGCAAAGACTTGAGGTGTGTTATCTGAAGAGGAGAGAAATAAGTCGAAGATACAACATGATCTTAGAGCAAAAATGCAATATCTCTAATGAGAAGTTAAGGTGGTAAATATAGGGTTAAGATGGTTACTGAAGACAAGACAAACCTTGGTGGAAGAGGAGATAAAATCATTGGTGAGCCTCAGGTAGGTTTTCTGTAGATTGGCTTTAATTCCCTTGGGAGGCTCAATGGTCATCTTTGATCCATTTTGGAGAATAGACACTGGAAACTTGTTGCTGGGAAGACTTGTGAGCCAGAGACGGAAGTCCTTGTGCACCTGTTTGAGGGTTGTTGGACATGTGGTCCCCATGGGCAGTAAAGGAAGTAAATTAACACTTGCAAAGAGCATGAAAGGCTTAGGAATACAACTATTGTTACGGTATGTGTATGCTCTGACCTTTACTGGGTTGATGCTTTCAATGAGTCTTTCCAGGGAAGGCATCCAGCTGGGTGCTAGGTGACAGTTCTGAAAGAAAACCCACTGACCTCTTTCCATTGCAGTGTGCATCAGGGCCTCAGCCCAGGGGCCCTGAATCACACAAACGAAAGCAGAAGAAAAGGAGGGTAAAGACAAAAACAGAGATTGTGGCAAATACAATAGGCAGAGCATGCAGTATACATAATATACAGTCGCTCGGGGTTCCTCAAACAAAACCATAACAAAAGATCCAGCAATTCTACCACACTTTCTACCAGTAGGAATTCCTTCGGTCATTCAGTAGGTATTTATCATCATTTATAAAATAATTCACAGATGTCTGCAAACAACTTGATTAAAACTGATTAAACAAGTTAAAAATCACAGAATAAAGCAGTATCACCTTAAAAATCTGTGATTTAACAGGACAGCCTGGTGGTACACCTGGTAGAGGGCATACCAGAGATGCTCAACCTTCGTACGTGGCATGTCTACCCCTCTGTCTCCCCCTTTCATCTGGATCCATCCCAGTATCAATAAATCCATAAAATGGCCAAAGAAATATCTTAACAAAAATAAAAACAAATCTGTGACTTCCCGCCAATGTTTATCTCAGCATGTTTTTCTGATGACTTGAGGTGAGGTGATTAGGTGATCGATTGACTTAAAAAAAACTTCATATGTTAAAAATATATAGGTAAAAAAAAAATGTAAAAATGTGTTAAACTGCATGAGAAGTAAATTTACAAAAACTTCTGGATGGCAACCTCAACGCTGGCCATGATGCCATTGGCAGGCCACAAACACTGAGTGAGCCCTTGATCAAAATGACAGCTGTCTCTAGGTTTAACAGTTGTTTGAAACATTTTGGATAATGTAATTACACAACTCAGCAAATTTTCTACCCTAAATCTAGTCATTTTGAACATAATTTAATGTGGTAATGTTATTTATCATACTTTATCATAAGGCTTTAATTTAAGGGAAACCATCAAAATTTTCACAAGGAATCTCTCTACAGCCAGTCTGACATTCTAGGAGCCTTTTGAAAAGGCTTTAGAGCCCTCTGTCAGACAGAATTTGAAGACAGGGTGATCTAACAGTCCAGCATGAGTCAGGATCCTAACTCACATAATTGCAAGTAATGAGATAAACACACTAACACCTATTGAATAGCCACAGGGGTAGTGTGCTTCTAAGAGAGATGCTGGCTGGCCACAGGGTTTCAGGTTTGTGGGGGATGAGGCTTCTTTTATCCAAAAACCTGCACAAGTTTTTATAGTGACTCTTGGAGATTGTTACTCTCTATTTGTTTCCTAGAATCTAGCATCTGTCAAAGTAGTATTTACATTGTTCTGGCCTATGGCCATAAAGAGAGAAAACAATTAGCACATAGGTGGCCATTCTTAACAAGACAAATGAGAACAGCCTGTTTCTGTGAGAAAGTGTTTTACAGTGCCTATCCCCAGGGTCACAGAGAGTGTACGAAAGACAGAGGGAGAGAATTCCCAGGCACCCCCTGGTCCTGACCTGGCCCTGGCCCAGTGAGATGGCACTCATCTTCTTGGAGAACTGCATGACGTCAGCAAACTTGTAGAGGTCAGCAGCAGGGTCAGTGCCAGGGGACAGGACAAAGATGAGAGGAGTCGAGGGGGATGACTCTTTGAATACCACCGCCAGGTCTGACGTCTGTGAGAAGATGGAGAAAGGGGGAGTAACATGCCATAAATACTGCTGTTGCATACAGTGGAGCAAATGACCAGAAATAATTTTTAACTGAAGTTAGCATGGTTAATTCTGTTCTCCAATCCTGAACCAATGTTTGTACTGCTGCAGACCAGGCCAAAACAAATGGAACCACAATTGCCATGAAAATATTACTGCACTTCTAGGCCAGTGTTACATAGATAAGACACTTTTACTGCACAAATTGGCCTTAATATCAAACTAAAAGGCAAGGGAGAGATTCTACCTGAGGCTCTATGAAGCGTTGTCCCAGCTGAGCTGAGACAAAGTCCTGCAGGCCTTGAACAAGACTGTCTGCTCTTAAACAGCGTAGGACCAACAGCTTCTGGAATGAGTCCAGCTCTGTGTCCCACTCTCCTGGGAGAGGCTCCCTATAGGCAAACATTCAAGCCTTGTTAGGTGTTGACAACTTCTGGACTGTACAAATCAAGGAAACAAGTAAGCACGGTTATGTATGCCTGCCTGTGAGGTTGGTTGCTGTCAAAAATTCTCTTAAAACCCTCCAGATGGTCGGTGAAACTCTCTGCCAGGTTGCTGAAGTTATCCAGAGCGGTGAGGCCCAGGATGTCCTGCCAAGCACGATCCGACAACCAACTCACTGCCGGGTTGGTCAGCTCCTGAACAGGCATTCCTCCAGATAGCAGGTAGCGCCACTCAGCCTGCCACAGGGAGACACCGCAGACTCATGAAATGTACATAGATTAACTCAACTTTGTATCGGTATTTGTAGTACTTACAAGACATTAGAGAAAGGAGGGTGACTGCAAACTTGAGTTTCTCACCATATTAATTTTGTCCTCATTCATCATGATGCGAGCGCACAGGAGAAAGGCGAACATGAGTTTGTGCTTCTCAAACAGGCTGCGACACACATTACTGTACAGACTGAAGGTGAAAAATTCATTGATGTTGGCGATTCTCTTGTCCACCGTGTCTGTGACAAACAAATAAAGAAATATATTTTAAGATCACAAACATAATTCTGTATAATGTTGCAACTAAGAGTTCGCTGTGTCTAATCCTTTGTACCTGCTCTCTCAGAGTTGGCGATGCCAGCCATGAAGATACCAAGGAACCACTCCAGAGAGTACTGGTACATGGGGTCAACATTGGACAGGTCCGACACACAGAAGAACAGGATCTGTGTGCGCACGGCCACTGGCACATACTCCAGACGGGTGGCATCAATGTCCTGCTCCGTCTGCTCTGCTGTCATTACTTTGGCCTGTCAGTAAGACCAGCTTGTGTTAATAGAAAATACAACAAAAATTTGATGGTACAACTCAATAGTATCACATACTGTATTTGGTTAAACAGGGAGTTGTCTATGAAAAGCTAAACATTTATAAAATTCATTAGGCTATGGATGAGATTTGTGATGATGACATAATATGTCTCTTATTGTCTGACCTTGATCTCTCCAGCTTTGATCTTAGAAGCCCCCAACACTTGGATGAGCTCCTCATTGTCCACAGGATTTCCCTCTGTGGAACTAAGTCGGAAAAGGATCTCATCCTCAATGTCCTTTAGCTCCTGTTTCATCTTTGCATTGCTGATGATCAGTTGGTTCTTGGCCTCCTCTAGGTCTGGACGTTCCTCCGCCACCACCTGGCCCAGCAGCTGGTCCTCTAGACCACTGGAAACAAACAAAAACACAGACAGTAAGTCCAAGACATAACTTTTAAAATAGAGTTAACCAAAAAAATAATTCTGAAAAATTTCATGATTTCCATCTGGTACTGTTCAGCTTTATTTATCCATAAAACCCTTGCTTGCAATTGTACCATACTTCTGGTACAGTATTTACCAGCAATCAGCAATCAATCAACAGATATGACTGAGAGAACAGTTATGCAAACTGGCATTATCATTGCTTTCAAAATTAATCATTGCATGGTTTGCACTTGTACATCACTTATGTATTTTGATGCATGCTCAAATTGGAGGAGAAATCATTCTTTTCAGAACCCAGCCTTGAAATGGCTGAGTAAAATTTGATTAAACTGATAAAAGTTGATGGTTAAATTTCCAAAAATTATTAAACAAAAACTGATTTTTACTTTTGTCTGTTCAAAAGACACTCCATGTTACCTTGGGGACAGGGTGAAGTTAATGAGGGTGACTTTGGTGGAGACCTCTGGTGAGTAGTGTGGGTTAGGAAGCTTTGTGGTGATGTACATCTTAAAGCTTTCCTGGTAAGGGATGACTGAATCCCCCAGCTTCAGCACAGTGTTGCCTTGTTGCTTAAATGTCTAAGGGCAAAAAATGTAAATTAAGAACACTATTGTAGTAGATATTTGCATAAAGCTACCATACAGTACAAGTTTTTTTGACTGGTGCGTATTCACCTGTTGCAACAAAACAGGTTCAAGAGCAGGATCTAACTCCTCTCCAATATTCTCCAAGAGGCAGGGTTTACCAAAGCGAATGGCGTTCTCAAGGCTACGGAGGAAATCCCGGTCACTTAGCTTCATAACCTCTAATCCATTGTCCTGCTCCTGGGTGACAAAGGGAACCAAGTATGAATGAAGAGTGGATTACCTAGAGAGACACTAAAAAGCTCCCTGCGTTGTGAGTTGTGCTTGATGCAGTATAACAACATGCTGAACATTTGCATAGAATGCTCTGCTATATCAACTCTTTATAATGATACTTTACATATAATCATGAGAAATACAGATAATGGGAAGGAACACATCCACATCTTGATAGGGTTCTCACTGGCACCCTCTGCAGTTATGGTCGGATTAGCACACAGATAAGAGTCCTCACCATATTTTTGATCCATGTGTTGGCTTGTCCCTGAGGATCAATGAACAGATTCCAGCGCAGAGAGTACAAGGCAATCACTCCATTCTCCACTGAAAGGTTATCCTTGGGCAAACCTGATATCTATGCACAAAATGATGATGTTACATGACAAAAATTTAGCTTGAAACTAACAGCATGCAAGTGATTAAACTATTACTGAAAAAGTTACAAGAGACTTTAAACTTTGGAAGCCAGCTGATGTCAGGTTGGTTCTGACCTGCCAGGAGCGGATCTTGACTGGATCTCCTAGGGTGTTAATCAGGTTGGGTTCGTCAGTGTGTGGCACACTTAGCTCTTTGAAACAGTGCAGCCACTCTTCTGCCATAGCTGCCCTGTACTCTCCCTAAACACAAAAACAATGCTCATTGATGCAAATTATGAATTGCTGCACTTATGACATACAGGAACAGACAGAAACATGGAGACAATGTGAGGAAGAACCTACTAAAAATGATAACATCACAAATTGTAAAAAAAATTACTAGGTTAGAGTTTTAGATGAGTCTACGATAACAACAAAAAAAGTTGTTTTTTATGTTGGCAACTTTCCAGAAAAATAGCATCACTCTAGTGAATCATGATTCATATTACATATTCTTAATTCTTAATATTTGTTTTAAATTATTCTCCGACATGCACTAACAACCCAACTTACAGTGAAGGGTCCCAGGTATGCTACATAGCCTGCAGATAGAAGCACATCGCCTGCCACATTATTGACCATGTAATCCAGATGTTGCACAGTTTCCTTCCAACGCACCTTCTCATCTGCCAGTCCACCTATAAGCTGTTTAATAATTATAACACAATTATTAATAAAGTTAAATATGTTGACAACATTAATTGATAATAAGAAAAAAAAATTCTCATTACATAAGGTTACACTGTATTTCATGTGGCTTTACTCACATACACATAGTGTCTTCTCTGAGTACCATTCTTGTGTGATTTTATGGACAGAATATATACAGTATATCGTGGGATTTGTTGACAAAAAAAATCATTAATTTGTTATCTGTATATAAGCACTTCAGTGGTCTTCTGTGTTTTGTACTGCTATAATGCAGAACCCCCCCCCCCCTTGGGAATCAGGAAAGTGTTATCTTATCTTATCCCTCCCTCTGACCTTGTCTGCTCGGACAAGGCGGGCCTCACACAGCTGATACTTGTTGTCCAGTTCCTCTTTTTTAGCCAGACAGTCCTGGTACTTGGCCTGCAGAGTGGCAATGCCGCCCTCCACCGCTGCCAGCTTTTCGTTGGCATCATCCAGGATGAGCTGGGTTGCAGCTAAGTCCTCCTGGGCCTCCTGGAGAGCTTGCTATGCAAATGTTAAGATTTTTTTCATGGTTATTATTATTCTTTTCTGTGAAAATAAAATTACATAGATGATTAATAGTTTAAATGTGAATTTCAGTTTTTACCCTTTTTGGTTCCACAGCCTTGGCCACAAAGTGATATACATGCATGGCTCGCACCCACTGGCAGATGGAGGTACAGGCTTTGGAAACCTTGGCAATAGAGGCTGGCTGGAATTCCTCATTATCTATGTAGGGCTGGACTAAATTGATCACACTGTCTGGAATGTTGTCCTACGAGATGATGAGAACTTCAGAGGTTAAATTAAATCTAAAAGACAATTATCTTGTTCTGGATAGACATTGACAACTATAGCAATAAATCATAAAACCTGATGTGAGCTTTACCTTATCGTATTTGAAGAGACCCTCCAGAAACTTGGCAGGGTCCTGCAGCAGACCCTTACCAGGTTCCCAGTAATCGTCAACTTTGGTGCCAGGCTTCTCTCCAGGCACCCTTTTGGGTTTGATGCCCTTCATAATGCACACAGCCTCAATAACCAGCTTCACCCCCTGAGGAGGACGCTGCATGGCTCGCACCTAAAAATATATAGTAAGAAGGTTATACTGCACAGATTAAATAGAAATAGAGTACCAGTTAAAGAATAACTTGAGCCAATCATTATCAGATTCCCTGACCTCAGTGACATCATTCTTGTTAAGTGATTTGAGGCTGGTGAGGGCAGCATCCAGGGCTGGCAGGGCCTCATCCAGGTCTCTCTGGGCATCTGCTGCAATGGCTCCGGCAAAACGGGCTTTCTCCGAAGCCTTGGCTTCTTCTGCCTGCACTGACTTCCGAGTCTCCTCAGCAATCACTGTGTCTTTCTAGCAACAAAGAGTACAACTGACATTGAAGGTCAAAAATAGCAAAGCTAATGCACATATAAGGAATACCCAACATAAGGTTAAAAAGTTTAAAGTAAAAAAAAAAAAAAACTCTTGTATAAAAGAAACACTATATGAAGTTCATATGAGTGTCTAATGAATTCAGTAAAAGTTCAGAGACAAATTTAGACTTTTGTATAGCATTATGTGTTAGTTTCCTCACTTTGATGGTCTCCATTGTGACTTCAGTGTCCTTAGAGGCCTCCTCCAGCAGAGGTCTCATCGTCTCAAGCTCTTCTTGCATCTTGCTCACATCCTCCGCCGTGCTAAGAAGCTAAAGGATCACAAAACAGCAGGTGTGAGACAAATGTTAAAATTAAACATATGTACAGAACATGCAAATTTAATTTCTCTCTCTCTCTCTCTCTCTCTCTCTCTCTCTCTCTCCATATATATATATATATATATATATGTTCAGTGCTTTGCCTTATCTAGACCGGTCTTCATGCGCTGGCGAGCACTACATAGTTCTTGTTTTTTGCGTCCAATGAGATAAGAGAAGATTTTGAGCAGCTCCAGGTAGCTCTTCGGTGTGACATAGTTGTGTCGAGACAGCTCAGCCAGGTACTGTTCACACTTTCGGGCTACCATCTCATGGATCTTCACACACATCAATGTCTGGGGAAAGAAAATAGTTAAAGAAAGTTTAATCAGAAGTAATTTCTGTATCTGTTTTTTTGATAACCTCTTTTTCCATTTCTTTTCAGGCAGGCAGAAGTTTCTGTTTACCATACCATACATGTGCAGAACTAGTTGGTGGCTTTAGACCAAAATTATCATTTATTAACATTCATATTTAAATCACTTCAAGTTGAAATGCATTGCTACACAACTGTTACCAAACATACAAATGTAGACTGTGTTTATTGCTTTTGGCAAATTTTGTGACCCACTTGCAGTTATCTTGTTTGTGCTTCTCTTATCTTAAAGGACAAGACACAAGGACAAATCCTAAACAAAAATCAGCTAAAAGAATATATCGTTTTATGGTGAGCTTTAAGGCACAATGAGTAGTATTTTTTCCAAACACAATATATTGTCTCATATAAAAAAAAATAATGCAAAATGATCTTCACTTCTGGCCCACCAAGTCTGTGGTGGTGCATTTTCTCTTTTCATTTAATTGCGCTGTGTTGTGTGCCATTGAGCCAGGAAGAGAGAGCCAGTGTTCAGTTGTGACTGTTGTATTTACAAAACACAACAACTCATACTCATTGTGCCAGTAAGCATGTTTCAATGTTTTTCAAAATTACAAATATATTTTACTGTCCTACCTTGGTTTGGCAGTGTTATTTTAACATCTCTACATCAATACACCCTACGGACATACACACAGTCACACACTAGAGGGCATCCTCACCAGTCCCTTCATGGCAGTAGGGCTGGCTCCTAGCTCAGGCAGTTCATTAAGAAACGATGTGGCCACAGCCTGCAGAGCCTCCTCTGGCCAGGCACTGAACCAGTCTATTGTGCAACATGTCACAAGAGAGGGAAACTGCCTCAGCCGTGCTCGAAACACCTCACCGATCGGACTGCACAAGAAGAGAAGAAGAGGAGAGGTGCAAAAAGGAGAAAGGTAATTATAAGGCTGGGTATCAAAAGAATGAAGATGGCGCCAAATGTATGCATTTCTTTTCATTTGCTTTTAACTATTTGGTCAAAACTTGAAAAACTAAGATGACTCACGTCATGCAGAGTACAGTGTGGATGTTGCTGCGGACCCTCCTGATGTAGGCGGCCATAAGGTTAGTTTTAGTTGGCTGCTGGCCCAGGTCTTGCACCACTGGCTTCATGGCTGCGAGGATGCGCTCCTGTTCGTCTGAGGCATACAGGTTAGGAACATCCCCAGAGTTCAAAATGTT
Source organism: Hypoplectrus providencianus (assembly GCA_028566105.1). NCBI lineage: Eukaryota > Metazoa > Chordata > Actinopteri > Perciformes > Serranidae > Hypoplectrus > Hypoplectrus providencianus. Next base: position 12,014,266 of record JAOWBC010000710.1, on the reverse strand, counting down.
GTTGATATCCTCGAGGAATGACTCATTCTTGATCTGGGTGATTAGTAACATAAAGCACCTGATGAGAAAAACCCTGCATTTTCTTGTTTCATTTCTGAAATGGCAGGTAAAAAAAACTATGGTTTACCTGTGTGTCAACAAAGAGGAAGGTGATCTGCTGGTTCTGAAGGCCGGCCTTCAGCATAATGCTTTTAATATCTTCTTTCCACTCTGTCTGACCGTAGTTCTTAGATAGCTCAATCTGGAAACACTCATATTCTGACCTGAAAATGGACAAATACAATACAAATACACACAATGAGGATTGCATGTGTACACTAATCTTTCCAGTCTGAGATGAATTTTGTCTTCAATTTAAAAAAGTATTTATGCTTTGGAAAAAGGTCAGCAGTAGCACATCAAACTCAAAACTCAAAACCAGCAGTGTGATTTTGACAAAAAGCTTTCTATTTCTGTTTGAAAGTTGTATTTAGCATTTTGTCATGGGAGTGTGTGAAGCTCACATATATGAGGCCAGCTTAGTGAGTGACTGACGTCCGCTCCCACCCACTCCCAGCAGCAGGGCATTGCCAAGAGGTTGGCGCAGGATGCGGCTGATCCGGCACACATGCTGAATCGCATCCATGAAGAGCACAAGCTTCATCTTGGTTGTACTGGTCTGGTTAAAGTCATCCATGTATTCCTCCATCACTTTCGCCAACTATATTATATAATAATAAAAGGGGTGAAAAAAGAAAACTTTATGTAAGGTATACATTCAGTGCACTTTCTGTAGAGTGGAAAATGACACATGAATGAGTAACACAGAAAAAAATGAGCACTTTCACAAATCGCAAAGTAAACATTTTAAAACAGCAAAAAATGTCTTTAAATATTCACAAAGTATCTTTTCAAAATGAGTATCTCAAAGTATTTT
>JAOWBC010000710.1:11965457-11979036 GCA_028566105.1 Hypoplectrus providencianus | reverse complement strand
TGGAGCAGACATGCAGAGGAATTAACACATGAAATGATTAAATAATTTCAAGCTTGTCAAGCAAAAACAAAAAACTCTGAGTATCGCTGCTTGAACCCTTAATAATATCTTTGAATAATGTCTTCACCATTTTGACCAGGTATGGAGTACCTACTGGCTGGCCCAGAGGAGGCTGGGACAGGACGTCTGCTGGTCACCATGCAGAGTGTTGTGGTCCCATGGACACCCAGACTGGGTCTACTTATATCGGAAGGCCTGAGGAATGGATGTACATGAACATAGATCCAAAAAGCCAGGACTGACTTCAGAGGATCACCCAAGGAAATTTGAGTCAGTGGAATTCAGAAATGGACTGGAAATCAACGGCCAAGCTGAGTCAAACGTGATCAGTCTAGGACACAAGATTTAAGAAAGACATTCACACACAATGTGCAAGTGTGCAAAGCATAATAAAGACTGAAATGAAATCATGGATTTGCTAAGAACCAAGTATAATAACTCCCTCATTCAATTGTTTATCTCATGGAAAAGATAAAGATAGTTGTACATAGAAAATAGGCGATGGGCAAAGTTCCTTGAATGTCAAACTGGATTTCTTAAATATTATTTATGACTTTGATATAAATGGTAAACACATTGTGGCTAAAAGCTAAAACTATATATTTGGATTCAATAAATTGTTATAGAACTCATATTACTCATGTTTGGGAAATGCAACAGGTAAGTGAAGGTCATACCATATGATGACGCAGTCCCGTGTAGATCACTGTCATAAGAGGGTGTGGTGTTTTGAATTCAAGAAAAAAAGGGAAAATCTACATTGAAATTCTTCATCGACCATTTAATGAGGACAGAAACACCTGAATATTCTTGAATGGAGACCAAAGCATTCTACTGTAGACTCTACACAGTGTTAGGACCACAAAAACTTTTATGCAGTGACAGATAATGTGATGAACCACTTTAGTCTAGGCCTGATACAGTGTCTGTTAACAGATTGTTGTGGTGACCATTGCTTATTCAACAACAGATGGAGAAGGAGACATGAAAGTTTCCCCAAGATGTCAAACACAGCTGAAAACATCCTTTCATGGTATAGTTCAGATATTTTGAAGTGGTGTGAGGTATTTATCCACAGTCTGTGTATTGGCTCCAGTAGCTGGTGAGGCAGGCAGGAGTACCAGCATGGTGATCAGGGCTCCACAATAAGGATTGACTGAGACAAGTAAATGTCACATCAAGCTAGCAACATGGAAACACATGGCTCTTTCAAAAGCTGATTTCTTTTCATCTCTGTCGATAATTGCAACTGAGTGTCAGGCACCTGAAGATGAAGCATATGAACTGAAGCTGTTGGAAGACTTGCGCCAAATTTAGCTATATACCATGCAGTTTGATGCAATAATAACAGCAAGGCAGATAAAACTTTTTTAAAGGCACGTCAGGTTTTCAAAAACTGCCGCTGGAGTGCCAAAACAAGAGCAAACGGCATGTAACTTACTTTGTTGCATTGTAACTGCTTATATACAAATTACTTCTTTAAAAGGACAGGTACATTTCAAGATTTTTTTTTTCAAGTGGAGATACATAACTTGGGCCAGTACTCCTGCCTGCTACTCCGAAAGTGGTGCCGACAAACAGCTCCTGCAGGTACTATATACTGTTCGTAGACTATGGATAAGTTTGTCTCACAAACCCATTTTAAAAATCCATACTGCCCCTTAAATGTAATACTTACTATATAGAAGTTGAAACAGTGGGCCTGTTTTCTTAACAGCCTGTTGTGTTTTGGTCTCTCAAGTAATAAAAAGCATAGGGATTAACTATTAAGATGCAGTAAGTGTCAAAACTGTCTTGAGTTGAGAAATGCATAAAAGTAATTCCAAAGAAATGCTTAACAAAAAAACTAATCTGATTACTGGTTAGGTTTCAGTCAAATAGAATTTGTGAAAATTAATCAGTGATAACAGAACAACACACATAATGATCCATAACAAACAAGCTTTTCTGATTGACATGAGAATGCACAGCAAATCAATTTCTTATTGCATATAAAGAGAGTCCTTCAACTAATGTCCCTGCAGCAGGCTTGGCCCACAGTCACTAAATCATATTACACAATGATTTTTGAGTACTCAGCAAACATATACTCCTGTATATACCTTGTTTCGCAGCATTAACACAGTCCTCCTCTGATGACCTGTGATAACTGCCCAGTGAGTGTCAGAGCTACATCAGGTAACTCTCCCTGTGAGCTTAAACAGGAGGAGGGACCAATCAGAGCTCCCCATGGAGAGTCAGTTATGCTGGGCAGTGCTCATACACAGAGAAGCCTGGATGACAGCAGATGGACTTTAGCTGGCAGTCTGGTTGTCTGTAGGTGATGTGCTGTCAGATAAGGCAGCAGACTCGGATGTTGAAGTGGCTGGGGCAGAGTCAGTGTCAGGGGCTAAGGCAGAGTTGTCAGTCGGGGCGGAGGAGCCAGAACCAGATTTGGACTCTGGTTGGGAGGAGCTTTCTTTGTCTTCCTCCTGAGGATAGAGCTCAGGGTACTTCTGCATGCACTCTTGCATGTTACGGAAGTTGTCGATGCACTCGGAGCCCTTCACCTCTTCCTTGCTGTAGTGGAAACAGGAAAAAGCCTCCTTGAACTGAGAGCCACATGGTCCGCTGGCCATGCCGCCAAGGCATGGGCAGTTCCAGTTGATGTCTCCATTTGGCAGGATTAGTCCTTCAGAAACCAGACAGACTAAGGTTATTACTGTCAGACTCGGATCAGGATTAATATCCCACACAAAGAAACTGTTTTTTACACCAGTTAGGGGATGTCATAATCCTAGATATCACATTTTGCTTTTATTTTCCATTTGTAATTTGGTTGCAATGTGTACTGACAACTAGCTGCCACATTTCTTAATTCAAGGCTTCGGCTGCTATCAAGTGTAATATGTAGTGCCATATTTTTGTGGGGAATGTGCCAAACTAAGACCATATGGTCGAATTTAATTTGTTGCCGATTCCTGACCGAAATTGCTGTAACAATAACTACATTCTGTAACTTTCAAATTGTTAAAATAACACAGTCTGTTACAAGTGTAAAGTATTTATATGTTGTGAGAAATGACAGAATACATTTACGAGGTAAGCAACGTTTACGCAGTGACTCAATGACTAACCCTGCTCCTCATAAGGATCATTGGGGTCATCTGCTATGAGCTCAGCGTTGCTGGGAGTCTCATGGTCCTCCTTGGTCACAAAGATGATGCGATCTTTACCTGAAATAACAAAAACACAGACACCACAGATTATGTACGCATGGTAAACCGAGTCCTGAAGTATATCGTTATCCATATGGTTGACACTGACCCCTGGGGGAACACTATGCAAATAGCTTTGACTTGAGTTAACCTGTTCTTCCGTCTGACAGCAAGATGTTAGCCTGACAGCTTTATGATTGCATTGTATTGTTAATTGCAGACCACATTACAGCTCTTCCTCTGTTGTTACTGGGGGCGTCGTTGTCCTCGCAGCTAGCCAAATAGCTAACTTGTAACATAGGTTAAGTTAACGCTGCTTCTAGAAAGTTAGCCTAGCATGGTGTCTGGCTCGATGACATTGCAGCCATGGAGTGAAAATGAATGACAGAAAATTCATTTTACCCTCTTGCTTGCAGTACGACATGTCTGCCGGTGTTTTAGTCCGTTGTGCCTCGCCCTCTGTGTTGAAAGATGTCCAATGCGAAAGGAATTACTTAACAACTGCTGGGATTTCATTTGACAAGCTACCCGGCGTCCGAACCCCGCTACCTCTCTGACCCTTTGGTCACATGTGGGCGCACGATAATGACGTCACTAGGTATTTTAAAGCACGAAATATTAAAATATTATAAATGGATTACAATAATAATAAATATTAATTGTTCTTATATAGCGCTTTTCCGGATACTAAAAGACGCTTAACAAAGACAGACGAAACGAAATCAAAGACAGAGCAATAGAAGAATAGAACGGAGTTAGTGGTTGAAGGATATCATATAAAATACAATAATGTCGCTTACTTTGATGCAATCATCGTTTATGTGCTACTGATAACTTTGTTTCTTTTGGTACATTTTAGGTCAAAACAACATTTCTATAATCGTATGAAATTTAAATTTGATGTTAGAGTAAATTTTAAACAAATAAAAATTCAGTCATGTCAGCCCTTAAAAGTATTCAGAGATGAAATAATTCTCATTAAAAAAAAAATTGTAGTTATAATAATAGACAATTATTACATCCTACTTTATTCTGCAATTATAATTTTCTTCGTTATCTGCTTTGCCATGGCTTTTCTGTAGGAGTTACCCTGAACACCTTCACATTTTCTCATCTCTGGACCCGGCATGTTTTTGTTAGTTCCATCCCTCAGGAGGCAAAAATTAATGCCGCAATGGCGTCAATGCTAAACATATACATTTGTATGTAACATTGCAGGACTGCAGTTTGTAACGACAGGGCATAGTTTGATCAGCGAAATCCCTACTTTTAAGTTAATTTGACTTTTCAGAGAGTAAAACGTGTATCTTATACCTCACCTTAGAGCAGTGTTCTTCAACCTTTTTTGAGCCAAGGTACATTTTTTTCATCGAAAAAATCACAAGGCACACCACCAGCCAAAAATGTTAAAAAATGATACTCTGTAGCCTATATGGATAATTTCCCACGGCACACCTGACGACTTCCCACGGCACACTAGTGTGCCACGGCACAGTGGTTGAAAAACACTGCCTTAGAGTGCCCTTAAGTATGATTAGCACAAGGTACACCAACTAAATTAAACTGCAGCTGAAGCTTATTCCTGCAAGTTTGTTTTACTGCCCTTTAGTGTCAATACCAATAAGCTGTGCTAACACCATGTAGCTGCTGTGTCACTGTGTTATTCTCTTTTGATGGACATGTAGCATCCTTGTAGCGATCACAGAACATGTAAGGAGAAGGCACAGCAAGGAGTCAATAGAAATAAGAACACAATTTCCAAGCATGTTGGAAAAAAAAATCCTGTTTTTTTAATAACACAATTATGTTTGTTACATAAAGTAAAAACCAAAATGAAACCCCTTTTTGTCCCTATCAAACCCACCCTCATCCCGACCACCTCGGCAGTATTGTGCAGCGATTCAGTCTGGGAATAAAAGAGCATGACGACACAGACAAACACTTTCCTTGGAGAACCCAGATACAGAGGACAAACAGTGTGTCCTACATAAGACCAGAGTGAATATAAACATAGTCCATCATTTAAAATATCAAAATAAAATGTCAAATAAAAGCCACCAACAGCTTAACTCTGATTACCAGAAACCTTAGCAGGAGTACAAGCACTTTTATTTTTACTTTACATATCCTACTTTAGGCCCCAGAAACATTGAGCATGATTGCTACTTGCAATGAACATGACATGGCTTTCTTTCAACTCCCCTGAAATGTCCAGGCAGTGCTTTTTAGCTTGAAATAAGCACTAAACATGTTGTCACTGTCTTAGTGTTCCTTGAACATGCTGCAATAAACAATGCCTGAGGTAAGTCAGAGACAGTGCCTCACACTTATGTGCTTTTAGGCATTCTTTAGCTGATAGGACAGTCAGTGGAGACTTAGGCAGCCTGCGAATGATGGGTCACAGCTATTGGTGTAAAAGAACTGAAGACTCACAATACTATGCGCAACACTGGGAGGAACTCAAACTTTTTTCTCAGCATTGATGAAGAGGTAATGGTGAAAACACAAGTAGCAGAGAAACATTACCTATCCCAGCTGCAAAATGTACTGACTGCGAAATTCGAAGAAGAATGCAAAGAAATGTGAAATAAAAAAAAATGATGGAGGGTGGATGCGTTGTGTCTGATGTGTGTCACAAGGTTGGTATTTCTAGAAAAGCAGTGCTCCCATGCTGCCCACTTCACTCTGCTCTTTTACAAAGATTTCAAAGTACTGGTAGATGATGGTCACAGCCAAAAGGATTCCTGTACCCGAACCAATGGCACCAAGGAAGTCAGCCATGACAGAAAGCCCTCCTATGCAGAGGCCACCAAAGGCAGCTGCTGTGGGGATGTACCTGTGAAAAGCAAATCAGTTATAAATACAAATATATTCTGGAGGACAACTTTATTTGTGCTGCAACATGAAACCCTGTTTGCTTTGTACCTGTTAAGCTCATGCACCATAGAAGTTTCTCTGTGTCCCCTCATTACCATCTGCTGCTCCTTCAGCTGCTTCGCCACCTGAGACACACAAAGTGGAAGATGAAGGTTCATTTCATGTGGGACTGACACACAAAGCAAGCTGCAAACACTTGTACAAACGCAGGCTCACATCTTTGGCAGAGGATCCTGAGACCTCAATCCAGGTCTTTGAGAAGAAGGCGCAGGAGCCGAGCATGAAGACAATGTAGATGACTGCGTGAACTGGGTCGTCCAAAACAGAACCAAATGATTCCGGAGGAGAAAGGTAGTAGCAGAGACCACCAACAGGGTAAGCACGAGCTGGTCCTCCACTCGTGGTGTCCTAAACAAAGAGAGATTTGGTAAGTGAGATTGTACCCTTCTAATGAAAATAATTTAGACTGCTTGATTAACTCCTCCTGTTACCTGTTGTTTCAGCTGTGTGAAAATTCTATTTTATTTAACTAAGTAATGACAAGTTAGTTATTAGTTTGATGCTAAAGCTACAAGTAGATTTCATTAAGCATGAAGCCCACAATAAATTTACTTTCTGTGACAATGAACATCAATACTCGTCATGCAGAGTTTATGACCGAATTGTCGAATTACATGAAACACATGAAACCGTGCATACTTTCATAATTGCCACATTATTTGTCATCTCAAAAGAACTTGTTTTATAGTCAATCACTATATTTGTCGTTTTTAGGCTTCCACCTTCACCGTGCGTGCAGAAAACAAGTTTCATGTCCAATTATCCGTCGCTTTGCTACATTATAGCAAAGAGTCTAAAATTAACTAAAGTTGGTAACCAAACACTAGCAAATAGGCACATAAACTCAGACAGTCTTATGATTAGGTGATAACTAAGTTATCCATCCTCCTCTTAATCCCAGTTTACCCAGTAACCACCATTTTACATCACACTTACTAAAGGCTAAAGTTTTATTTCATAACTTATATCTCTGCTGGAACTATTTTGGCTGGAGCATGTCTCCAATACATGTCAGGATTTTGGGGAATGTTTTTTTTTTTGTTTTTTTTTACATGTCGTAAATGCTCAGACTGGATGCGCTTGTCGGTAAAAAACTCAAATACTTACAGACCAGGTTCCTAGGAGGTTGACAAGAAAGTTGCCACTGAAACGCGTTGAGAGCATCTGAGAAATCACGTAGAGATTGGAAACCAGGGCAGACTGCAGGATGATAGGGATGTTGGACGTGTAGAACAGTTTGATCGGATAGGTGTTGTATTGACCACGGTAGCGTGCTGACTTTATAGGCAGATCCACCCTGAAGCCCTGGTGAGGTAAAAAGTTTGCTCATCAGTAAGATGATATCTGTTTTTATTTAGTGCGGTAACAGCAGGTTAGGCACGGAACTGTAAATCCTGAGTTTTTGTTGTCAGCTCACCTGGAAGTATATAACCACAGCAAACACGAAGACGGTGGCAATGAGGTTCATGAGGTTAGGCAGGTTTTGTCTGTAGAAGGCCTCTCTCAGTGCGCGCACCTTGTCTGTGCGGGTGGCCAGAAGATGAAAGAGAGCAATGATGGCTCCCTCAAACTCAGTACCTGGATTAACGATGGAAATAAGAGTTAGCAATTATATTACAGATGAAGATAAATCTCCCTTATCATCAATCTAAATGTGTCTTTTCCCAGTACTCATACCTCTGCCGGTGTTGACAGTGGTGGGGCTGAAGGCCTTCCAGACGATCGTCTCACAGATGTTTGTTGCGATGAAGAGAGAGATACCCGAGCCCAGGCCATAACCCTTTTGGAGCAGCTCATCCAGCAGCAGGACAATCAGACCTGCAACAAACAGCTGAAGAAACAAACAAGATGTTTATAGTGAATCAAATAACAGAAAAGGACAACAAGAGTGCCTGGGGTGCTGATCAACTGATACACAGTTTGGCTCCATACATGGAGTCATTGATAATCAAACAAGTTTTAATTTTCTGATTCTGTCCCACTTGGGGAGATAGTTAAAATTTTATCCAAATGTCTCAGTTTACCATGAAAAAGAAAATAGTGTTGAAGGAAAATATATACCAACATGTTTTATATATTAACATTTAAGTGCTTCACACAAAATCTGATTCAACAAAACTTAAAATCAGGTTGAATTATAGAGTACTATTCATTAATAAAATATGTTGGCTGACAAATATTAGTTAGCAGGTAAATATTAAGGGTCTATGAAGGTTTTTATTAAACTATGTTGACCCACAAAATCAGTTTAATAAACAACCCAAATAGCTTTGTTATTAACCTGGATGATGATGAGCAAGCATATCCCAGCACCCATCTCTGAAGGGTCTCCATACATGCCAGTCATAACATATACAATGGCCTGTCCAATGGTGATGATCATTCCAAACACTGCAAAAAGGCAGAAAAAATTATTTGCGATTAGCAATACTGCAGGGACAGCTCCTACTGAAGTGACTAAAAAATGAACAGAATATTTTATCTGCTATCTTCAAACCAAATAAAAAAAATCTAAGTTTCAAAGGTTCATGACAAGCTGTCTATATATAGCAAGTAAAGTGAGTAGCAGACATACACTTCTGAGCTCCATTGAAGAGGGCTCTGTCTTTGGGAGTGTCTCCAACCTCAATGATCTTGGCACCAGCCAGCAGCTGCATGATAAGGCCTGAGGTGACAATGGGTGAGATGCCCAACTCCATCAGAGTACCTGGAGGTGAACAGCATTAGTGTCAGACTTGTTAAAACAACAACTGCAGCAGCACAAGAAACAATGCATAGGGGCCTACGTCTGTTGACCTTTGACTTATCACATGTGATAATGTGATTGTGTCAGGTCAGATAACAGCTCTCAAGTCAGATTAAGTACTGAACCATTTGTACTTTTTGGAGATGCACAGGACACTTAAGAAATGCATGGTTAACCCTAAATAACAAACACAATTCAAGCACCTCTGTTGGACGCCAGGATTACTCTCATCCAGTAGAAGGGATCTGCTGAATCTGATGACATGATGCCAAAAAGAGGAATCTGAATTGGGAAAAAGATGTTTGTCATGAACAATTATCACCATTAACAATACCAGGAGGTTGTCATTGAGCTTTGTCATCAACATATACTAACCTGGCAGCACACCAGAAAGATGAATAGCGTGATGGCAGTCCATAGCACTTTTTCTCTAAACTGAATCTGCATAGATTCAAAAGGGGAATAAATGTTATTCATATTCATTAAAAATGGATAAAGCAGAGGTGTTGTGACTTAACGGTAAATGTTTCAATGTCTGGACGTACCTTTCTTTCTGGTTTCTGAATTTCTGGCAAGACCGCACAGAACGGCTTGATGACTTCCAAAAATTTAACTGCAGAGATAAAAATAGCAGGTTAAATGAAAAAAGTACGATTGCAAATCCAAAAGTCAATTGCAGTATCAGGAATATTTGTAATATCTCGGGTAATAAGTCTTCTTCAACCAGGTTACTTCAGATGCCTCGTCATCACTAACGCTCAACAACAGCTGCCAACAGTCAACTGGCCAATACAGGGACAAGCATTATTTCATGAGTTGTCCGGATAAACTAAGAAATAATCTTAAACGAGGTTGGAGTAATTAGTATCCAGAGTGCGGTTATTTTTAGACAGTTTGCGAGCCTGTTTGTCTGTTGAGTGTTTCCTCTTGATGTTGATCAGCTGTGTCAATCACTGAAATTGACTTTGACAGCAGGCAATTTAACATGTGCCACCGATGTCTTACTGAGTACTAAACTAGTCAATTTATCATCGCAACTTCAACATCATGCTCATATTAAGGACGACAGGACTGCAGCATCATTTTATCTTGACAGTAAACTCCCATTCCTTATAGTTAGCCTAATGCTAACTAGCGTTCAATCACAAAAAGTGAGCAATCATTTAAAAACAAGAAGCTTAAAAGCCTTTTGAAAGAGAGGAAGGAAAGGTGTAAGAAATACGCGCAGATTGTGAAGCAAACATTACTCAATCCCAGAACAGCAGAATCTGATTTCAGTTAGCTCCCTTTACCAGCTAGCTACAACTTGCCACCTAGCGTTAACCTATCCAAGGTTAGCTAATTAGCATTGCGACGAACGCTTTATGTCCATTGTTCAAGATAAAAAAAGACAGCAGGTATCCTCGACCAGCTTCAAATCGTGTATAAAAGAGAAGGATGTCACGTACTCCCCATGGTGTCCGTAAGCCGACTCCTGCCGTGTTACTGGTACCAGTTTGAGTGCTCAGTGGAGTCAGTGTGGCTCCATCAGCCGCTCCGTAAGAAAAGAGAGAGCAGGAGAGACACGTCACCAGACAAGCCGCTAACACACGTCACTTCTCTGAGACACACACAAACACGACATGCTGCACACTAAGCGACATGCACCACCCGGTCTGTGAACACACTTTATCCAGGGTGTCAGACAAATGCAGACAACTTGAAAAACGCACGATTTACAGTTTTTTAACATTCATAATTTAATCTGCAACATGGAGCGCTCCGATCCGCCAGAGGGCGCCCTACTCCAGACTCAGCAGTTGCTCTGAACAGTGGGCTACACGCTGTGCTCAAGGCCTTCCTCTGATCTACAGGTCTACAATCAATGCAGTACCAAATCATTTTTTGTAAATGTTTGACTTAAATAATGCCAAGTTAAAACTACAAAAATGCACAATGATACAAATTAAATAAAAAAAAGTAAATAAAATTATAGATGTGAAATATTGAATGTATTTTGAAAAACATATTTCGTTTAAATTTATTTCATTATATATTAATTGCCTTATTTGTTTGATTTTAATGGTTTGCTTACATGTCCTATAGCTATATTTATTTATTTATTTATTTATTTATTTATTTATTTATTTATACTATTTATTCAATATTGAGAAGGCAATCGGACCCTAACCCATCCATGAGAAGCTTACATTGCATTAACTTTTACCTGACAGCTGCAACATTACTGTATTAATAATTATGATACAATAATAAAATACATTATTTTTTAATGAGACATTCTGCATAATGACAATGATATGATTGTTGAGGTGTATTGCAAGTATATTTCAATGCTTACTTTTTATTATTATTTCTTAAGTTAACTTTTGTGTGTTGGAGTTTTGTGATGCATTTGGTTTTATCACAATTATGCATGAAGCAATCTTTTCTTATGCCATCATTTCACCACTAGAGCTCAGTGTTGTTCCATAAAATTAGTGTGTGTGTGTGTGTGTGTGTGTGTGTGTGTGTGTGTGTGTGTGTGTGTGTGTGTGATTTGACTTTCTAACTTCTTGATAAAAACACTGTAAAGTTGAGTTTATAATATATCGTTAAAATTTATTGTAATGAGGCTTGTATGTAAAAAAGAAGGTCTCATCACTTTGTCCCAGTCAGTTTGTGGGTCAGTGATGGTGCAATTAAATGGTGGGGAGCACCTTCTCTGCATAGTGCTGGTGGCACATTTAGTCACTGACCCATAATAATGACACAATAGCACCATGATTGGAGCCTTCATCTCATCAGTCTAAACCCTCTGGATCTCCTGTCATCTATCACTTGATCGGTTTTACAGCAGAAAACACACATTCATTCAGAGGCTGCATATCTGCCCTCAGATAAAGAGATATTTGTTCATGTGGTTACATAATGACCACAGAGCCGTGAGCTAACATAGAGGTGAGGACAGGCAAATACCAAACAAACCCCCTCCAGTGTCTGCTTCCCACAGAGCTTTGAATAGGTGGTTTAAAATCTACTGTACAATTCTTCCCGTCTGTCAGAAGGAAAGTAGTCGAATTCAGCTTTGATATGTTAAATAGAAGTTATTTTTAGTTGGTGAGAATTTATTTCTAAATAAATCACACTCCATTCATCAGTAATTGTTTATTCTGCAGTGCTTCTTTAATGATCCGAAAAGATAACACAGCCTAATGCATCATGGACAATCAGTCCCCTGGCGCCAGATAATGCAAATAGTCTGTGGCAATGCACAAACACATTTATTTCTTTCTCTATAGAAGAAAAATCCATGCAAATAAAGCATGACTGCTCATCCAATTAGTAATGTCCCCCCTACAGTAAGGCTGCCTCCTTGTGTACCTGTGGAGGACACTGTGTCTGCCTGCAACCTTCAGTTATGTAAACTCACTAATCTCTCATTGTACACCTCCAACATGAAGCAGCCATCTCCACGTATTTACATTCCACATTTGCCATGAGCACAGGTTGCACACGACTTGTAAATTATATTTATATCTCTTATAAACACCACTTGCCATTATGAAATCATTTTGCAGCTGCTAATGTTTGTTGTCATTATTGATTAATGTAGATTGATGGTTTTTGTATGTTTTTGTTCTTTAACATGTCAAAATATTTTATTAAAAATACCTGCCACAATTTCCAGACCCAATGACTTGAACATTGAATTTATTTAAAAAATAGTAAACATTTATTTTCTTTTAAATTAAAATAATCAACCATTATTTCATATTTGGTGTTAGCATTGAAATATATCTTTATAGTTGCTAATGTCAATGCTAAAAGAACATTTAATCAAGAGGAGAAAAATTGAGGTTGAAATTTTATTGATGTATTTAAGATACTAGAATGTTCATTGAAACTCAAAGAAACTGCAAAAACTTTTATTTGAGTTCATTTCGGTGCCTCCTGTGGACAAAAGAAGCAGCTTTTTCTTTTGCTCTGTGGTTTACTCTTTGCTTTTTCTCTTTGTTGATCCAGCCCCAATATCAGTCATTGTCCCAAAATGTATCATAAAACATAAAATCATATGGCAAAAAGTACATGTTCATGTCACTGTGCTTTCCTTTTTTTGTCAGATTTTGTGTGGAAAATATATGGAAAAAATTACAATCTCCTCACTGATGTTCTGTATGGAGGCATTGGAATTAAACTGAGACAGGTTCATAATTAGCTAAAATTCCTTCTTGCTTCTGGAGAAGGTATATGAATCTTTTTCAGTAATACTCATAAATTTCAAGCATTGTAGTTTACCTATGCCTATAACTTCTTTCTCAATACAATCACACTGTATTTTCAGAAAAATAACCAAACTCTTTCGATTGTTATCGACTGAGGCTAGCTTTCTCCATACACTCTCGCTGACATTAAACCAAGTGCTCTGACTTCATTTTCAATAATAATTTTAAAAAAAAAAGAAAAAAAAAGAAACTAAAATACTAATTTTCTCCTACACATAACCTGACACATTTGCCCCCACATATAATTCAGAGTGATACATACAATCTGTCTGAGGTGTGGGAAACTGATATGTGAGCAGGAACACACACACACACACACACACACACACACACACACACACACACACACACACACACACACACACACACACACAAAC
>JAOWBC010000710.1:11946459-11957010 GCA_028566105.1 Hypoplectrus providencianus | reverse complement strand
GATGGATGGATGGATGGATGGATGGATGGATGGATGGATGGATGGATGGATGGAGGGAGGGACGGACAAACGGACAGACAGACAGATAGATATCGTACCTTATCCCTATGCATCCTGCGAACAGCTGTGTTAAAAAAGAAAGCACTAAAAATAAGTTACATCCTTCCAAAACATATGCACCTGCTAGCCAGATTACCACCTTTAAGGCTCGAGGGAATGGTGCTCATGGAAACATTACCACTTTGGTCCAAAGGGGCTGTCCAATCAAAACTAAATTAAAGGTTGCTGTAGCTACTTCACCAAAACAATGTAGTTGTTGTTACATTAAGTTACACCATTTGTTGTGACTGAAATGTCATCAAATATGTCTTTAGCTTTTTGTAAGGCTCTCATTAAAAACATGGACATTGTAAATCCTAACTCTTCTGGGAGGATATTGCAATTACTATGAAAAAAATATTGATTTTTCATGTTGCAAATCAAGTTCAAGTTAATTTATTATTATATTGATTGGCCAGATGGCATGGTGTCACTATCTATGACATGGACAGATCTTTGCTCAGTATCAGGTAGAAATCCAAGTGGATACTTTATCCCATAAAGTGTTTGGGTTTTAAAGTTGCACATGACAATAAAACCAGGCTCTGTATTCCAGATTGATGAGATATTGAGATGGATGTCTGTAGCAGCAGTTCAGTACATTCCAGAGAGAAAACACTGACGTGGTAATGGCCCGTGCTCTCTGTTGACACAAGCCTGTGTCTGCTTAATAACTCATCTCCACGCAGACTGCCGGTACTCCTCACATGACACAGAGCCTGTGACTCTGAGAGCAGATTGTTCAGGTCCTCTCTGTCTGCCTCAGACTGGTTAGAGATGGCCAAGACTGGCTGAGGGCGCCCAAGCTGCCTTCATCCTTGTCCTGCCAGAAGAAACACTGTCTCTTTAAAGTAGATTCTAGCAGGCTAACAGCAACATATCTATAGATGTGTTTGGGAAAATTATGCATCTTGGCTGCACTCCACAACAGTACATGACTGGAGAGGCCTGAGGCTCTGCATTTGCTCCAGTTATTTGTCTGCACAGCGGGTGCTGAGAGTGGGTGGGCTTATTTTAAATGCGGTCCTATCATACTTTCCAAAGTATTTGTAGAGATATTAATTATTGTGTCATCATGTGCCTGTACTCGCTCCTGCTCAGAAAGCAGTCATGTGTATGCACCCAAGGGACAATCTTCTGGATATCAACATACCTTTTGAGCACTACAGCATTTACGTGTAATTAAGTCTGTATTGTCTTTCTTTAACCCAATGATTACAAAGCTCCTGACCTTGTCAACAACCAAGCAAATACAGAAGAAGAAACAGAGGTTAACACAACCCAAGTCTTTATTATCTTCCCCAACAGACTTAGACAACACATACAGAAAACATAGAGGTATCCAAACATGTCCAATAACAATATTTATTAATATCATTATTATAACATTATTAACATGGAATGTAGTACTCATCTTTCTTTTTTTCAGCTTTCAGTTTATTTTATGAAACATGTAAAATAAAGAAACAACTCTATTATCGTCTGTCCCTGATACCTATATGAATATAGTCTCTTTGAGTGAAAATGAACAGGGAAAGAAGGATGGCAGAATGAACAGTCCTCAACCCCTGCTCTCTCACATAGCCCTGTCTCAGAGTAAACACACACTTGTTTAACAGAATGTGCTTGTGTGTGCAAAATGCGGACGCCTTCTTTGGAATCGGACGTAAGGAAAACATTTCTACTGTCTCCAGACTTCAAATTGCTTTTATTTGCTGCCTACCCTTTCGTCCTATATGGGTTAAACAGAAGGATGACAATGAGTAAATCACTGCATCAGTCACACAGATGGCTTGTCTATGTTATGTGCAGGTCTCTTTCATATCCCGTAGACGGACACAAAGAACAGAAACATAGAGAAGCACCAACGGCTGAACAGGAACTGAGTCCTCTGAGAGGCCAGCTACAACAAGGTCGAAATTTGAAAAAGGCAGGAGAGATCTCTCTCTGCTTCTGTAGTCCTGTACTCCTCTTTCTGCTCCATTTTCACTGTGTATGTATCAGCCTCTACTCTGTGCTCCGGTTCTCCAGCTCAGAGAGGATGGTGATCAAGTTCTGGACACCAAAAATGTAACCGCTGTCCAGGCCCTCGTACACCACGCTGTCGCCCTGGTAATGTCTGCATGTGGTGTGGGCAAAATCTATCATCCTCACATCCACCAATGGGGTTCGAGGGTCAGAGCGGGTCAATCGAGCCTGGCCCACAGCTGAGCTCCCACTACTGACGCTGCCATCGCTAGAAGTGGAGGACCTGCGAGGGAATCCACGTGCACCTGCTACTTCACCCGCCTCCTCCTCCTCCATATCCGCTTCCTCCTCCTCCTCCTCCTCCTCCTCCTCTTCTTCATCAGAGAGGTTGTCCTGTTTTTGGTGAGGCGCTCCATCATAGATGATGAGCAGGGAGCTGGAGTAGAAGCGATAGGATTCACAGGATTCCAGGGCAGCCTGTAGCTCTCGCAGCCTGCGCAGCACCGGGGACAAGAGTTCGCGTCGTAGATGCCGTCCGCTGTGAAAGAACTGGAACAAAGCCTCCTTAAAGTCAGGCACACTAAGTCTGCGGCCATGGAACTTGTTCATGAACATCAGCTGGCCCGTGTCACACCGGTACACCTGAAGGGATGGAGAGACATAGAGGGAGTGGGAAAAAAACAGAAGGCCAGTCAGTCACCAGTACTGATATAATTTTAACTGCAAGTGGGTGATTGACAGATGCTACTTTCAGACTTTTGTTGCCATGTGCATTCCTTAACAAACACAGTAGTAAGGTTATAAAACTAACATGAGGCAAACACGCTATAATCTGTTTAGGGCATTTGTGAAAACAAATAAATATTATGATGCACAAAATTAGGATGGAGAGCTAAGGTTATTATATACTACAATTGAAAAAGAGAAAAATGATAACATAGCAGGGTTACATGGACATGCATGCAGCAGGTATTGTCAGAAAACTGACACTAGTATTGGTATCAATCTATACAAAGTGAAGAGAAGCCTCACAATATGACCAGTTTCCTTCTTCATGACAAATGCCCTTGTCCTCTTGATCTCCTACTACACATCTTATAATAGCCCAATAAAAAACATGCAAGATTCAAAATGACTTAAACTATTTCCTGTGCAGCTTGGTACACAACATCGGAGCCAAAGCAGCACTAAACGGCTGCAGTCTTGACTGAATGTGCTTGACAATTACTGTCTCTTCATACTGCTATTTTGAACTCCAATATGTTAATGGATGTGCTGCTCGCATCAGGCTCAGAACTGCCTCCAGCTGCCTGCCCTACATCTAGAAAGCACACTCATGTATGATGTCAGCTCTATAGAAGCTATTTTAGACCTTTAGAGGTGCTGGTAGGTGGCTAAAGCCAGGCTAGCACTTTCTCCGAGTTCTCAGATTTTGTGCTAAGAGATGCTGCTTCACATAAACCAGACAGGTGTATCACTGGTATATATCTTCTAATGTTATCTTCCAAAAGGTCAGGCAACATAATCTCCAAATTTCCAGCTATTTCATATAGCCATGAACATCTGAGCCAGTCTTGGCTAAAGGCCCACCTGCATGCCAGAGAGGCAGACTCCTATTACCGGTGCTGTGCTGGTCTGGCACTTGCGCATCTTTCTAGCTTTTTTCTCCTCTGTAACATCATCTCCATGCTGCTGCGTGCCCATCTTCAGGTCCAACACACACGGCAATGTGTGCCGCCACGTCAGATTCTCCAACAGGATGAATTCTGGTAAACTGAGTCAAGGAGGCAAGAGTCTAAAGATTGTGGCTTTCCTCTAATAACACTAATTACCTAAACCTGCTTGACAGGGTTATATAAAACACTGTGTACAGCTAGGCTTTTTCCTCCACAGGTTTCACTACAGCCTCTATAATGCTGTCAGTCAAAGGATACTGTATTGGTTGCAGTGCATGGCCTCCTTTAGCCTCTGCAGGTGGTGCTGCTGACTTGTGAGGGTCCAGGGGATGTGTTTGAGCTGTGGCACACCGTTACTGTGACTGCGCTCCAGTCTGTAGTAGTGCACCTCGGCCTCCTCCTCCAGCTTACGAACACTAGGAGGCAGGCTGAGAGAGAAAACATTAGATCAGACACGTAGAAGAAGTGATGGTCTGTTGTGTTGAATATAAAGTTGAGCCCAAACCATCTAACCAAAACATTTAAAATCAAGCCTTTCATATATTTTGCTATCAACAGTAATCATCCTTCCAGTTGTTTAGGCCGCTCCAGTTCAGGGCTGACTACACTTTGTGTTTTAGCAAATTTACGTGCTAAAACATGGATCTATTGCAGTTATGCAACTCTGAGGCTATGACACTCCAACTGGCCGCCAGGCCAAGGATCAGCCTCTCACAGTATTTAGAGCCAGTTTTGCCTAAGGTTGTATTAGTAAGTCAATGTGTGCGTCATCAGTCGATTAATGTGAGTCTCTGGGCTACAGCTTTACCATTCATGGAAGAATAAATATTGAGTTTGACCTATACGGTTGTGTAAGCGTTCTCAAATGATCAATACATCATCTTCAATTTCATTTACATGAGCCTTGATGTACATGTGACAGTGACTCACTTTTCCTCCGCCTGTTGATGCATTCACTACACCAGCTACCTTATCGTGAGTAACAAGTCCCTCAGTGCACTGCTGTCTTTGTCGGGATTTTTTCTTTCAAGTCTTCTTCTGTCCTTGGAAAGTCTGATCAGAAAACCGTGTTCTTGTTTTAAACTAAAAGATAATTTTATATTTTAGCATAACTTCCATACATTACATTACATCACATTCTACCTTATTTTACTCCGCCCAGTAGACACTTAACCTATAACCTGTGATCCTTATTTTAATTCAAACTAAGTAATGGTTTACCTAGTAAACAACAATCAAATATCTTTTTGTACAACTTTAAAAACAACAGCCATATTTCATCAGATATCATACACACCCATTCAGGAGAATATGTTGATTCTCGCTGTCCACTGAGCGCTGACCCTTTGGCTCACAGTCGGCCGAGGGGTCCTTGTTCTCCTGATCTGCTGCTGGGTCACTCTGGAGCGGGTAAGCAATGAGGCAAAGGTTCCCTTCATCATCCTCCTCGAAGCTCACTGACACCACACCTGAGAGGAGGAAACAGACGGAAACAGAAAGACATCTGTTAAACATCTGTGCCACGGAGCAGTGAAGAGAATCAAAGCACAATAAAGCTGACAAGACAGCATGAGTACAAGCGCTGCTACAAATTTGTTATCCCGGTGCCAGCAGCAGTTACACATGCAAATAAGTCTAGTCTACTTTCACATCTCTTTAGTAAACCTGTCTTAACAATACATGGACATTCAATCATTAAGTCAACATCAATATGCATTAAGTGGGTTTAAACTGTGCAAATTCATACGTACAAAAAAACATGCTGTTATGTAGGTCTGACGTTAAAGAGCTTACAATGACAGCATCAAGAAAATAACAGTCCAAACACAAATGACACAAGGCTGCAAAATTTGAATTGTTTATTAGGAAAAAAATGGAATATCACACAACATAACGAGCAATTTACATAATACAAAACTACACAGTAATGCCACAAACATATACAGAATATAAGTGACATGATGCCAGTTTACAGGCTTCAACGATAGATGACGAAAACAACAACAGGTTTCCCAAAGCTTGTTTGTGTGAGAAAAAAAAGGCTTTCAACATAGTGGGATTGAAGGAGAAGGCAGAAAATAAGGTGAAGTAGAGGAGGACTGAGTATGTGAGTGAAGATAATGCAGAATTTAAAGAACAGTTGCCACAAAAATTGTAACATAATCCATAACCATGATCATGAGTTTTGTGGAGGCTCTGTTAAGATTTCATTTTTTTTTTAAAGATGACAAGAAAATCTAAGATATGTATCAGATTTGATCCTATAAACTCATTAAGAGGTGACACTTTGTTGCACATGTCATTTCGCTGTTTTGAAGCAGATAAAAAGAGCCTGAGGAGGATTCTCACTTCACCCAGCTGACTGTGTGCCACAAAACAAAACTAGGGGTTTCATCTGATGTACCTGTGTTCGTGCAGCCTCCTACAAACAGGACATCAGAACCAGTTGGCCTGTTTAAAGGCGGACTGCTTGCAGTGTCAGCTGCAGCACCCTCCTGTGGCATAATTTGGCACATACAGCCTCAAGCACCTAAAAACAACACTTGAGCAGGGGGCTCTGTTTCTTAAAAATCTAGAACGGTAACGTACACTTTGCACCCAACCTAGAAAACAGCATTTCCCAGCAGACTTGCACACATGCACACAGAGCAGTGAGATAAAGGCAAAGAGATGCACAACAACACAACACAACACAACACAACACAACACAACACTGGTTAGAGAAGGATAACTGGTTTACCTCTGTACTGGGGGGTAAACTTCCTCACTGCAGCAGGCACACTTTTGTAGAACTGATGTTCGCGGGGGATGAGGGGTTTGCAGATGGTCTCCTCCCCAAGACGCAGGACGCAGCAATGTCCCCCCACCTGGTGTAGGAAGGGCTCAAGCATCACCCCTTTCTCTATGTAGCACTGCTGGTGCTGCAGCTGGTTCTGCTGCTGCTGCTGTTTTTGCTCTGCATCCATGGCCTTCTGGACCTGAGCCTCCACAGCCGGACCCATCCTCCTCTGGCCCTGACCACACTGCCTTGGGCATGAGGACAGGAGGGAGGAAATAGAAGAGAAACAGAATAAACAGCTATGTTTTAGTGGATGCTTAATTCCTTTTTGGCTCCTTGTCTGGCTGTTCTTGAAGCTGAGCAGAATCAGGAAGTCCTGTAACCGCTGAGGTTTGGAGTAGTGCTGCAGCGGCAGATCGAAACAGATCCTGCTTGTGCTTCCACTGCAGACTGGACGCTCTCTGACAGCTGAGAGCTGGCTCTTCACTGGTAAAGCTCTCACAGGCTTTAGACTGGGCCAACCCCCTTCACAAGCAATCCACCAATCAGGAGCAGCCAAAGCAGGTTGTTGGGTGGTAACCCTTCGAGGGAAAAGAGCAAGCAAACAAAGACAGTGGTGGGAGGGGGGAGTCTGGGGGAAGGGAGAGGACAGAGAGGAAGCAGAATGATGGCTGGTGCACACGGGAGGATTTTTTAAAATGATTTAAAACATAGGAGACCAACAGGCACAACAATAGATTTAAATTATTTTTAATTTTTGAGAACACACACACACTTGCAGGACAACACACAAGGCTTGTGTGAAACAATTTCAGAGTGCACGTGGGATCTCACAGACACTCGCATGACCAAACAAACAAGCATCGAAGCAGATTGTCTTTGTCACATGGTTGCACTTAATCGTGCTATGTTTTCCAATGAAAAACAAAACCAGGTAACAAACAAACAAAAATGATTGAGAAAGATGGAATCAGCATTGCTCTTTAGGTTTTGCATCAAAGCCTGAATGGAAATTCATTCATTCTTGGGTTGGTTGTTTTGGGGGATTCCAGCTAGCGTTTGGTGACATACTCAGGGAGCTTGGGATACAGACAATTAAGAATCACCAATTCAACCCAAACTGCATGTCTTTGGACTGTGGGAGGAAGCCAGAGGACCAGAGAACATTCAATTTCCACACAGAAGAACTCCAGGCCAGATTTGATCCCACAACCCTCTGTGTGGGTTGTGGCTTTGATTTGAAAGTGTAAACTACTATACTACCTTGAAGCTTGGGATCCCAATCCTCCCACCCCTCACGATGCCGGCCAAGTTATGCCCAGATTCCAGAGTAAACACACCCATTACACTGCATTTCACTCCTCCTTTGATAATTTCTAATGAGGATAAATAGTAAACAAGGTTTACAGATGTAAAGTAGGTACTGGTATTTTATAAGTGATACAGTGTGGGGATGCCACAGAGAAGAATAAACCCTGATAGCACACTGGATATTTTAGAAGAAGTGAAATTCATTGATTGGGTTTAAATCCCAAATACTGAAAAATAACAAGTTCTATTTGCCAACTACTTGCAGGTTGGGACCAGGAACAAAACAAAATTCATTCTTAAAGTGACATGACTGATGCTTGAAATTCCTGAGATTTCTGCAGTGTTACATCTCCGGTCACTTTCTTCATCAGCTGAGAAAACAGGGCGAACTGGTGTCAGTGGTGTAACAGACTACTACAAAATTGTCCTGTAGATCTCTGAAGCTTATTCTTGACACTGCACTCCCTACAGCAAGTGTCTTATGCAAAGTTTTAGACACCCGAGCATTACAGTGAAATCGGTTTGTATGCAGCATTATTAAAAAAATAATAATAATTTCAGAGAGTGTGGAAGATTTGCATTATAATGGCAGCAGAGTTCAGGATGCGGATCAGGTAAGGTTTGGGGTTTGCTGAGAGCATGTGCCGTTGCCAGAGTGGAAACTATAATCCTCATCTCGTACCCTCTAACCCTTCTTGACACAGATTATCGTAGCAGGCAAAATAACATCTGATTAAGACAGTCACTCATTGTTGTGAGTCTACCTCAGATGAGTGCATTATGTATCACATAGAAGTATGAAATGTTCATCAGTGTGTGTGTGTTTGCTATACATTACAGTTGGACACTGGCTAGTTGTGCAAGGAACAGAGTCAGAAAGTCCCACACTAATCTCTGTAATCCTGCCTCTTGGAACACAAGAGAAAAATAGGCCATGACAAACAAGTAGAAAATAGCCACAGTTACACTTAAACACAAGAGTTGTTACAGTCTGTGGTATACACACAACACATTGTAAGTGTGGGGCACCCAGTATAACCTGCCCTGATATCTTTCATCAGATTACACCTCTGACTACCAGTAGTCACTTTATTTTTTGTTCAAGGCAGGTCAACACACAACACAGGTGATCTAATTAACATACATTTCTATTTTTGTCCTCAGACGGCTGAACGAACATGAAAGCATGATTTGATTGTAGGTAATAAATACAATCTGTTAGCCAAGGATAAAAGTAATCCCTGAGTGCATGCTTTTCCTGCTGCGTAAACATACAGCTTTGTAAGTCGACACTTGCATGGATGCTATATTAAAATTAGAAATCAGAGAGTTGAACTGGCAGATTGTTGGCAATGTCAAGGGGCCAGCATTAAAATCCAGATAACCGCCATAGTTTATTATGCAGATGATGAAATTGTTCAGACCAGAACAACCACTATGGTGGTTTGGCTGTTCTCCATCCTAGAATAAATAACTTATTAATTCAATTCAGGCTCTCATTCACAGACTAGCTGCCATATGATTTTTTTAAAACAATGTATGTATGCCAATCAAACAAACATTTAAGTGATTAACTTGACTATAACTATAATCAAGTTGACTTAATCAACCATAGCAATCCTTCAATTTTTGCAGAAAGACAAAACAGATGCATACACCAGAACATTTACCATATTCACACTGCTTTGTAAAGCTTGACTCAACTCAACTGATTCATTTTTGCACCATGTACTTTTCTTGATTTCATGTTCATAGTGATCTGGGAAATCATCTTTTAAGAGACACAAACACAGGGAGTTCGCTGAGGGGGCCTGTTCAATGATCCACCAAAAAGAGTGACAGACTGAATTCTGTTCATGCCATTGAGTGGATAGAAGAAGTTGATGGTAGCTTGGTTATTCGAAATGGCAGGTGGGTGCAGTTGATGTCCCTTAAACCATTCACTCTGACCAATCTGGATTATGCAGTGTCCACCTTTCAGTTCACTTGGAACCATGACTCAGGTGGTACCAAAAAAAAGTACCATGTACTTTTCACAACTTTTGGCAATGGTTAACCAAAGAGAATGGCTCCAAGCAAGTCGACCCATACCAGACCATGCAGTGGAGATGTGGCAATTAAAGATTTAAAGCCCAATCTGAAAATTTATGAAGAACTTTGCAGTGGACATGACAAATTTAGAGAGCAACAAAATTAAAAATGAGAGACAAGGAAATGGGAGCTATGACCTTGACAGAAATGGGTCGGGGACAGTGTGGGGCAGTTAGCAGGGACATTTCTCAGTGCCAATGAGGTGTGTGCCAATCGCAAACAGAGACACTGGCATATGCAGCCAACAGGAAGCTGGAATCCAGCCCCACAGTACAACAGACGTGCAGCCTTGACAAATGGAGAGGACAGATTTAAATCTGTCTAATGAGGCACATCAAGGAAACAGCTTTACAAATTGATTTCAAAGTCCTTGGTTGTTTTCTTGAGCCTGAAGATTGTAGGTCGGTCAATGACAATGTTAATTTCTTCTGTGACAGCAAGCAACTCAGTGAGAAACATGTTGAATAAGTGAGCCACAGTGATATGACAAAAGGTCCCTATTTCAATCAACCTAAATCTCCATAAAGTACACATATACTAATATACATATACAAATAACAAAGACTGTCACCATCAAATTTTCCTGCAATGCAATTTTTAAAACTTAGGATCAAAGATAATTCTTAT
>JAOWBC010000710.1:11911005-11928651 GCA_028566105.1 Hypoplectrus providencianus | reverse complement strand
CGCTCACCAGGGAGTGCACCAGGTCACTGTGTGCATGATTGTGTGTGTGTGTGTGTGTGTGTGTGTGTGTGTGTGTGACTGTGACCATTTTCTGTCTTTGCAGAAGGCAATAATCTCACTGAAACCCTAACATACTGAGAACTGTGAAAAGGTCACATCAATAAGGTTGCATTTAATCTTGGACGCTCTGTAACAGCAACAACTTCACTAGTTACCATCTGAAAATGTAATCAGGTCAAATGTGAGAGCAGATATCTTCACAGAAAACTGAATATCAGGTAATGATGCTGAGAACCAAGAAGAAGTGTGAGGGATGCGATTTTACACTGAGAGAAGACTGGTACCATTCATGTTTAAATAGTTAATGTGAGGCTGGTTAGCTTAGCATAATGATTGTAAACAACAAAAAAAACAAAAGTAACAATGTTCACCTACTGGCATCTCAAAGGCTCACCTATTTTTTTCTAGTTTGTTCAATCAAAAAACTATATTCAAGTTGCATAAATGCAAGACATGGCTTTACGAGGGAATTGTGTTGTATTATTTGTTGGTTGTCTCCTCATTATAGGACATCTGTGCTTTTGCCAAGCGGCCACCACTGAGGTGCCTTAAAGCTGCATTCTCTCTAATGCCCAGCAGGGGGCAACAGCACTTGTTGCAAAAAGGAGTCCAACTGTATTGATGTGGACAAAACTTCCTACAGAATATCAACATCTCTCATACAGCCTGTGCTTGTTTGGTAAAAACATGATGGCATTCTTAGTCATATCATGCTTCAGTTAATGCCAGATTTTTTTTTGTTAAAGATGCTACTTCATATACATTACCATGTGCAAAATGTAAACATATTCATTCGGCACAGCATTTGAATCACATCTGGGTACTAATCCCTAATCCTGTGTTTTGGATTCATTTATGAGAAGTGTCTCTGTCTTTTGTTTGATCTGATTTCAGCCCTATTTATATGTTAAGACTTACAATGTTTTATCCGGTTTATGGACGGCTGTTTATTTGCTTTGTGGCTTTGTTTATTGACAATGTCCTTCACAATAATCCTGTTAAATATTTCACTTTTTCAGGGACTAAAAGCGAGAAATTCTTTACATGTGTTCTGTCTTCCAATAATGTACGTATCAGCAAAGGAAAAAACAGCAAACTTTGCATCTCAGTCAGTCACAACAGTCACACTTGAATGTGACATTTTAAAAGTGGTCCCTGGGGATTGTTGAAAATCCTCAAAAATGCAAGAAATCATCACAAATTGAAATTAAAGAAAAGTGAAATAAAAAAAAGGTTAATCTGATATTAAAATAAACAATTATTCACTTTAACAGTGCATAAAATCCTCTGCAGAGATTGAATTCACAAACCACCACTTTTCACATAGATCCTAAGTGATACCCTCCAACCTTTCCTCTTCTGTGTAGGAAGATAGAAAATATGTGTCAAAAGACTGTATAACATGTATAATTGAACAGCGATCACATCAGCATTCCCCAGGAGCTGCAGCACAAAGATTAAAAGGCAGGGAAGATAATCTCGCTATTCCTGTGAGACATGATGATGTAACAGGTTGTCAAAATGACATATAGTGAGAAGACGGGAATACAGAAGAAAGGGATGAGTATATGTTTAGTTGTATGTAATGTAGGATTAGCATCGGAGTACTGTGGAAAAATCTGTTTTTATCAACCAAAGCAAAAAAAATATGCTTAATACAAATTAAGCAACAAGTGATATTTTCCTGTTTTGCTTTCATTGGCACCTTATAATTATTTAAATTTATTTAAAAATGTATTATGTTGGGAAAATGAAATATGATGTACAAAGATGAACAGTCATGCTAGCAACTGGTGAAATGGTGCTAAAGCCACAACAGAGATCAAAGCTAAATGCTAATTTCAGCATGCTAACATGTTCAGCAGGTTTTATGTTTTATTTTGGTCACCATCTTCGTCTAACATGATTGTACCATACACCAAACAGTAAAACAGAGTATTAGAGGAGTTTTAGCTTATGGTAGCACTAGATGAAAACTCAAGTGACTTCCAAATAATATTTTTTCTAAGCTGTACGGTCATTCAATCTAATGCACTATTCTACAACTATTTATTGATTCCAATATCCACTCATGAATTACAGGCAAGTTTGGAATGTATCATTTACTTCCTGGCAAACACAGAAAACAGCTCATAATATTCCAGGAAGTAACTTGAAAATATACAATGTCATAAACTGTACTCAGTAACAGTTTTAGGGTTTTCTTCTACATTGCATCATCTTTTTCATTAACACATACAATTTGGCACCATAGTAATCCAGTGGAGGCCTAATTTTTAATAAGAAATTTCTGTGTCAATGCAATAAATTACTACATGTTGTTCTGACAAGAGGATCATGACAGCCACCAAGCTAACACATTCAGTAACAATATACTGTTATAACATGCACATAAAGTAATGTTTAGTATGACTGTTTGGCAGTTTTTCAGGCTTGGTAGTGGGGATGTATACAGAGTGTAAGTGGGAGACAAAGGGGTAGACGTGGTAAAGGATTTGAATCCAGGCCACACCCAACTGCTCGAGGACTTCTTTGGAAGATGGACCTAATGCTAATAGAAAGTTTGCTCATCCAAAAATCCCCTGGAGTCTAGGGGAATATTTGTACTAGCAGCAATGTGTTTCTAAACTGGGGAACTACTTCTTTAACTAAAGTAAAACATCTTAAGTCTTTTTTTTCCACAACCTGCAGCATTAAGGTATTAACACATTAATTAACATGCATTTGCACATATTGTCTCCATGTAACATATGGGTGTTCACATGATCTCTATAAGCATCACAGGTTTATAGCAGCTTGAAGTAAATCAGTTTTTCCTCATTAAGATGCAAAGATATGCAGCAAGGTGCCTGAAAATCTAATCAGACCGTCAACTCAACCGAGGGATGCTGTGGGGAAAGTATGAAGTTTCTGCCATGTTGAGATTCAGACACGCTGCGGTGGCAGGACAAACAAAGTGAAGAATCATAACTTAACTGATCAGATTTTATTTTAATGTATGTGCAATGACAATGTAATCCACTTAAAGAAAATTTCAGGGGGGTTAATTTGCAATTACTACAATGGAAGAGTTATATAAAAAAGGACAGCATCTGTCGAGTGTCTAGGGGTCTTATCAATTTTTTTGTGCCAAACGGCAGCTTCAATCTCTTGCTATGACAGTGTGTAGTTGAATTGTTTTATCCACTTTAGTTGCTTCACATATTATCAGCACAAAGAACTGGCAGTGTTGATTCTAATGAGACATCTTTGGACAAAGCCTTGCACAAGAATAGAAAGGATAGCATTCTGCAGTGTGAGGGGGTGAGTGAAGACAAAACAGAAACGCTGAAGCTGGAGTGAGGACACAGAACATATACACTCCCGCAATGCAATAAGCACCCACCAGCATGTGTGCGTGTGCGAGTGTGAAAAGACTCCCTATTGAGACATCAAGCTGTTATTTGAGCACTCTCTCCAGTCAACACGCCATGATGGAGACAAAATGTCATGTCAGAGCAAAACACTCGGAGGCCACTGCTCATCCGTAGCACACACACACAAACACGCACACATCCATGGTACAAACCCACACACACTGGGTTGTACAACAGGACACCTGCTGAGTCTAAGTGGTCTTGAAGCTGCAGATGAATACAGAGAGGACCAAAGTCTCCTCCTGAGCAGCGCTGGAGTGGATTACAGGCCTGTAAATGTTAGGCTTTATTTTCTCTGGCAGCAGATGAAATGCAAAACAAATACGGCTTGAATGCAAAATTCCCGGCTGAATGTGACTTCCATCCGGTCATCTTTGCCTTTAACATGGCAACTGTTTGAGACATGACTCTGACCTTCAAATGAGCATAAGTGATATTATGTTTGCAATTTTAAAAATTACTATTATCATGAAAATTGTTATTTAAATTCAAATTCAAAGTTCAAATCAATAGTTCTGTACTGCTAGCATGCCCATTTTATTCCTGACTGTGGAGCCCTACTGGGACTGCAGCACCATTTGTACACTGGTCATTGACAGAACTCAAGCTCCAATTGGCGTTTCCTGGACCTTTCAACTTTATCACTTTGTCTTCAGGTCAGTGGATGCATCTCCATGACAACTGAACCTTTTACTTATGACGTCTATGTGTTTAAAGCGCCAAAGAAAGCTGATGATCAGCCATCACTACAGCGGATCTAGATCCATAGATAGCACTACAGGTAAGAGAAAAAATATGGGTTTTTGATCTCGGGTTGAACTGTCGCTTAAAGTAGAGATTGCTTTGTACATTTGAGAAAAAGCTTTAACTGTGTGTGTGTGTGTGTGTGTGTGTGTGTGTGTGTGTGTGTGTATGTGTGCTGTGTCCGCTATTGGCTGATCTGGAGGCAGTTGACAACTGTCAACAACCACAAAACCGCAAATCCTGTATTCGTTTGCCTGTGTGTGTCTGGGTACGTGTAAGCGAGGGGACTGGTGAGGATACAAAAATGCATCCCTGCACCCTTCTATAAACAGAGATGGATAAAGCCCTGGTCATTCCTGTGTAAGTTTCTCAGTAGTGTATTTAGCTTCTTCTATGTGTAACATCTCCTACGGCTGACTTTAGATGGAAGACAATCATTTTGTTGATATCAGACCAAAGAGATCCAATTCTATTACTTAACCGAGTCATTTTCCTGAGATTTGTTTCATTCAGAGTAATGTTAATAATTAATAGAGGTCTTTTTTCTTAAAATCAGCCTTCTGATGTGAAGTAATTCTACTGTTTGGCCTCAACAAAAATTGTGTCAGCTTTAGCCTTGCAAGGTTCAGGGCTTGAGAACAGTACATTTTGTTAGATATGTCAATATTAACCCCAGCATTGATGTGTTTTAATGATGTTACACTTATATTATTTGGTCTGTAATTGACAAACATATTCAAATGTGCAGTCTACAAATTTTATTCAACCCTCTTAAGATAAAATATACATTTTCGACAGATTCTTGCAAATAATAATGCCAGGATGATTTTTCTACAGTTTTCAAAGCAAATGAGAATAATGATGCAAATGATTTTTCCCCATATCATAAATCATTTGACAAATCCAAAAAGAGTCAAACTAATCCCAGATGGATATGTTTTCCAGATCGTTCAGCTCTATGTACAATACTGTAGGTCTCATAATCTACACAAATAAATACACACATACTGCGTTTGCACGTCTTAACCCTAACTGCACTGTTAACACAGCAAAGGTGTGAGCAGGGTCAGGGGTCACCTTCATTCTGATTGATCTATTGATCCTCTGTCCGGGGTTTTACAGCCCTTAATTGTGGCTGTTGTTGAAGCTGCATCCATGCTTTCTCTACAGGAATCCAATAATCATTTCAGTCTAAGCCATAAATATTTTGGCTCATTTCATGATAGAGCTGAGGGGCAGCTGCAAAAAGCGAGCATTAAATATAGAGAAATACAGAGAGTGCTTTGAGGGAAGACATTAGGAAGCATGAAATCAGGAAAAACTCAGCTTCTTCAGGAGACTCATCTTTAATGTATGGTTGTGTATAAATGACCGCTGAGGAGAAATCGGAGAGATAAGGTGCACACACAGTGAGCGCACCTATTGCCAGATTGACCAGAATACACCACAAATCCATTATTCAGACAGATTCTCCAAACGACAGGCCATCCAGGTTGGAGCAAAGCATCTAGGCTCTCACTGAGGACCTTTGTGTTGTCCTGTTAGCTGAATTATTTATTGCTGAGCTGAAATATGGACCTGAAATAGCCAGCCATTGCAAACCTAAGCTTGGGCAAAGAATCAGATATAACAAAAATAAGGGGAGGGAATAAACGGAGACAGAGAAAAGGTGTGTTTCAACCGACAGATGACAAATACAGAACAGAACACCACTTAGTGAAAAACGATGTGGTTACTTAACAGTAGGAGGCAATTAGAAGACAGTTTATCCGTTTGTGTGTAAGCTGGCATGGCTGGTGACAGCCAGGCAGAAATGATGTGGTGACACACACGCAGACACTGTCTTCAGCTGGATTCTGTTTCCATCCTTCATGTTCACAATCAAAGCTGTCCACAGCAGAACACAGGGATGGCGTGGCAGAGACCCAGCTCAGACCCAAACGCTTTCATCAAGTCTTCTCCTTTTTTCTCTTCTCTTTCTTCCACCTCCACACTATTGCAACCAACCCTCCCTTCTCTGTTACTCCCCATCTCGCCTGCTGTGTCTTACTGTATTTAGTTGCACTTTTACAGTCTTTTACATCTCTCTTTTTAGTTGTTTTTTTTTTTTGTTCTTTGACATAAATTCTATTGATTGTTATAAACAGCTATGAGGACAAACTGCATGATACAGCACATGGATTGCATGAGAGCATGTATCTGACTTTTTGGTTTCAGTGAGGGCAGATTGCAGTTCTGAAATGCTGAGCAGCATATTATTTCATCTAAAATAAAACCAACTCAAATATATCAGCCTGCCCAACCCAAAAAGCCTTACCAAACACAAAACCACCCATGTTTTATTGGAAACTTTTACTCACTTACCTGCTTGATCATTTGTTTTTGCTTTTTTTTCTGTTTGGTTTTTTGTTGTTGTTTGTTTTAAAGGGGGAAGCATTTCACCATTTAGCCACTAACCAAGTAAACCCAGTAAATAATCATAACTGAGGCCCTGAAATCAGAGAGGTTACTTCCTGGCAATCCCAAATCCTTTGCTTGAATATTTGGTTAATTAAACCAAATTTTGGACATTTCTTCATGTCTAAGTTACCACAGTCCATAAAAACAGTAATTTTCCTTTGCAGGACATGGGAGTTGCCACTCTAAGTTAGTTTTTGTTATTAATTAAATCTAGTGTTGTACATGCTTCCTACAGATTTTTTAACAGACCACTGTCAAGTTCCAAATGTTGCTTGTGCATCTTAAATGAATTTTTCCGTACAACAGCTGAGGAAAGTGAGGAAAACCAATAATTGAGGAACCAGCGGACCCAGACGGCCAGTGAGGAGAGATTACGCGAGGTTTCAGGCATTTCAAAGATATTTTAAGACATGTTTGGCGCCCTAGGTTGTTGGCACACAACAGAACACAAATGCAAAACATCGCGAACACGCACAGCATCCAAACAGACAACCACGCTTTGATGTACAGTATGCATGGTGAGATGCTTCCAGCGGACTGCAGCGAGGACTCCCTCGGGAGCGTGGGAGAAATACACAGCCTCAGAGCCCGTAACTGTGTCAAGCACCTACTCCCACATACAGCCCGTGGTTTCTAATAAAACCCAGAGTCCTCTGCTCGATCGATATTTCGTGGAGATCTGGGTGCCAAACAGCACACGGAGCGGTGTGCTGTTGTTGCGCACTGCACGGGAGGGATGCAAGTGCTCATCCTCGCATCAAATAAACAGAAAGTTTATGCATTGCCAACACACTGTTTCCGGATTATAAAGATTCTGTTTAATATATATAAAGGAGATATTTAATTTTGGTAAATTACGCTGCGTAAAAGTCAAACTAAAGCAAGAGTTAACCGTGCGTTTTAATTAGTGCGCGTTCCCGTCAAACCAATGATTTAATTGGCAGTTTAAGTTGACTGAACGCTAAACCTGCGTCCCAACTGCATACCAAGCGGCTGCGCAATTTTAAACTCAAATGTCCAAACGGTTGCACCGAAAACCAGATATTGCAGACAAAAAACACTCGATCCTTCAGCACAACTGCACTCTTACCTCTCGAGTCGGAGCTTTGCGCTTAACGGTCCATGTCCGCAACCTGTGTGTTGATGGGAAGCGTCCCTCCTGTCCTGTGGAGCAGCCGAGCACATGCTCAGCAGCAGCAACAGCTCCACCAGGGGCCACTGACAACAGCACAGCTCAGTGGGACGGACGAATGGACGGACAGACTGTCCGCAAGAAGAGCTCGCACTGCTGCTGATCCACAGAGGAGCCTGCTGTCAGAAAGACTTCAGCTGACAGAGTGAAGGAGGAGGGAGGAGGGATCTACTGCCGAGGTCAAACAAAAAAAGGCTTTAAAGCTCAACTCATGTGTGATGCTGCTGTCTGAAATAGAATTACAGAGATCATGTCCATTTTCTGGTCTATATAAATATTCACATTATTAAATACATATAGCCAATAGGGAGAAGGCCATTAAAAGCCCTGTGCATCATCTGTCTCAAAGAAGTAGACTTTACCTCCTGGTTTGAAAAGGGAAACCACTGAGAAAGTTCCTTAAATCTGCACTACCTCTAGCAGAGGGCTACTCCACTGGTTGCAAAAGTAAGTTCCTTCATATAAAACTCAAGCAGACAGTGCTCTTATTTCTCACAGGAGAACTTGTTTTGATATATGATGTGAAAATAGGATTTTATTGAATCAATTACTAGTTTCTAGTCTTCTTCAACACAGCAGGATGTTTATTTTGCAAATAATGGTGTCATTCAGAGTGAGACAGAGGATAAATCAGGGTATGCTTACCTTATGATTGAAGTCACTATGGGGGGCAGTTTTCATTTAGTAAAATAGATTCATTTTTTAGGAAGAAGAGATGAAAGGGCTGACCGATATTGACAAATATGTCATTTCATATCTCAATGAATCAATCTGCAAACTGTTTCTGTAATTAAATAAATACATATTCTATGGCTATCAAAAAAAAAAACTAGACAACTATTTTTTTTGATAGCCATAGATAAACTTAACAAAAATGCAGATAACCATGTCCTGATGTACTGTTTTACTCTGGGTAATAAGGGTGGAGAAGCTTGTGACCTGAAGGTTGACATCTCGAGACCAGTTTCCTCAAGGCATTTAAACTGAGGGTCAAGTGTGGAAAACCTGTTTTTTTTTTCCCAACTTCCAGAGTAATCTCAGTCATAAAGTGATTTTTATTAAGTAAGATGATGTTATTTATCACATTTTTTTATCTATACGATTAATCTGAAAAAAGTATTCCCATCATTGATTTTATGTTCCTGTATATTAACGTTTGGTTGCCTAAGATGTATTTTTAGTGCTCGGTTGTTTTAAACCTAAAGAATTGGCTAATCATTTCAAATTTCAGATGCACCTAGTTCTGCCACTTTGCTTAAAATTGGAAAATGAGGCACAAAAATCTGTTTGCAGAACTAACTGTGAAGCTTATCTGACGACAAACATCAAGTTCATCAAACAGCATGGTGAGGGCTTTTCCACTGGAATGTTTGCACACTGTGAGGGAATACTGTGAAACAAATGTAGATGACAGCACGAGAGACAGTCAGCATGTATCTCATGACTTACTTCGGTTTACAGAAAAAATGACAAGTGACCAGTGTTCACTTTTATGATGTGTTTGCATTGTATGCAACTATTGTTCATGCTTCCATAAGCAGGGCAACTGAATGGAGGCAATGTGAATGCAAAACAAAAGAAGTGTGTTAATTATCCCATGCCTTATTACTTTAAACATCCATATCCCACCATACATTAGAAAACAATAAACCCATTGATATTCCTTAAATAGTATAAATTTAAGTTCATGTACAAACTGGATAAGAAATTATCAACTTTGGCTAGGTTTCTACTCCTAGACAGAAAATAGAGCCCCAAAGAGTAGAAGCCATGATATGACAGGGAAGTGGACCACAGGCTTGACCCACTGTACTGAATACACACCTAAGACATTTCTTCCTCAGGGTATATCAGACAGCCAATTTGGTTTGTATCTGTCCTTGGCTTTTTGCTGCCACCTTCCCCAACAAGATGGTTAAAGTGGCACTTCTCCCGCCAGCTGAAGCCATCATGTGTCCTTTCTCTTGTATAATAGTTTGCTTCCGTCCCCTCGCCCCTGCAGCTGCTCGCTCTGCCTTCATCCTCTGCCTCTGATTTTCTGAGGCAGAGGCAGGCTGCAGCTGACAGGGCAGTGCAGACCAGGGGACAATTAGGGAAGCGTGGGAGAGACAGCTGGACCTGTTACCAATTACACTGACTTTGACCAGGAACCACATACACACATACACATATAAAGCCAGCTTAATGGGCACATATAAGCCACCTTGTGGACCTACTGTATGGGTGCTTTTCATTATGCTGTAACGGGTGTCCTCGCTTCTCTCACTCGGTTCCTCCCAGCGATAACTTGAGACAGCAGCAAAGGAGAAAACGTTGCCGAATTAGAAATACTTGATTTCACAGCTTCAGTGACGTCAGTCACTTGTGACATTGCAGAGTTCATCCTTCAAACGTCTGGTACGGACATCCACCTAACCACTTATTTAAGACAGATTTCAAAACCCTCATTTAATATTTCATAGATTTCTTATAGGCCTGTGAAATTCTTTTATTTACAGTCCTACATGCAAATTCTGTCTTATCAGAGAGTCAGTAATCCCTTACAAGAAGATGTTGACATTTTATGAATCTTGAGGATCGAAGGAATCCATTGATACAAATCATATCTTGTTAGGGAAATAAGATCAATAATCATGGGGTGAATGCTCTAAAGAAAGGACACATTTGATTGAGGTAAATACTGACATGGTCTTTATCAAAGGGGTCCAGTGATCGCTGACCTTGAGACATGCTAGATAAAATAGAAGTCTCATTTTTAAAGACACGGACACTTTATGGCAATAACACTCAGTTTTGGTCAATAGCCACGCATAATGCAGTATAAATTGTATTTTTGCCTATTGTATTGAAATGTTTCAGCTTGGTCAAAACAGTCAAAATTGCATCTGGCTGTAAAGCTGAGAGTCTTGTGTAGTCAATGAGCACATTTCATTCATTTTTGTTTTGTATTGCGCTGTAGAATAAAAAAAACAAAACTGAATTTTGAGCAATTCCACAACACAGTATTAAATTTTAAAGAGTTGCATTTATCACACAGGAAGGAAACAGCACATTGTATTGCATTTCACCATTTAATTGTGCCCCATCACATTGCCTGTAAACAAAGCAATTGCTGGAGGAACAAAAACTAAAAGAATGTTTTAATACGCTGCTATTGCCAGTTTAAACTGTGTGGAAGAAAGGAGAGAATAAAAAAGTGCTAGTTTTATTTATCTATCTCCAAAAGTTACAGTAGTGAGTAAAAGTGCTTTCTGAGGAATAACTAGTGGTATCAGCTTCTGCAAAAACACCTGGGGCAAAATAAATGTAACAGCAAGAAAGTGACACGCTATGTCAGAGTCTACGTGGAAAACCGGAACATCATCGGTAACCATCTACAGTGTGTCCCACATCTGGACAGTGTTCACTCCACCATCATCAGCTCGAGTCCATCATCAGAGAGATGTCTTCCCCAGCAGCATGCTCTGCAGCTGCCTGAGCCTGCTTTCCTGCGGCAGCGCCAGGCTCTTCTCCGCTCGCTCCTCCTCCTCCAGCAGCTGCTCGATGTAGCAGGAGGAGCCCAGCAGGATGTGACCTGTGGCCTGCATGGAGAACACGGTCCATCGCAGAGCCTCCCTAGAAACACAGAGGGAAAGTGGTCAAACATATAGATGATGTCAGAAAATGAAATAGACATGCACATAAGGGGCAGAGAAAATAACTGTCAGGAAATGTACACAGTCTACGAGTCATTTCTCAAATCAACTGAACATAGACATCTAAGAAACGTACCTCTAATATTGCAGTGTGAGCACACAAACCTTCATATTTGACAAGTCTGCAAAATGTAATCCTCTCTGACTGAAGCTTCGTGCCAAAGCTGAAAACCAGCAGATCTCAGCAGGGATGACGCAACTCCTCCCAAAATTAATCTCAGTAAAATCTAGCCTTTGTTCTTCTGCAATCT
Organism: Hypoplectrus providencianus; assembly: GCA_028566105.1. Classification (NCBI taxonomy): domain Eukaryota; kingdom Metazoa; phylum Chordata; class Actinopteri; order Perciformes; family Serranidae; genus Hypoplectrus; species Hypoplectrus providencianus. Next base: position 11,916,833 of record JAOWBC010000710.1, on the reverse strand, counting down.
GATCATTTCAACTCTACCTCCCACACAGGTACACACACTAAAATATGATTTTAGACCATCATGGGTGGGGCTGTGGACATAATACTGTAACTGGTGTTGATAAAGTAAAAGTGCAGCTGATAAACAGAAAATTCCATTGCCTGGGGGCTGTGTTTCCAAAATGACATGATGTCAGATGTTACTAATATTTATCTGATAAAATTAACAAACACTAAAAACGCCTTTGTTTGAAGTAACCTGCACAGTGATGGATACAGGACCTATATATAAAATATATCACGTTTTATTTGCAGCAGCTTTTTAGTTCTATATGATTTGAAAGAGCTTCTGAAACATAAAACACTAATGGCCTGTCAACTGTCTTGCAATCTCACTAAAATGTTAGTATTGTTTATTAAGATAAACTGCTCCTATCAGTGACAGAAATGAAAGCATATTTTGCTTGGCTTGGCAGGTGAACCAGCACTCCTGCAGGCCTTAATTTGAGTATCAATGCAGTAAAAGATGAACAAAAAAGTGTCATTGTGGGTGGTTAGAAGCTATTATTAGAGATCCAAGTACTGCTTAAATAAAGTAAAAGAAACATATCAATAACACCCTAGTTCAACACAAAACTATAATAATGACAGAAGGTTTCAGAGAAGTTTCACTCACTTTAGCATCCTTTTGGCAGCATAACAGCGCAGGTCATATGACACCGAATAAGCACCGTACAGGGTTGCTTTTACATTCAGGCAGCCAATGAAATCCTTGGGGTTGTTTTTGTAGAGGTCAAAAGTCAGCTTGGCCACATCTGTCCTGTGCTGTGGCCTGTGCCCGCGGAGCTCATCTCTGGACGGGCTGTTCTGTGAGGCGACGATATGGAGAAACAAGTCTGGTCAAAAGGGTACAGACACATATTGTTGGCAAGATTGCAGCCAGCAAAAGGGGCCAAATGACAGCACCCAGCTTCACCAGCAGACAGCTGGATTACTGAATGAAGCCGCTCCTGCTGATGGCAATGATGAGAAAGGCACATGACAATGAAATAAGGTCAATGTTAGGTCACCAGAGAAAACATTTAGAGTGGGATGCAGATCACCGTGTGCATCAATTTCTATGCAAATTAATGGCTTTTAGGTGAAAACCATTAAAAATTGACAATCCATCTGGGTCTAATTAATATTCAAGCCCAGCCTTTGAGGAAGGAAAAAACTAATCTCTGGTGTTCTGCCGTAGCACAGAAACTGATATATTACTCCCCTATTCAATCTGAACGGTCCAATATTGACTGATTAAATTCCCCTGAATAGTCAGTGTATTATTCTTAAGCCTACAGACCCCGTAACATCAATAATCATGGATGCTGCACTCAGGATATTTGGTTCTGCTCAGTCACGACATTAAAGAATCACTGGCATAACAAGCACTGAATTCAATCGATATGGTCACATCACACTGTGCAGCTGATCAACAGTGCCACCTAGGGGTAGATGTGAGAAATGTCAACTGGCACACAACATTAAAAAGGAGAGAAATAATGACAAATACAATCATAGTTAATTTGAAGACTGTTTTACAATAACAAACTTAAAAAAATATACATCCTTGCGGTCCAACCCCAGAATGAATATACATAAGTAAGCAATTTATATTGAGCACAGTGGCTAAAAAAAAGGTAAATTATGAGATTTTTAGAGTTTTGTCTCTTCTTTTTGGAAATTAATTACACTAAAAATACAAGTGTAGAGAAATGGAGAGAAAGCCTGTCCCCATAACTGTAAAAATAAACATAAAAATGTTACATACTGAAAATGCAACCATATGAAGTGACAAAAAGTACACAAGATCATAAAGGTGCTCAATTATTCAAAGGATCTCTTTTTTTTTCTTTTTTTTTTAATAACATGATATCAAAATATCAAACGGAATTTTCATTGTTATAGTAATTTCTGATATATCGAAACTACCCTGCAGAACACAATGTGTTGCATTTGGACCAGGCAATGGCTTTTCTATAACAATGATGGGAGAATTTAATCTGGAGGAGTCTGACCATCTTTGAAAATATCAACAGATTATGCGTTAAGAGTTTTAAATTAAAAGGTTCCCTTCCATCAACAACAACAGCAAAAATTATCAAAGTAGAGTACTTTTTTCAACCACGATAATGTTGCATTAAGCATCAGAGTGGTATGAGATATGTCCATGGGTTAACAACTTTGGCTATAAACAACTAGGCTGATGTAGTAAAAGGGCTAACTTCAAAGAAATAAAAGATGTGTTCGTGCTTTTTGGCTATATAAATAAAATTACATTGTTTATTATTCCTCCCATAAAATTTGATAAAAGACTAAACAAAACAAAGAAGAAATACCATCATACCAGATGAGGGGTCCACTTGTGGCCCTTCTCCAGGAGCATGAGGACAGTGTTTTCAGGCAGCGTCTGGAAGAACTCCTCTGTGTCCACCCCTGTGCCATCCTCATCCAGTACCAGGGCAGTGACACACTCCGCACTAAAAGAGTCGCTGGCCTAAGAGAGCGGGACAGAGTACAGCATAGCACCTCAGCCTGGTGAACTTTTACCTGATTGAGCTTCACAGATGGCGCAATGATAAATGAGTCACAGGCCAGAAGTCACAGGATGCTGCCTCAATACATCTGTAGAGCTCATTTTTTAAAAAAACATTTTGAGCCACAGTCTGATCATCAACCACTGCATTTAGCAGGCTCAACACCTGCTTACCTTGTTCAGCAGGTCCTCCAGCGTATCTGCCATGATGCCCTTTTTCACACTGCGGCCAACATTTGTGACCCTGAAGGGTTTTGGCCGAGGAGCTCGACCTGACAGGAGCTGCTGGGTCATGGAAGCGCTGGCTGAGACGCTGGCTGTCACACACCTGAGAAAAGACATGACAGTAAACTCCATCATGTTAAACCTTCATTAACTAATATCTGGTGATGGCTCACTATCCCATCAAACCCGTGGAACAGGTCTCTTACTTGGAGAGGGAAGAAGGCGTCAGAAGGCTAAGGGACTTCATGGCATAATCCATCTGAGAGTAGGTTGACCTGTGATTGGAGGAGACATCACATCAACACTAGCAGCAGTACAAACAGGCCTCACTGAAAGAGCAACCTGTAGCTTTAGGTGAATAATCCACCTAGTACTTAAATCACATCCATCAACTCTGATCAGTGAACAAACCTTTTGCTTGTTACACCACAATATGGACAAAAATAAAATCTTCAACATACATAATCATCCTGTTGCAGAAAGGTGGCAGGTCTGGCTGTGAATGTAATCCTTACAGTGGTTGTTGTGATCCTAAAGTACGTCTCCTCTGCGACGAAACCTCACTGGTACATTACTCCCTTCTCTCGTAGAAATTTCTTGCACCACTTGGTCACTGAACTTTGCGCTGGTGACTGTTGTGCTTGCTGCAAGTTTTATTGAGTAATTCGCCATGAACCCTCCCACTGACACTCCTTTGTGAAAGCTCTGGATTTTCATTGGTTTCTACTTATTTGACAGTGTACTCTGTGGAATTCACTCAAATTAACCTGATCATTGTTATAAGAAAGATTTTTTTTTACCCCTTAGTGTTGTAACAGGATTAATTTTCAGGCTACGGAGAGGATTCTGGCAGTGTATGATGCTAGAAGACCTGACAAATCCATTGGTACTAAAATAAAAAAATATTGCGAAATATTGCTCCAAAGTTAGACTAAATTTTAGTGTAGGAAAAACAGACCTGCCATTTTCCAAATGGATTTCCTGGCATCCATGTATTGCATTTATTTGACATGACTATAAAGGTGAGACTAACATTGTGTGACAATGTAAGTCTCCATAGTATGTTTCATTGCAGTGAGACCATTTTTGACCTCTCGGATAATGAGAATGAAACTTTGCAAATAAAAAACCTTGCGAGCTAGTGTATAGGGAGGACAGTTGCTTTTCCTAGGTATATTGACAATGAGGGGGTTCCTCAACAGTTTTCATACGAGAAGTGAATGTTATTGAATCGCTTAGAAATTCTTGCAAGAAAGTTTTTATATATCGAAAATCACAGCCATCTCTTCCTATTGTTTTCATGTGTAACTACACAAAGTGCCACCTAAAGAATTCTGATCTTACCCTTTGTATCTGTCAGAAAGAATGTGTGTCAGTAGTGGAATTGCTAGAAAGTCCAAGTCTTGAAAATTTCCCAAGTTAGGTCATCGTTCAATGTTCACAATGCGTTATCTTACACCGTGCGTCAGCTTATGGTGACAAGTGTGAATGTGTACAAAAAAATAAAAGAACAAAGCAGAGAAACAGCTACTATAATCGTGTGATAGAAATGTCTGAAATCATTCATTAATTATTTTTAACCGCATATCTGAACCTGGGCCCAAGGATTGGCTTCACTGATCTTTTTACTGGCCAGCAGTCATACAGTCTGTCGCAGGGCATGTCTGAATTCTTATCTCACAATATCTGAAGGGAGCCAGAATGACTTCACTCACACACCTGCTGTGACATAAACATTACATAGTAGGCTCCTGCCTCCTTAAATAAACTTTAGTTCAGTTTAAAGGGCACAGAATACAGTCACAAGACTGTTCTCTAACATTTCTCATGTGACTGCCAGTGGCTATCCGGCACGTTGTCTGTGAGTCTTAAAGGATACTCTCAGTAGAGCAGCCCATCATTGGAAACGCAGGAAATTGGAGTAAAACTTAATCTTATCACATATGGAGAACACACACAGCCTTGACATTATGGGTAATCTTATTGTTTGCCTGCCGGGCAGACTTTAATCCTCTATTCATGATTATTGTCACACTTCAGAAACGGCAAATAAGGACTTTTCAGTTGTCTGAATTATTTTTTTTCTGAGGAGGAGGATTCGTGTCCTGTGTGACTAAAACAACCAACTCAAAAAAAAAATGAACGAAAAAAACTTTCTTAATTTCGATGAAAACCCATGTTCAGCTTTATGATAAAAAAAAAAAGAAACAAACAAAATAACTTATTTCGGTATAATATACAATCACAAAGAGGGAGGCCATATCCAGAAAAAAGGGTCACATTCGTCAGACATAAAAACAATGCGGATTTCTAAACTGGTTTCTATCAAATGTTTGCACCTACATATTCTCAGAGCAACATATGATGAGCCCCCAAAAAAGACAAGGTGAAAAATGTTTCAACAGTAAAATATTCAGACTTACTTTTCCTCTTGGTGGCCCTGCTATCACGTGCACCATGAGCCCGAGCACTAATTAACAACACCTGGATTAAACTGATTAACGACGACAGTTTGTCTCCCTCTTCCTCTGTTTTAACGTGTGCTCTACAGCATTACAACAAAAGGCCGCTACGTGAAGAGCGCATGGGCATATGATGTGTATACCTGATACTGACAGGAGCCGAACAGCCAGAAAGACCTGAACATTGTAGTCTGTGGGGAGAAACCACGAGGACCTCACGTGGACAGGCGACGAACTGCTTCACCTTCTAGCTCGCAGGTAGGAAACACTGTTAGCTTCTGTTAGCTGTATTTTTTCATCTAGTTGGACGTTGGTGGATGTATTTTTATTTTTATTTTTATTTTGTTTTTTACAACTAAACACAATAGTACATAACTATTCCAGTTCAAAAAATGTTCTCTAGCTTAAGATGTACAAAATTGAATAAAATAAGCAATTAGAAACAAGTGTTGCCTGCAATAATAGACGTTGTGTCTAGATGTAAAAAGACCTAATTATATAATTTTCCAACCCTTTTTAAGATAGATGAAAACTGTACAAAACTTTAAACACTAACGTGTATAAGTCGCGCATTTTTGTGTGGATATA
>JAOWBC010000710.1:11887252-11904836 GCA_028566105.1 Hypoplectrus providencianus | reverse complement strand
CGAACTCGTGACCCTCGGCACCAAGCACTCTTGCTGTAAGGCATGAGTGCTAACCACTGCGCCACCGTGGGGCCCACCCAACAATGTAAAAATGTAAATTTTTCATTCATTTTTTTCTACTTATGTCATTTTATTCCATCCTAGAAGCACTCACCAGTGCTGAAATAAATGCACCGTCTACGGCGAACTCCTCAGGCACCGTCATTATTGTTATGAACAGTCAACTCTTTGTGTCATCACAAATGCATAGATGCAGGTTGCTCCCAACAGGATGCTGATTGGCAGAACTACTGATTGTGTGCACAACAACACGAGGCCTTACAAGATACATTAGTATGATCTTTAAAGGCAATGTATTGTATTGGTTATATAATACACCAACATACGGTCCATGCAAAACTGAACATAAAAGTCAAGCATGCATACCGTTTATTCCTGTTCATTAAAAAATTCATTTAGCTGTGCTGCTGTGAACCAAACAAAACAAATGAAGTTGACCCTGACACGAAAACTGGTGCGGTTTAAACTCAAGTGCATGAAGATCTAAAGCAGATAAAGGGGTATTTGTCCTTAAGGGTATTAAAGCAATACATCACAGATTAAAGTACATATGAATGAGACAAAGCACACTGGGTCAGTGTTTTACAGTATTTTTTATTTTGTCGGAATGAGAGCTTCTGTTATGTACAATAGAGGACAGAAACAACATGTTACAGAAATTATAAATATACTCTTGCTCCAAACTGGTTGTATTCAGCACACGTTGTGTTGTGTCCAGTAGATAATTATTTGCTTTTCAAGTTTGCCCTCTCTCCCCTCCCCTCTGCAAGTCTGTACCAGGCACTGAGGACCAGTACAGTACAATCAAGAGGTAACCCATGTGTAATTTCAATACTCACTATGTGCAGACTGGCTGCCCCCCTCATGGCTAACTAAGATTGATCAGTGGGCGGGATGAAAGAGGGAGGCAGGGAGGAGAGAGAGGGTGGATGTATTGTCAAACCAACAGGGGTTCAATCTCGCAATGATGGCGGGATAAAGGTGGGGTGAGATCAAGGAGGAAGATGAAGAGCGAACATGGGACACACATAGCACAACAGCACATCTTAAAACCTCAGCCAGTACATGGCACTGCGCATTCTGTTGTAGTCTGGTAGCTGCTCGCAGGGGCCTGGTGGAGAGAGGCAAGAGGGACAGATTAGAGAAAGATTTACATTACAGCATGGGCTCTAAACTTGCTGCAGAAGGACTAAACCAACAAAGTACTAACCGACTGCAGCCACAGCGGGACACTTATCGTAGATATATTTGGAGCAGACGTCACGCACCATCCTGGGGGTAACGGCCTGAAAGAAAAGATGTGGAGGGGAATCAGAACTCTTTTCCTGGAGATGAACTATAAGTAGAAGATCAGAGTGTCAACTCACATCAATACGAGCATCCCACTCTGCCAGAGGTATACGACGCCCGTAGTTCAGGATGTGTCTGCCGATGTCATCACAAATTGGTGTTGTTCCTAAAAGACAAACAGGTGTGTTGACTTGTGATTCAGAGATGTTATAATGTTTTTGTGTCAATGGCACGGGCTTGTAGACACTCGTAGGCTAATGGCAGTTACTAACTGAAGGAAAACACAGACTACACCTCAAAAACAAGTTCACAGCCATTATATTTAGATATACGCACTGCTAAGCCTCTATTTTGATTGACAGGTTCTTATGCTGGCAACTTGTCAATCACAAAGTAACCATGCCCAAAAGCAAAGCCTATTTAATCTTATTTTTCTCTAAATGAGACAATAACAAAATCCAAAGCTCATTAAGATCATGTCTATTTAAGTAATAAATGAAGTGAGAAGTCGGACCATTTACTCAAAGATTTCTATGCACTTATGTTTGCAACAAAAGGAGATGCCCCATTAGAAAAACAATGCAGGTTCATGGCAACTCCCTATCGCTGTCACTTTTTAGACTGAGAAGCTACAGCCACCTCTTTGTTAAATCCTTAGTAAATGCCTGACAGACATGGTACATACCATTGAGCTGTCCCACCAGGCTGGCCTTCAGAGCGTTCTTGCCTCTGGCTACGTCACTCTCTGTCACTGTGGTACACAGGTTCATCCTGCAGAGAGCATGAAATGGAGGAAATTAAGACAAAAATATGTACATTGCCCCGCAAGTCAACAAAGCATTCCAGTTATTGCATTCTGTGAGTGTCTCTGTCCAGAATTCCTTACTCACCAGGCATTCTGGGACCAGTGCATCATGTCTTCAATTTGGTGCCCATCGCACACAAAGTAAATGCCCAGTAGGCCGGTGTCGCTGTAGGAGGAGTGGAAGGCCTGGAAGCTGTGGCATAGATTCTCCTCCACGGACAGACGAGCCAGGCGGCTGCTCAGGTGCTGCAAGGAAAGGGAAGGAACGTAAATTGAAGGGAAGTAGTAAGTTGAACTATTTATATGTATAGTTATTTGTATGTATAGTTAGAGCAAATAGGCTTGAGAGGTATCAATTTTTTCACATGAAGACCGTTTATGTGTTTTTTTGGTAAATGATTGTATTTGTGTCCATGTGTACAGCATCTCAATTTAACAAAAACAACATTGCATGCATTTCTGATGGCATTGATGATCATACCATCTGGATGACTAAATGCCCTGGTTTGCCAAAAATAATTGCATGACAGCAGTAAGGATATAGCAACAGTGCATATATAAACGGTTAAATGTTCTCATGACACTTTATAAGAATGGCTTCAGGATTTAAAGCTGATACTCATAACACCGAGATGAACAGGTGTTGAGCAAATACAACATTTTCCACCATAAGATGTGCTTATTGTAGCTACAATAGTTTTCTATAATCTGACACACAAATAACATCTAGGATTGTTGTTAAAACTGAAAAAAGAAACAACATCTCAGTTCTGGGCTGAATAGGCAATCCAAAACTTCACCAGTTTTCAGCAGCTGGCATAAATTTCAGATCTTATTCCTCCCAATAGATCCAGAGGCAGAGGTGAGACCCCTGACCCAGGTTTTCAGAGAGAATCATAGTCTACCCCTCAATAATGGCCACTCAAGACATGAACAACCTCCAGTGGGCAAAGCTTAAAGGGGATACTGCTGAGTAATTTGAAATAGCTTATGGGGACATTAATTACAGCATCAGATTTCAACATTGTTGTCTCTTTTTAAGTGCATAAACTAAAAACGCTTTTCACCAACCTTGCCACCACCATAGGTGAGGTCAAAGCTGCCAATAATGGAGTTTGCCACCATGAGTGGCACAATGTCCGGACTGGCAGCACTAGCCCCCTCTACAGCTATGGCAATGTGTGCCAGAGGCAAACCATCATCACGCATACGGATCTGTGGAGAGGTGTGGGAAGGGACAGAACATCCAAACAATTAACCATGACTGCTATATAACCATTCCTACCAATTCTCTATCATAGGTGACAATCATATTGAATGCATCAAATCATGGTTTCGCGAAATAGCTTAAAACAATATCTCAATATTTCTTGGCTATGCAGCAATAAACGACACACATTTAAATATGTTAACATTTTCTCTAAAATAACTGCTTGTTTGAAACCTTTGATGCACATGATAGTACTAGTTGGATCATTTGAGTAAAGTAATCTCAATTAGCAGGCAACACAGCTTCTATTTTACATTTTAGAAGGCTTTCGTTTTTAATTATACATGAAAATGTCCTGGTATTGTCTGAGTGGGGACAGTCCCCTATAATTTTTAAATGATGAGAATTAATTTATATTTCTTATATTACATGTGTTTTATTTAGTCATGCATTTTTATCTATCTATTTTAAACAAACTCAGTTGAACAAATGTTAAATTGACAATCAGACTCACTGTAAGATTGATTTTATTTTGAAGTTAGTCCTTACATACTGCTACTGTAATACCAACATCAAACCTCAAGCCTTAAAACGCCACTCACCTCACTGCCTGTAAATCGGCAGGGTGACAACACAGGGACGGCATCTCCCTCATACTCAAAAGATACTCCGCTGAAGTGAGTTTTGGCCAAACTGAGCAACTCTTCATGGTTTACACCTGTAGAGGAAGCACATCAAATTAATACCAGGTAATTCCAGGAAAAGTATAAATTCAGAGTGTAGAGAGTGCCTCCTAATAGTAAGTGAGAGAACGAAAAGAACTTACCTCCAGCAGCAGACAGCACCATGCGAGGGGCTTTGTAGTGACTGCTGATATAGTCGACTAGGTCCTGGCGGGTCAGAGTCCTGGGAGAAATGAGTAGAAAAGTTACTGGTAACTTACACAATGATGCAAAATGATAAATATTTAAGTTTCATTTTAACCAACTGTTCTATTGGAACTCTTCAAACCATAATTGGCATCAACACAACACTGAACTGTTCTGACAGCAGTGTTTCTTTGAAGAGCCTATGTAATTATTCTTGCCTGGCATTGTTGGACGGTCCCAGCACACTGTGTCCCAAAGGAGTGCCCTGGAAGGCTGTTGCATGCAGCAAGTCAAGACAAACTTCCTGCAGGTTCCCTTCAACTTCTTCCAGCTCACGCAGCACCACACTCCTCTGCTGCTCGATCTCTGCCTCGTTCAGCGAGCAGTTCTGCACCACCTCCGACAGGAGCTCCACGGCTGGGACAACACAGACAGTAGAGAGGGTAAGAAACAGCAAAGATCTTAGTACGGTATAAGGTCATTTTTAATGGTTTCTCCAACTCCAAACAAATGGGTTTTGTTTAGGAAACATGTCTCTGAAATCAAATCTTTTTTTCAATTTGGGAGATAATCTGATTGTTTCACTGCTCATATGCAGGCCATCTAACCTTTGGGCAGGTCTTTGGAAAGGGTCTTCATGTAGTATGCAGTATGCTCCCGAGAGGTATAGGCGCTGAGGTGAGCACCCATAGACTCCACCTGCTGCTCCAGAGCTGAAGCTGGGTGCATCTTGGTTCCCTGGGGGTGAAGACAAAAGTTAAATGGAATAACTGTGCAGTGGTGATTTCTGGCTAAGAAGTAGGAACAGTATATCTCATGTGCATTTAGCTTCAACCTATGTAAGGCTCCTGATATGTTTACCTTGAAAGCCATGTGCTCCAGGAAGAAGCCTGCTCCATTGTTCTTCTCACTCTCATAGCGACTGCCTGCACTGATCCACAGTCCAACCTATGACAGGGAAGAGATATGTATAGAGGAGCAGAAATTTGAATTCAGAGCAAAACATACGAACACACAAATGAGATCTGAGAATGTCATTATAATAATAATAATAATAATAAACGTTTGAGTATTGCAATAATGTAATAAAATGTATCTTCTATTTACACACAGGCATGACAAAACCCGTTTTTTTGCAGCTGCTTAGCATTTATGATCTTGTTCCTCCCAACAGATCCAGAGGCAGAGGTGAGACCCCTGACCCAGGTCTTCACAGAGAATCATAGTCTACCCCTCAATAATGGCCACTCAAGACATGAACAACCTCCAGTGGGCAAAGCTTAAAGGGGATACTACTCATCAATTATATTTCACTTTAAGGGTCAATCATTACTAGATAAAGAACTGAAATATTTTCTTTCAAGGTGAGAAATAGATCCACTATTCCTGTGTTCTTACAGTGCATGTGGCATGCCCGGTCTCCTCAGAAGCAACCCTCAAACCATTTTCCAGGGTAGTGAGGCGAGTTTCAGGAGCTCCCACCAGGCTCTGGGCATAGCTAACTGAGGCCTGTCCACGCCTCAGAGACAGCAGGATGGGCTGCAGGAGGAAAGACACCAAGAGACAACAAAAGTCATGATAAAAACCTGTACATTCAAAAATACCATTCAAACATACATTTCTGATCACATGAAACTGTTTCATTCTTATTGACTTGTATTTTTATTCTCTATCACGTGAATGCTGTGACTGTTATTTTTTCTCACAGCGACCAGAAGGACAAAGCAAAAACAAGCCGTATGTATGTATTAGGTATAAAGATGCACATGACGGGGATAACTGTATAACAGGGTCAGATTGTACTGACTCTTGAGGGAAATGTGGACTTAAAGTCACCTCAAGTCACTGGTTTTATGACTTGGACCTTTATTTGGTGTACAATAAAAACAATCTGACCAGATTTGGAAGTTTACTGTGTTCATTTCATGTTTTCAGATTAAATATTAATAAAATTGTAATGTTGACATTACAAGTGCCTGTGTAATGTCATCAGTTACTGCAACATCGTCATTTGCAGACTCATATGGATCAGCAAGTGTCTACAAGGCCTAAGGTAAGCCAGACATATTCAAAACAAGAGTATAAATACTTTGCAAGGACAACATCTAAACTTAAGACTGGTAGCTGACATTGACACTACAATGACTAAAAATATCTACAATGACTAAAAATAGTCAAACAAGAATACAGTATCAGCGTATATTAGTATTCAGAAGTAGAACATGTATAAATGTCCAGTTTATTATATCAATAACGTTAAACTGTTGGGAAATGGTATACGATATCCTTTGTTTTTTTTGTAGTTTTCCTGCGGTATTTATAATATTTAGGACAATTTCTGAGAACCATCTGAGAAGACACTGACTGTTTGACACATTCATACAATAACAAGTTGTACTATAGTTTAAGATTATGGCATAATACCGAAACACAACTCACTCGTTTAAGCTAACCTATCTATTACAGCAGTTGTACAAACTCGTCTAATTGATGATCTTAACTTAGTACAAATACACAATCATAATGTTTTTTTCCCCATATAGAATAAAAAATTGATCTTTTTGATCATAAAAAGTATTGGTGCCTGCTGTCAGAACCTGCCTTTCCTAAGTCACCATGCTAATGCTAACGCTACTTGCCAGAAAGCTTAGCTGCGGTATGAGGGCAAGTGAGGACAAGTGACAAACCTTACAGCTGCTGACCTTGTCAAAGACCGAAATGACCAACAGCTAATCTACCTATACAATAACACGTATATAAAGTCGATGTTACACATCCATTTGTAGTAACAAGACATACTGTCTCATTTGCCAGTTGACCTTGCACTGCTAGCTAACAATTGCTAACCCCTTTCTCGTTTCTTTATTGCGGACAGCTCAGTAAGCTAACCTGCTAATTTAGCAACCGGGTTAACCTCCTAGATTATATACGGTTCCGATTTAACAGTGAAACATTTTATCGTACAAAAGCGTTTCTGCCATGCCTTCAAGACTGTACTTACGTTACGGTTTTTGGCGAGGGCTCGACCCACAGTGCTCCCAACTCGGCACACGGACGCCGCCATTTCTCAGTACGGTTACAGAAGCTAAGGGCGGTCTCAACTGTTGGCGTGTACCTCTTCTTCTTCGCCGTCATGTGACAGTATGTATTACCTCTCTAACTGTGGTTTTCATTGCCACCTACTGTTCATTGTGTGCCGATGCATGCTGCGTTGGTTCAGCGAAAGCATTGAAGGCTTGAGAGAATAGTTTTCTTTATCACGATTGAGATAAATCTAAGCTTGGGTCATCCAATCTTGAGCTGCACTAAATGGTCTGAGCTGTACTAAGAGGTTTGTTCATCTTATTACAACAAAACATATTGTCTTACTTATCCCCGATGGTGTCAAGCCATGGAGTTTATATAGATGTTACTAGACTTGGCACCACCAGAGTGTTTCTGATGCTCACAGCTCTGGCAGTGCTCTTAAAGAAATTTAGCTGAAATGCTGATCTCCTGTCTAGAATATAACCGGCACTTCACTAGATTAGTTTTTCAGCATGAGATGCCCCAGTGATCTAACCAGTAAAAAAAAATCTTTGTGATACTAAAAACCCCGGGTTAAAGCTGCAGTTACCTTGCTAAACCCAAAATCCACCTTTTTAGTAGGGCTCAGTGGCATTGTTGTATTAAATCAAATAACCAGCAGTAAGTAAAAAAAAAAAAAAAAAAACAAGACATGGCAATCTATCAACTTCAGACTTTATTATGAGGTAGGCCAAAAACGCATTAAAATAGAAATATCAAGCAGCAGGTTTATGTGATAGATTTCATCAACAAACCCTTTTTTTGTTTTTAGGCAATCAAGGTGCTAGGGGCTGCATGACTTGTCTGTTTTGGAGAGGTAATCTCCAAAGACAAAGAAGGCTTTTGGTCATTCTCTACAGTACAGGGTGGGACTTTCTCTGAGCAGGCTTTTGACACCCCTGGTCTCCTCTTCCACAAAAGCACAGAGTGTGGCTGGGCATTAATGGGCAGGTGGAAGGTCTTCACAGTCATTGGCAGATGAAGTGCAGGGCTCTCATTTGGGATGGACACAAGCGGATGAGGACGAAGAGGAAGCGATTGAACTCTGCTGCCCATGTTTTTGAGCTGAGTCTCTGCACTCTGTAACAACATCTTAGGCAGAGGCTTTACTTTCTCAGCTGCAGCTTCCTTCTCCTTGATGGAGCCGCAGCGCTTTTTTGCTGAGTGGTTGGAGGACCTCAGTGGAGGGAGCGGGCAGGGGCACCTGATCTTGAAGCCCTCAACAAGTAGGTTGACTCCAACATATTGTGGCACATCTACTGCTGCCTGGACACCAAAAGTGACATCTTAAGTGATGGATTTCACCATCATAATTTGGGCAACTTTAATGGCCGTACAACCACAAGAAGAGGGATACCTCTTCCTTACCTGTCTATATATAAGCTGAAAGTCTCCAGTGTTTGCGGTGCGGTCTGCTCGTCGGTCCAGGACGACCCGTAGTGTGTCTTCCTGCACAGCAGTGCAGAGGTGGGCTGTCACAGGGGTGGAGGGAGCCATAGTGGGACTGACATTCAGTTCTATCAGCCATGGACGCAGGTCATGACCTAAGAAACACACAGCAATAGCATAGAAATGGTTGCTTAAAAACCTTTCATTTATTCAAACTCAGTTTCTATGTATATGGGATTGTGTTTGTTTATGCTATGAAAGGTTTCCTAAAATTAGATTTTAAAAATTGCATCACCTTAATAATGTATGTAATTTGACAATTCTGTTAATAAGATTACAGTGAAGTCTTCCTACCTAGCATGAAGTCAGCTCCATAGAGCTCAAATGTGTTTTTGCGTGAATCCATCAGATCCTGTGCTGTCTGTAATGCGTGGATCACAGCCTTTTTCATCCTGGGGACAACCACTGTCTGCCAATGAGCTTCCCGCCCTTGCCTGGACAGAAAGCTCCTGAACTGGTCATCCGACCACATGTTGTCAGCTGGAATAACATGGTGGCGTTGTTGGGAGGGGGTCAGGTGCTTCTGGATGGAGTTATTGCAGAGGTGGACAGAACTGAACGGATCAGCCAAAGAGAACATGATTGGAAAGAAAAATAAGAGGAAATTAGTAACAGGAGAGAGAAGAATAATGAGACATGATTCAAGTGTGTGACATTCCTCTCACTACTTCACTCCAGTTTACCTTCAATCGTCTTTTTGGCTATGGTAATCTTTACAATATGATACAATAAAACTAAGAAATACTTAACAAGAAAAACTCCGATCATTCATTTCAAGACTAGGCATTGACAGTGAAATATTTAGATGCAGGCAAATCCTCATGTTGAAAAGCTGGAGACATGACATACTCTCAAAAATGTTGAAAAATGCTATATTGTGAATTAGCTAGTAACTAAGGCTGTCTGATAAATGAAGTGCACAGTACAAACTAAGTTACATGTAATGTAAAGGAGTATAAAAGGGCCATTAAAACAAAAACAAAAATCCCTGAAAGTATAGGTATATTAACATTCTGCCAAGTATATTACTTGAGTAAATGTATTAAACAGAAAGAATGAGTTGGTAAGCTGTTAGTACAGAGTATGCAAGTTCTTTTTACAGTATTTACTTTGCATATTTCACATGCATTACTGATCATTTCTGCAACTTTGGTGGAGAGAGAAGCAGATCCTATAAGTGCCCAGGTGTTGCAGTTGCATGTAAATAACAGCAAATACACATATATTTAAATACAACCAGAGCATAACTGCTATTTCAAGACCATACACTGCCACATAATCAGATCTCCCATCAATAACAACTTTCACTTACTTCACTTACACTTCTATCTTCCTTTCACTTCTCCTTTCACATTTAACGTTTATTTGGTTTCACATCTGCTTCTTTCTTTCAGTCCCTTCACTGTCTTACCTGTCTAGTGTATCCAGTGAGTAAGGCTGTGTGGAGAAGCGCAAGTAGCACTTCTTATAGAACCACACAGTCAGAGGGTTCCAGTCGGTGACAAGGAACCACTGGCGCAGGTCAAATTTTGTGCCATGGACAAGCAAAGGGCGCTCCAGGTATTTCTGTACTACCCACTTGCTCTCCTTGATAAGGTTTGGATCACCGTCCACCAGCCGGAGTATCTGATCCAGACGCTTGGTGCATTTAATACCTGGAAGGCAGGTGTGACAGGTCAGCCAGGACCTTGTCAGATATTGTGTAAAGTGTTTGATTCTGTCTGACTTCTCACCTCTGCCCCTGGACTTAGCTCCAGGTTTGATTATCCAGATGTTGTGTATGCCATCTATGTCCAGCTGTGGGCTGACTTCTCCCATCCTCTGCAGCATGTCTTGGCAGCAGGACACATAATGACTACTGTCCTCGACCTTTGTTCCCCCACTGTGCACAGAATTTAAGAGAGGGGGGGAAATACTTAAGAGCACTCTGGTTTTCTTAAACCTCAAACAAGCACACACAGTACTCACTGAACAACGAGGTAGTAACTGTTGATAAAATCTGCCCACTCCGCCTCTGTAAGTGTTTGTGGTGTCTCCAAGTTTGTGTCTATGTCCCTATGCTCCAGACTCTCTATGAACTCCTGGCATACTTTGAGTGCGCTGTCAATCATTTGGGAGAGGACCATTGGTCTAGATTGCCGTTTGCTTCGTTTCCTCACAGCCCCAGTGTGATGGCTGGTTCCCTCTCCCTGAACACCCTGATCTCTCTCCACAATGTACTTCAAGAAACTGGTGCAGGCTGTCCGCCGGTAGTCTTCTACGCATAGGACAGAGACAGAGGGGCAAGTACTTTAATCTTTCTCTAAGAGTGGAGGTCTTGACTGACATATATACTTGTTGGTTGGATCACAAGATGGTAGCTGTGTATACAGGAGATGAATGCTGTTTGACATTAGCAACTAATGTCGTTTGAGCGGGGATGGACTGGGACTAAAAAAAGGGCCAAAATTTAAGCCCACAACCCATATATTTGGGGGGGGGAGGGGGTTGTGCATTGCTACCTTCTCCTGCTGTTTATCCCATGTCAAAGGAAGCTTGTGTTTGAATGTTATTAATAACATATTGTCTGTGATGTTTGTGTTTTATTTTGGCCCTCAACATCTAAATAACACTGCACATCAAATGTTATACCAGGTATGAACAGGCCCTAGTTTGATGGGCTGTAATATCAGATCTCACCAATGAAAGCATGTTTCTCATCCTGTGCTCCTAGTCTATAGCAGCGAGGGAAGAAGGTGTTTGGATCAGCTGAATCAAACCAGTGCAGGTTCCTCAGGTTGACACATAACCCGACCTCACAAAGAGAGGACAAATATTGATGTTGAGCTGGACAGCAGATCACTGAATAGTCCTTTTCTGCTGTAAGAAATTATAAAAGCATATAGATTTACCTTGGTGGTGAAGCTCCCTGCTTTTGCAAAATGATTGATCATCTGTTCTTTCTGAAGGCTGTTGGTGTTAATGGCATCTCTGCGGTTTGTCCAATAGAAATAAACCATTTCATTGCGCACCAGGCGAGACTGCAAGAGAATGGGGAAAGGATGAGAGCTGAATCTGTTGATTTCTGTAAATGTGAACCTTAAATTTTAAACATGTTTAACCAGGTAAGCAACAATCTTTCACTTGCTTTGCCTCCATCTGTCTTGGTTAGCCCACAAACCCTAAATGTTATTATTTTTTACCATGAGGTCATATAGACCATGTGGATCCTGCTCTTTCTGAACAGTATCCGAGTTATCTGGAAGAAAAGCAGCAGTGTTAATAAATGGGTTGTAGACAAACTCACTAAGAAATAACAGGAATATTATTGCAGAAACAGTCACATAACAGTCATCCAGCTCACCGTCATCGTCATCGCTGTCCCCACCATCATTAGAGCTGGCTCTCCTCTCTTCGCTGTGACACTGGGGTGCACGGTGGTTTGGTCGGTGCATACGCTGCTCAACCCAGCCTCTAGCCTTCAATGCTGCCCTGATGACAGGGTAGGGGCCCTGGACAGAGAATACCTTATGCATCTAAAAGAAAAGAAAATGATAGATATAAACAATTGACAAGTTCATGAGACAATAGGACATGTATGTGACCTCATATTTTTCTTATATTTTTATACAGTAACATTAACTCACCCTAACAGCCTTGTCCACGAGGGCTTTGGCTGTCTTCAGTCTCTCTGGGTTCAGAGCAGGCGAGCTGACAAAACTGCAGTGAACTTTGCCCTCAGGAGGTGTACCTGCTGCGCCCACACACAAGCACATCAAAATCAGTATCGGTTGAGGAAAATACACTGATTTTATTTTCCTATCATGTCTGGCTTCAATTTATTATGTTATTTGTTGAACTGCTGGGTATACCTACTTGTATTCTGGCTTTTTTCTTCATCTTTGTTGGATTGTTTGACTGCAGCTGTGATCTTGTTATCGTTAGACAGACCTCCTGTTTCCCCTGCAGTAAATATGATATATTGCATGTTTTTAGCTTGGTAAAACATAAATAGCATAGCCTTGTTCAATTGCATAAAATGCCAACACATACAGCACAGCACATGAAGGAGGAGAGTCAGGGAAATAATGATGGGATGAGCTAAGTACACACGATAAATATACCATGGTGATGGCAAAGCAAAAGACAATTTAACTAAAAAATAGGGTTTGATTATCTTCAGCTTGAAGCCAAAAAGAGCTAAGTCATCAAACTTTAATGAGTGGCCTCTGAGTTCAAACATTTGGCCATCTGTCCTGAGTCTGACAACATAAATAATTCAGCATTGATGATCTATAAGCTGACTCCATGAATGCAGTCCCTTGGAGGAATGAAATCATACAGAATGTACCTTTTAGTTTAGAAATGTGTGTTAGCGCAAGTTACAAAAAGAAAACATATCAGTTTCTGTATTAGAGGCCCAATTGGTATATTTTTTGACTATATAAAATACTAAAATGATTGAAAAAAATGAAACATAGGTCAGTGTTTTTGCTTCAAGAACTATCTAATTTAGGTATAATACATGCTTCCCATCTGGTGTTTGATTTACATATATATAAACCTCAGTGAGTTCCAGTAAACTAATATGTGCGTGTTTGTAGGGGTATTCAGCCGCAGACAGTTTTGTTACAGTCTCTCACCACTATCTTGGCATGTTGTGCAGCATTCATCAGTTGATGGTGCTGTATTGCAATGGCCCAGATGGACAGACGGTTTGGACATGGTGACCTCCATCAGCTGTCATTCTCGAGGAGAACCCATCTTTGGCTTTGCTTCATGGTTAGCCCAACATCAATGGCTGCAGGGGACACAGTCTTGCCTTTCTGAGGCAACAATCATACAATGAAAAGGTACACAGTGTTACAACATGTGTAGGTTACATATTGATTACAACCCTATAAACAACTGCCTTGTTTGCTACTAAGCTTGTAAGTTAGATCAGTTTCTCTTCAAGTGCACTGGACTATAAAGTGGGTCAAATTGCTGTGGAGGAGACAGCTTGGCTACACCTGTCAGGTTTGTACCTAACACCCAGGTAGGGTGTGCGACTTAGTCTGATATCCTTAAGTTACCTGTTGACGAGAGTCACATTGTCGGACACAAAAAAACACAACATATATTTCCATAAAGATCACCCTTTCAGCAGCACACAAAAAATGTTGATATCGTTTATTCTATAAAGCCACTTAAGGGCACAAGTCTGTTTTTCTGTTAAACTAAAGTTAGCATCACAGCTACGAACCTACTATAGGGCCTACTCTTCTAACGTTAAAACTTAACTGACAAAGGACTAAACACCACCTATCACAAATCTCTTCCCTGGTGTTTGTTTAGGGAGGCCATACCGTTTCAGTTAAGGCTTAACCGTCATGGTTTAGTGTATGTTCCGCTTACCTGCTGAGGTCCACAGGTGACAGTACGACCGACTCTATCTGTTTGTCGTTCCCATGGAAACCACTTACTTTTAAAGTTAGCCTAGGTTAACGCAGGTTTAATTAACCTTAAAATGTATACTTGACCGTGGCATGGTTATGTTGTTTTTAAGCACCTATTAAAATCATATTAAATAAAAAAATAAATTACTCTCCCCGATTCAAGTCCGAGTTTATAACATGATAACGGTATTTTGTGGGACGATGATACACAATTACCTTAATTTAATGGCACGTGGTATTGCTACTTTCACTGGCGCAAAGATTGAAATTCTTATTTATTAAAGACCTCTGCATTTTAGTTGCAGAAGCCCATCTCTTCCTGTATACGTCATAATGCAACTTGCTTTCTGGTAAATATGAGACGCTCTCTCTTAATTTCGATTTAACATCTCATTTGCTATGTCGTAATTAAGACATAGCAAACCGTAATTGTGAGATACTAGGGCGTGTTTATGACATGGTGAATCGTAATTATGAAATTAAATTAATAATAAAAAAATAATAAGTCAATTAATTTTTAAAGTGCGTTTTTAGGCCGTTCGTCGCCATTTTGGCTCCGAAAAGTGTGCTTACGTCACGGTGTCACATGCGCAGTCCCGCCTCAGCCTTTGCCCAGGCAAATCCCAACACAACCTGCACGCGCACAGCACTTTGGGCTGCACGACAGAAACATACAGACTTACACAATACATATAGCCAATGAGGACACTTACCATAAATATATAACTCACCAGGCGATAACAGGTAAGCTGAGCAACGTTTACAGACGGCACCTGTAGAGACAGTAGAAAAGAATAGTTCGTTATTTTTCTAAAATTAATTTATGCTAACATGCTAACACTGCAGAAGTGTTAACTCGCTTATCTTAACATATGTTAAACCTCTTTTTAGGTGGCTGAAAAGTTGTGTTTTTGCTGTAAGATGTGTGGACGAACTGCCTGTACTCTTGCTCCTGACGAGGTGAGCCGAGCCTGCTCTTACAGAAACCGGGGAGGGCAGCGGAGACAACCCCGCTGGAGGGATGGAGATGCGGACAAATACCGACCGTCTTATAACAAAAGCCCACAGTCTATGAGTCCCGTGTTGCTGTCCCAGAGGCATTTTGATAAGGTACTGAACCTTTTCATGTCTAAGTGAGATGCATGCACCGTTTCAAGTGAAGGCAACAAATACGCAGACCATATATTAAGATGTCGCCGTTTCACTTTGACGCATCGGAAAAAAACTTTTAGCTAACTTCGAGGTGGGAGATTATAGTTATGGACACTACGTTAGTACCACAAAGAAAAACACAAAATACTGCCGGTAGTTGCACTATATAGCATTGAATATTGTAGGCGCTTTTGTTATAACGTTCCCTCTATGTATGTCTTCAGGAGGCTCCAGTTGATGAGTGTGTTCTGGCCTCCATGCGTTGGGGTCTGGTACCTGCCTGGTTCAAGGAGAACAACCCAAGCAAAATGCAGTACAGCACCAGCAACTGCCGCAGCGAAAACATATTGGAGAAGAGATCATATAAGGTAATACAGTTATATTTTCTGTATATGTCTTGAGGTCTGTCCTGGATATGCATTCAGAAAAGAGTGTCTAATCATTTGCTGTCGCCCCATAGGACCCCCTGATAAAAGGTCAACGCTGCGTCATCCTGGCCGATGGCTTTTATGAGTGGAGGAGACAGGAGAAAGACAAGCAGCCTTTCTTCATATACTTCCCTCAGACTCATGGAACCAGTCAAGAGAAAACAGAGGATCACCCAACAACCTCAGCTTGCAATAAGGAGAATTCAGAGGTAATGTGCCCTCCAAAGTAGGTCTTCCCTGACTTGATATTAGCGTTTTCTTAAACCAATATAAGCCCCGTGCTTTCATCCAGATATAGAAGTAGAAAGAATGCAGCTGTGGCGGAAATCGCTGTAGCTGAAAATATCCTGTGTGGAGAGAAGTAAAAGCAAAAATGTGCATGTGTCCACCAGGTGTTTCTTTGGCATTCAAAATGTTGTGCTACATAAAAACTAATGCTTTAGTTTTAATGCTAGTCCCAGAGTAAGGTGTGTTTAAGAAAAATAAATAAAAAATTACAACTTACCAACAAAACCTGTCACTTTTCTTTTTTCATAAAATGTACTAATTCTTCCTGCCACACCTCTCCACTCTATGCTGTGTTTTGTCCAGGAAGGAGAAGCATCAGATGAGTGGACTGGATGGAAGCTGCTGACGATGGCTGGTCTCTTTGACTGCTGGACGCCTCCCGAAGGTGGAGAACCCCTTTACACGTACAGTGTAATAACAGTGAATGCTTCCCCAAACTTGGAAAGCATCCATGATAGGTAATGATTGTTAACTGAGTGACACTCTTTAATTCAATTTTGTCCATACAAATCCTAAAATACCATGTTGTTTTTTAGGATGCCAGCAATTCTGGATGGAGATGAAGAAGTGAGAAGATGGCTGGATTTTGGGGAGGTGAAGTCTTTAGATGCCTTGAAACTGCTCCAGTCTAAAAACACCCTGACGTTTCATCCTGTGTCGTCACTAGTAAACAACTCTCGTAACAACTCTCCAGAGTGCCTTCAGCCAGTGGATCCAAACAGCAAAAAGGTATCTGTTTCACTGTTGGATTTACTCAGTCTGGCTAGCATTTTTTATTTTTTACAAAATTTCGGTTGTCTGGCAAGTAGAGAGATTTATGCTGACAAATGTGACCCTTGTCCCCTAGGAGCCAAAACCCACAGCCAGCAGTAAAATGATGATGAGCTGGCTGACAAGCTGCGCATCATCAAAGAGGAAGGAGCCCGACACACGTGAGAGGAAGGAAGAGCAAGAAAGCAACGCGAAGGTTCAGAGCAAGTCTACGGGTCTCCAGCAGTGGCTTCAGGGAACCAACAAGAAACCAAGAACCCAATGAATGACACTGAAAACTGCACTGCAAAAGTACATCAAGATTATTAATTAATGCACTTGACTGTTTTTACAGTATATGGAGAAAGATGTGGGAGTCAATTTCTGTCAGTAGGAATAAAAAACTGTCCTGTATTATAATGATGTATCTAAAGAAATGTTGTCATTATTTTAATACCAAGTCAGTACTGAAGTTATTTTTGATAGTTTCTCACTCAAGACAGTTCTTATTTTGAGATACCAAGTCCACTGTATTGACATCAAGTTACTCCTACGATATTAATTACTAGAAATATATCTAGCAGAAACACATTGTGTCGTAACTTGTAAAGAAAGCAACACATACTATATATCAAAATGTTATTAATAAATATTAAAAAAAACATGCATTATTCAAGATTTTTATTACCCTTATTACTTGAAACGCAAAGACATTTTGAAACAATGTAGATGCTATGCATTTATCATATTAATAATATAATAATGATGAATGCCGGTACTGGGGGGGGGGGGGGGGGGGG
>JAOWBC010000710.1:11872018-11885710 GCA_028566105.1 Hypoplectrus providencianus | reverse complement strand
TGTGTGTGTAGTAGTATACTCAATGAGTAGGATGCTGCTTGTATGTTGGGCAGTAGGGATTAACACAGTGGGCCATGGGATAAGGGATATATAGACAAGGCAAGACAGGGTAGTGAGGGCAGTGAGGACCCCCCCCTGAAGATCTTCAGAGTCCTCAGCAGCTGCAGGTCTCCGCTGACGGCTTGGCTCGCTCGTTCCTGTCCAGCTTTATTGGCTCAGGGAACTCATTGTACAGCTCCACTTCGGTCTCCTGAAATCAGACAATAAAGGCTCATCTCTCACCGAAACAGGTGCTGACAAATGTCATGTCTCAGTAGGTAGGCTCAAACTATCCAGTAGGAATTATTGCAGTTACCTGTTTTAGGGCGTTGCGTGCAATAGTCTGGAAAGCCTGCTCCACATTGATTGCCTCCTTGGCGCTTGTTTCGAAATATGGGATGTTGTTCTTGCTTTGACACCAAGCCTGTGCTCGCTTGGTTGTTACCTGAAGCACACAGCAGCTGATGTTAGAAACATTGCACACAAAATAAGGACTGGTTGATTCATGTTAGTTTTAAAGGAGACATAATCCTTAGATTTATGCTTCCATTTTAGGCGTCTACTTGGACTGATATGATGCTATAATATTTAAAATAATTTAAATGCAATTTTTCTCCTACTCCCTGTCTGAAAATACAATAGACTAAATGTGTATTTAGATGGACAGCCTGACAGCTCTCTAAAGGGTAAGAAAAAACATCTTAATCACCCCGTTGTTGCTGACTATGGTATAGCTACTTAGCCCCAGCCGCTTCATGTTAGTTAAAGGAACATGGGCAAAACAAAAAAAAAGAAGAAATCGTGTCATGATTGGCAGCTATGGTTGACTTGGAATAGGTCAGACAGGTAGGTGTGTGTGTGTGTGTGTGTGTGTGTGTGTGTGTCCTCAATTCTGTGGCTCCACCAGCCAATCACTAGTTTGAAGAGTCTGGCTCCAAATGTGAACAATGGCATCAGCTTTATTCCTGTACAGTAGGAGGAAGTAGAGCCACATCGCCCCTCTATATAAACAGTCTATGGAATCAAGCTATAAATGCTCTGTCTGTAAAGCGTCCTGAAATGCCTGTGTCTTTAAGCCCAACTCTATTAAAACATAGTTTTGCGAAGTAGAATGACTTTCTTTTCCTATATGAATTTAGTTGTGACAACACAGCCTTGAGGAAGCCAAGTTAATGGTCAAGTTAAGTTAATGAACATGGGCTTTGTGTATTTTTTGTAGATGGAGCATTTCGAGCAAATCTAATGCCTAGAAAATCAATAACTGTACACTTCCTTGAAAAAATGCAGCACATGACATAAATATGGCTATGTGGCCCCACCTGTCTGTTCTCCAAGTCGATCTTGTTACCCAGCACCACAAAGGGGAAATTCTCCGGGTCTCGAGGACTGGCCTGGATCAAGAACTCATCTCTCCAGCTGTCTAGAGTCTTGAAGGTGTTGGGCGCTGTCACGTCGAACACCAGGACACAGCAGTCAGCACCACGGTAGAATGCGACACCTAAGGACTGGAACCTCTCCTGACCTGCTGTATCCCAAATCTGAGACACAGAACAGAGAAGACACAGAGTGTTTATATGTGCCAAGTAGGGTGATTATCCAAAGTAAAGAGATTAAGGTAATGCTTTGAATGCAGTGTTTAAATGGTTCACATTAACCAGATCTTTCTAATTACCTCCCGCTATTTGTTTGATGGCTGATGGAAGATTGGCATGTGTGGTATCATACAAAAATCTTTGAAGAAAGATAAGGGACTTTGTTGGTGTTTGTTTGTTTACCTTTGATAAAGTGATACTGTAGCAGGCAGTTAAAACCCTTGGCAGTACATTTTGAGTGTGGGCGAAAAGAATAAGCATGTTTTCTAAATGTCAAAACATTTCATTTGTTCTAGATAGAAAAACTACATTTCAATGATGGATGAGCCAGTGTCGCATTTCATTGGTACCTGCATTGTGACAAGTCTGTCATCCACCATGACTTCTTTCGTCAGAAAATCAGCACCTATTGTGGCTTTGTACTGGTTACTGAACTTCTTATTCACATACTGGTTCATCAAGGAGGTCTTTCCAACTCTGGAGGAGAAAAACATCACAGGACAACATTGTGAGCATATGATTGGCAGAAACAAGAATCACTGTAATTAATTGATTTCTTAAGGACAGAGAACATTCTTAGGTCACTGCAGTAGTGAGTGTATTATTAAATACCATGGATTAAGACTCTTCTAAGTAATACGTCATCGTTCATCCCTGCACATGGATGCCCCACTCTTTTATCTTTGAGGCACAACATCACTCACCCAGAGTCTCCAAGGATGATGACTTTGAGTAGTACTTTCTTCCTTGATGTCATTGTGCCACTGCTGAAGATGCAGAAAAGTAGATTACAAGATGGATACAGCCATGTCTAAGAGATGACCCGTTTGATATGGACCAACGGGTTTAACTGAAAGCTGATAAGGCCTATGTGTGTCTCAAAATACACTACAAGGAAATTGGCCTGTTCTAGGAATGAAACCAAGTGCTGTGTCTCCAGTAGTTGGGTTTTTACACTTCACAAACAAAGAAGAATAGTCAAACAAAATGTTACACTGCATTGTACCATGAGGCTTGAAATACAATTCATGAAAAAAAAACAACTCACTAAATGTTCTTTTTTTCTTTGATAAAATATGGTGAACAATGCAGTGCTGGGACTGTTAAGCGGAGATGGCATCTGCTATTCTGAAAACAGCAGCTGAATGTTTTTGTTATTGTAAAACATTGATTTTGTGATGTTTATATTTTGGCAAACATTGAATAGGTAAAAAGGATACAATTTGTATATCTTTTTTAAAAAAAGGAACAATTTTACATTTCAATAAATTGAAAACAAAAAAAGGAACAAACGCCCAAACATTAAAAAATACTAAATGGAACAATGACTTGTTGTAATCCTTACAAACTGTCAATTATGTATACCCCCACGATAAAGTGTTTGTATTTGTACTAAAATTCATGGCTGGCATTCTCACTTGTGCGCCTGCTCAAGGCATCACCAAGCATTTCTCACTTTTACCGAGTGTGGTGTATAATAATAAACCACCTCATACAGCTGTAATGACCAAAGTCCAAACTCTATTACCGATGTGCTTTAATCATCATTCAATTCAGGTTAGACCATGGAGAAAGCATGATTAAACAATAACATCTGTAAGCTGCTTTTCTTTACATAGATCGCATAACGTTTAAACCCACTAATTTGAATAAAAGCCCAGGCTTTAATCCATTTCAGTACTATTATAAGGCAAAACTAGCATAGCGCTATCGGTGCGGCTCTCATAATCTGCACCCCATGACACTGTGTCAGGGACTGATCACATGGTTTTAAAACACAGGACTAACGGAACCATGACTTGGCAAGCATGATTAGCACAGCGAATGCTTTGGTTAAATACAATACACACATGCTGGCATTATTCACAATTATGACCAATCTGTCGACCTATCTGGCTGTAAATGTTCCCCTTTACAATTCGAAACGGAGTCATGTCTATACATTTTACCTAACAACTGTAGACATCAAATACGCTTGCAAAGGGTTAGCAGGGTATGACAAACACAACATTTGCGATTAAGAGTTAAATGCCAAGGTAAGCAAATGCAAGAAAACGAAAAACATTGGTTAGTGTACAGTATAATTATTGAATATAGTCTATTTTCCCAACAACGAGAGCTAGCCATTTTACGTCCCGTGTCAACTAACAATTACCATTTCAGTGACACTTCTTAATTTAAGCTAACCTTTAGTTAGCTGAGCAATTTTTATCAAATGTGAAACATGGTTAAAGACAGCTATATAGCTAATATATAAATTAAGTAAAATCCAATACAAAAGTCACCACAAACCAACCTGGACGACGATCCTGTGGAAAAAAAAAATCAAAAAGTGGACTTTTCTTCTGCTTCGGTTGGAAGCGTTAGCTAACGCACAGGCTAGCTAACAGGCTAACAGCTCCTATTAACGCCTGCCGTAAGAAAACAACTCGTTCCAAGCGTCGACAGCTAAATACTTTCAGACAGCTAGCCTCGTAGCTACCTCCACTTGTGAACAACAAGACTGCCACTGCCGATGTATATCTCCCCTTGTGTAATAGAACCTACAAGGTACAATGGTCTGTTTCGCTCTGTTCCCGTTGACGCTTGCTTTTCCTGTCAAGCTAAGGTGTTAGCTGCTAGCCGAGCTCCGCTCACTTCCTCCAAAACAAGCTCTGTCGGTGAGGGCTGACGTCACGAGTTGGACACGCCTTGCTCCACAGAAACCTGAGATCCCTCAAAAACATGAACGTTATTAACTACAACACAAATATAATTTACTTTAGCACAGACATGATACATTTTAACATTCATTACATTTTCATTTTTTGTTTATGTTATTATAAGTATTTAATTATATTTACTTCAAGATTTTATGCGAGATCGTGCAAAATTCACATGGTCTATAAAGCTTATAGAGCAATTTCATCAATCAAGGTTGGGTCAGAAATTTGAGTTAAATAGATATCCTTCTCCTCTCCTTAACACATTGTTGTCCTTTACTCCCTCCAGACTTATACAGCCACTGGTAGGACATCCTGATGTCAGTTTGGAGTTGTGGTGTTCTCTTAACCTGCTTTAGTGACAGTTCACAGAATATTTGTTTGTTTGTTTGTTTGTTTGTTTGTTTTTCCATCAGTGTAGGTGTCCCTGACGTTCTTTTCTTCCCCAGCTCCTTTACAGCAAGTGAATAGTGTCTGGGACTGGACTTTTGTCAGGTGTGAAAAATATTTTTGGAGTGACCAGCATCAGCAGCTTTCATGTCCTCTTTTGGCCAGCTTGCTTTACAATCTGGGTATTTGAGTATAGCCATTATTTCAAAGTGATGAGGACTTTGACATTCTATTTAACTGAGAGATTAATGCCCTTTTCTGTTTGACTGTTTTATGTAGGTAATGCAGTGCTTGCTGGTCTTGCATTATTACGTAAAGTAATAGTTACGATTAAAATATTTGGCAGACATTTTAAGCTAGGTCTAAGGAATTAAATATGCTACATGTGGTTATGTACTTAACTTCATGTGCTCATGCTGTATTGTAGTCAGTATTTGCACAGAACTGTATTTATTTATTTATTTTTTTTAAACAGTCACCTATGGCTCACGCCCTCTAAATCAACAGAAACATATTTTGCTGCAAGTAAAACGCAAATACACCCTCCAACCAACAACATATAATTCTTAACCCAATATGATCATTTATTGTGGCATCTGAGGTGTCTTAGGCTAAAGCACTCACCAGAACTTTTTAAAAGTCACACCCACGACTGCCAAAACCCAGAATCAAACCAGGGACCTTTAGATCTTTGGTCCAATGCTCTCCTAATTGAGCCTTAAATTTACCCTTACAAAAATAACTCCAAACTCACTAACATTCACTTAAAAATTCTGTTGTTGAAATATTTGTAGTAAATTTACAAGGTTGCCATTTGTAGGCACAGACATGTTATAATCATAAAGACAGACCAACAGGGACAAACATTTTAATTGATTATGTTAATAATTATTTATTTTCATAAAAACCCATCTTAAATCAGTGTTTTTCTGACTGACAGGTTTCTCTTCACGCACAATACGTTACAAAGACCTTATCCTGACGTCATCACGTCGGAACGAATGAAGCGTCATCTTTTCTGATGTAGAGCGGCACGGCGGCCTTTCTTTGCTGCTCTACAATTCCCTCAGTCTACCCACTGTTATTCCGGTATTTAGCTTTGAATTTTTCTAACCATGTCTCGAAAGTCGATACTTCTCACCGCCTGCCTGCTGCTCCTGGCTGCTGTGGGCTCAGAGGTTTCAGCGGACGGTTTGGTGAACGAAGACGTGAAGAGGACAGTGGATCTGGGCACTCATCTGGCCAAGATCACTGCGGAGATCGTACTGTCCAACCAGGGACACTCCGCCGTCCAAAGCTTCGTATTAGCGGTAGAGGCTGACCTGGCCCCGCACCTGGCATACATTGGAGCTTCGGTGAGTCTAAACGTAGTGAATAAATTTAAATAACTCCAACACGTCTGCATGTTACCGGTTTGCTAGCTTTAGCCTGTTAGCCACTTCATAGTCCGCTAAAGTCATGATTTCGTGGCTAACTGCTCTCAAATGCATTTTTTTTTCTAAATTGAGAGCAGCAACGTTTTACTGTATAACAGCATACTAAAACATGAAATTTCAATGTTCATTAAATGCATGAAATCACAACTGCTAGCTTGTGTGAGTCAGTGTGGTCCTATGAGTCCTGAAAGCTGCAGGCTCGGAAGTCAGTCAGCCACTTAGCCAACACAGGCTACTATTTCAGCATGCAACGGTTCATTGCTTTGTGCAAGGCGATGGCTTCAGCTGGTTTGCTATTAGCATTGTTATACCAAATAGTTCAGCCTGAGTTAGATCAGTTCATTTTGAATGGCTAAAGATTTTAACTTCCGCAGCACTGCACGCTCTGTCAGTGGCTGAATGACACGTATGAGCTGGGCAGCTCACTTCCGTGTGTGACTGCGCAAGCCTGCCCCCTTCTACAATTTGTATGAAACTGTAACGATGCCCTGTTACTATTTAGAATAACAATATACACACGGTTCATTCGACAAATATTGTCTATTCCGCCGTGAAGGGAAAGCTTCATTAAAAGCATAGCTTTGCAATTATCGAACAATCATATAATCTTTACCCAAAAAAACGAAAAGAAGTGTAGTTTAGGTATCTAAACTTACGAAGAAAATTAGGTTATACTACCTTGTAACAATATGATCCTTAACTGCATAGTTGACCTCTCACTTGTCCTTTATTTTGGTTTTGGTCTTTTAAAGAGTATGCTCAAACCACCATGTTTCTACAGGTGAAAGGTGATGAGGAGGAGGATGGCATACTTGAACTCCAACAAACAACAATTCAGGGCCAAAGGTAAGAGATCAGACTCTTTCATTGTCATCTTTTCAGATTCTGAAACTCACAAGTAAACACACACATAAAACAGATTTCTGTAGTCTATTAAAAATAACTTTCAATTTTGCGCCATCTCCCATGTGAATGCAAAGGAGTAAAACCCATTCCTGTCCTGACAATTCTTTGGAAAAATAAAATAAATGCATTCCTGACAACAATATTGCATATTGTAGTGAGGTGCTAAAATTTTATAGCTGCAGTTTTACATCATTATGCAAATATATCTTTCCCATGCTCCTCTCCGTCTCATCTGTTTCCTTGCAGTGGGGAGTTTTACAAAGTCCAGCTGCCCTCCAGTCTGGCAGCAGGTGCTCAGCTAAAAGCCAAGGTGGAAATGACATTTAGCCACGTCCTGAAGCCCTTCCCCACACACATCACACAGGCTGAGCGTCAGCTGGTTGTCTTCCAGGGGAACCACTACCTGTACTCCCCTTACCCCACCCGCAGCCAGACTACACGTGTCCGCCTGGCCTCCAAGACTGTGGAGAGCTACACCAAGCTGGGCAACCCCAGCAAGAACGATGAGATCATAGAGTACGGTCCTTTCCGTGACGTGGCTCCGTTCAGCGAGGTACACTTTTAACTACGTTTAAGGAGCTTCAAGGATATCTGCAAGACAGTTTCTAAAACATTCCATTCTGTGTTTTCTAGGACACCATGAAGATCCATTATGAAAACAACTCACCCTTCCTCACCATCGGCAGCATCACTCGGACCATTGAGGTCTCTCACTGGGGTAACATTGCTGTGGAAGAGACCATTGACCTGAGGCACACAGGAGCCATCCTGAAGGGGCCTTTTTCACGTTACGATTATCAGCGCCAGTCAGACAGCGGCATCTCATCCGTTAAATCTTTCAAGGTGTTGTATTTAACATAAACCACTGACTTGTTTTCTTAGTTAAGTTGATAATAATTATGACTATGCATGCTTTCTCCTCAACAGACTATCCTTCCCGCCTCAGCCCAGGATGTCTACTACAGAGATGAGATTGGAAACATCTCCACCTCCCATCTGCAGGTTCTGGATGATTCAGTTGAGGTGGAGGTCAGGCCTCGTTTCCCCTTGTTCGGAGGGTGGAAAACCCATTACATCATCGGCTACAATCTGCCCAGTTACGAGTACCTCTACACCCTTGGTGAGGTTACTTCTGATAACATAACTAACACCAAACATCAACATTGACTCCCAGGCTTCAAATTAAAATGGAACCCCAAGGTATGTTGCTAATGTGTCACATAATTTTCTGTTCTAGGGGACCAGTATGCACTGAAGATGAGACTGGTGGACCATGTCTATGATGACCAGGTGATTGACTTCCTCACTGTGAAAATCATCCTGCCAGAGGGTGCCAGGTCAGTGTTGGATAGCAAGTCTAAAGTTAAAGTTTAAGAAATATTTCTGCATTGTTTGATGCTTATTCTTAATTGTCCTTTCAGAAACATCAACTTGGATACACCTTACAAAATTGATCGCATGCCAAACCAGCTGCACTACACATACCTGGATACCTTTGGCCGACCAGTGCTGGTTGCCACAAAGAACAACCTAGTGGAGCATCACATTCAGGATGTTGTGGTAAGACAAACTGTTGGAAAGAAAGGAATTTCGGCATGCTTCATACTATGCATTGCATATGTAAACATTACTTACAGCAGATTAGTGGAAGTAGAAGCTACAAAATGCAAACACTAAAGTGTTATTAACCACATGAAGCCAAATAACCTGCAGAGCTACAGAGCAAAACTTTGTTCACTTTAACAATACTCCTAGCACACACACAAAAAGAAGCTCTTGGCCAATAAATGCTTTCAATAATTGTGCTCTAAATTATTACTATTCATCGTATAAGTCTGTCACAGTTCTGTGCATGTAATAAGGATTTGTATGGCTATACTATCACAGGATCTAAAAACAGATGGTGGTGATTTAAATTGACCAAAATCTAACAGAGAGCTTTAATCAACATGCTTTGCATGTTACTTGCCACATTATTAGAGTGGTAATTTATTAATAATTTGTTGAGTGACAAAACTGCACCAGTTGCTAATATGACAGCCAATACATACATTTTTTGTATTTTCATTCCTTGAATAAAAAAATGAGAAAATAAATATGAATAAAAATAAAATAAACGGCTAAATCAACAAAAGTACTGTATGTTCAGTGACAGTCAATTTTGGACAATGTTTAACACTACCTTTCTATCCAAACACATTTGTCTGCAATAAATGTCCTGTTTTCAAATTGCCAATATGTATGCCAAAACCAAAAAATGTCAATGATAGGCCAGTATCGTCTGTTCTATAAATCAGTCAAACTTGAATATTTTTTCCATTAGATGATAGTTTCAGTACTAGAAATTGGATTAATTGGCTCTTTTCTTAGTGGGCACCTCCAAGGCTGATGGGTTAAGATAAACACCATTGACTACAATTAAAGAGTTCTAGTAACAGGGGACCTTTGTTGCAAATCCAATTAATCTATTAAAAGCACAAAATGCAAAAAAAAAAAAAAAATAAGACTCAAACTATCATATGAATGTATCGATGGATTCCAATCTGAGTTAATAAACCTCTTTTGTGATTGCCAGGTTCATTACAATTTCAATAGGATCCTGATGCTGCAGGAGCCTCTCCTGGTTGTAGGGGCCTTCTACATCCTCTTCTTCACTGTCATCATCTACGTCCGTCTGGATTTCGCCATCACAAAGGTAGGCCAGCCTTTACCTGTTTCTTTAAAGGGAGCTGTCTTAATGGTTCTCTCCTTTGGCAGATACTCTGTGTGATTCTTCTATAATTCTTGTCGCTTCATTGTTTTAAGTCTGTATGTCTTTTTTCAGGACCCTGCTGCTGAAGTACGTATGAAGGTGGCCTCAATCACAGAGCAGGTGCTGACTCTGGTCAACAGGCGTCTGGGTCTATACCGACACATGGACGAGGTGGTCAACCGCTATAAGCAGTCCCGCGACACGGGGGCGCTCAACAGCGGCCGGAAGACCTTGGAGGCCGACCACCGCACTCTAACCAATGAAATCAGCTCGCTGCAGGCCCGCCTCAAAGCTGAGGGCTCCGACCTGGCTGATAAGGTGAGTGACGTGTGTTTGAGATGGAAATAGCACCAATGAACTAATGTGAAAGTCTGACGTTAACCCTTCACCCTGTGCTCTCAGGTTGGGGAGGTGCAGAAGCTGGACGGCCAGGTGAAGGAGCTTGTATGTCGCTCCTGCCAGGAGGCGGAGCGGCTGGTGGCAGGTAAGGTGAAGAAGGAGGCTTACATCGAGAGCGAGAAGACTCTGACTGGCAAGAGACAGGAGCTTGTCAGCCGCATCGACAGTCTGCTGGATGCTCTCTAAACCACTCATGCCACACAGACACACACCACCCCGCTACAACATACAACCGACTGTTTGTATGAATGAAAATGAAACGTGACAAAAGCTTACACATTGTTTTTTTTTTTTTACCATCTTTGAACCCAGACATGGACAATATAACATCTCATCTCCTGGTAGTGATGGGTTTATCCAAACACTTGTGCCTTGTGATAAACTTGAGGTCACTACGTGCTCAGCTCCACAGCAGCTATGTCACGACTTTTTTTCTTTGTCTGTCTTTAAGTTTTTTGAGCTTCACTTAAACTGTGTCACACGGCTCAAACTTCCTTTTCATGTTCAAATCTGGATTTTGCCCCCCCTCTCCCTTATGTATGTTTGGTTATGGGACTTTTTGGAAAACTACTAGCAGAAGGGCCCATGTGTTTTTTTCTCATGTCTTTACTCACATATACCGTATTCTAAGATTGAATCATCTTAAGCTCTTAAGCAAGGAGGTGACCTGTTTTCCAATCGTATCTCTTTTGCACTTACAACTTTTTTCTACTTGCCCCAAACTGACATTTATATTTGAACAAATTTGAAGCTCTGATTCCGTGTCATCCCAAATGCTTGTTTTTCATGTTCCTCAATCATATTTTCTACATTTTTTATGTTTTGGTTTTGTAAGTGGTGTTTTTTTTTTTCCTTTCTTTTTTTTTTTTGACCATGAGATTAGTGAATACATGAGATTAGGTTGTATGCGAGAAAAGACATGGGGGATTGGACCCAGATAAAAATGGAATGGGCAATGATATGGAAAGCTGTCAAATTTGAAATAAAGTTTTGAGAAACTCATCCCTTGGCTGTTTTTTTAGATTATATAGCAGTGGCTTGTTTCATAAAGGAAGTTCATATAGGCCTTTTTGGGTTACTTTGATAAATCAGATTAACATAAAATAGCCTTGGTTACTTGGTAAACTGGCTTTTTGGGACAGGCTCCAGGTTTATGAAGATGAACTGGTGGATTAAAGAAGCAGTACCCTTGGTTAATCAAAAGAGGGCGCACGTGTGTCGAGAATAACCATTTAACCATATCGGCATCTTCTCGTCAACAAAGCTACACTGCATTTAAACTCTGCCATTGAATTCTCTGCCACCATATAAATAAAAGAATCTCATTTGAACATCCCAAAATAAAAATCAGCAACATGTACACTGGTGCCTCTTTGAAAGCTGGCACCTCAGAGGGAATTTCCAGCACATTGTTGCCTTCCTTGTTTCTGAGAAACTCCACCTATCAACAGACAACCTGCCTCGTTCATAGTCTGAGCCCAGGACAAACGCAAGGGTCAGTCTGAGGTCATAACTTTCCCTCTGAGGTCACCAGGGGTCCTGGCAGGTCACTTCCTGCTCCATAATAACAGGCCCCGCTGCCCTCACAATGATAATGTTAACATATTGTATGTGCCATACAATATTCATTCTGGAAATACACAGCAGGGGGAAAGCAAAGACAATGTCTGTTAGCGCTGATGCTCGGTGCTGCAGAAAGGCCACACAATAGCAGTTTTGTTTGTGTGTTTGGACTTGAGTGGAGATTTAGAGTACTGAGAGCTTGGAGAGCCGCAGAGTCTCATTCTCACAGCAGACACAGCAGGCGGACTGCTGCTGCTCGCACACGTCCACCTCAACACCCACTACTGTGTCCAACAAACCGCTGAGCTCACGTCTGCTCTGGAATGATGCTATCAGGTCACTCTGTGAGTTTGAGTGATGGACTGACGTGATTGAAGGATTCCTTTGGAGACTGGAGAAAACAATTTACCTCAATCGATTTAAAAAGGTTTTATAGAATGACAGATTAGTTTCCTTTACTTTATATAAAATAACCTGAATTTATCACCAGGTTGGATATTGTTTGTTTTTCATTGTATAAATTTGGCATTGTCGTATTAAAGGGACAGTTCAGCATCAAATAAATAACATTTCGTCTTACCTGTAGTGCTAATTATCTAGATATTTTCAGGATGAGTTAAAGGAGGTGTTATAAAGTTGTTTGCCTTCTTGTTAATATAAATGAACTAGAGGAAACTTTGCTTGTGGTGCTCAAAGGACAAAATAATTTTATTTTCTATGTTATAGCTCCTACATGACACTTAATGTCTTCTGGAAAGAGACACTGCTGATGACTTTTTCAATTTTTTTTGTCTCTTTGAACACCACAAAGTGCCATATAGTTGAATCACATTGAGAGAAGGCAGATATCTCTACTGCTGATATTTCCAACACACAGTGAGAATGCTTATCATCACCACAGGGAAAAGGAAAAATCTATGTTTTTGATTTAGGGGTGAACTGTCCCTTTAAAAATAAACCTTATGTAGCATAATGATGCCTCTACAAGCAGCCTTATTTTAACTCAGCTAATTTCCTATGATTTGATCTTGACTTATGTTTTGCATATTATCAATTTAAATGTTGGTTTTTGTCTTAGATAATACTGGTGATATTAAACATCAATATCAGGCCCTGGGAGTAGAGAAAATGTGATGGAGTGCCCTGTGGGACTGTCGCAAACGGAGAAAACAAGATAAATTGCCATGGATGGAGAAATGTGTTAAAGCGCCCTTTAGAGTGGCCTTATAGTGAACTTGATTTGAAGCGGCTACATTTAGTTGGCCTACATGCTCACAAACTTTCAGTGCACTGATGCACCACATGCAGCTAGTGCTCTTTCATTTTTTTGAAGCCCCTGCCCCTCAGACAGTCTGACTCCACCACTGTGTGTGATTAATCATGTGATCATCTGGAGGTCGGAGTAAGTCTTTTGATAAATTTCTTATTCTTCACTTTCACCAAATGATTTATTCTTTTTTTTTTTTTTTTTTTTTTTTTACCTAAGAGTAATTTTTCATGTAATTCATAAAGGTCAAATAAATATTTGCAACATTTTATCTTCTCAATTTTAACCATAGCCAGCAGGTATCATTTGGTCATCACACATAGTAATTGTTGATGCATTTGCTTCCCCTCTTCACTGTCATATCACTCACATGGACTTGTCTTGTGTGCTGTTTGCTTGATTGAGTTTTTTTCAGTTCCAGCCTTGTCCTCTGGCCCAGGATGTGATTACCGGTCTCAGAAGAGCTGCGGTTTATCTGTTGGCGTAGGCCGAGCAGAATACTGTTTAAACCGGAATTCATGTGCAGCACTGTATCCTGATGTGGCAAAGCGTGTGTGTGTTTGAGGTGGATGAGGGGGTTTGTGCAGGGTGTTGGTTGGACTGGTTGGCCCATGTGGTTGAGCTGTCCGGGTGGGGGGGGGGGGGG
>JAOWBC010000710.1:11831395-11851027 GCA_028566105.1 Hypoplectrus providencianus | reverse complement strand
CGCCCTCGCCATTTGGACGATTACAGTAAAACTAAATAGGCTAAAGAAACTTTGAACAGAGCCAGCCACTAATGAGTCTGCTCGATTAGGGCCAATTTGAGGTCATCATCACGGAGTTCAGCATACCCTCACACACCCACAGCACAAACCATCCGATTAAAACAGTCCAAGCTAAAAGTGGACCACTACCCCTCCCTGAACTCCCCGCCCTGCTCACATCTGCTGGACTGCTGTGGAGGTTGATCTGCTGGGGTTTCCCAGAGGTTGATCAGTTCAAATTAGAAATAATATTTATGCAGGGACTTATATAGGTGCTGTTTTGTTTTGCTATGTAGCTGGAGCTACATCATA
The DNA here is from genome assembly GCA_028566105.1 of Hypoplectrus providencianus. Taxonomy (NCBI): domain Eukaryota; kingdom Metazoa; phylum Chordata; class Actinopteri; order Perciformes; family Serranidae; genus Hypoplectrus; species Hypoplectrus providencianus. Next base: position 11,850,676 of record JAOWBC010000710.1, on the reverse strand, counting down.
GCATCCACAGCACAAACTGGACTGACAGAAGTGAAGGACTGCATCTCAGTTTTCAGAAAGGGGTGGAATCCCTCGATCCACTTGCTGAACACAAGTGAAAATGTAATGCTCGACTGCCAATAAGCGGTCTAGCCATCTGTGTGTAGCGCAGTGTGCTGTGGGTGCTGGGCCACGTACAGGCCGCAGATCCAGCGGGTTGCGTGCTGCTGCAGCCAGTGAGGGTGCTCGGCTGGGGCTTGGCCGGACTCCCGGAGCCTGAGAGGGGGGAGATGGAGAGAGCCAGCACTCTCCAATGAGGCCCTCAAGAGGGAAGGAGCAGGCCTCCCAAAAATAATAACAGCAGTCTGCCAGGCCGGCGGCTCCCAGAGCTGCCCTCGCTTGAACACACATCCAAACAGACATGAACATGCATGTGTACATACAAGCCCGGCGCGTGTCACAAAGCCTCTCATGTCTGACACAGTGGCAGTGTTTGTGGAAGGCGGGGTGACATTTCATCTCCTCGGCCTGAACAGACATGAGGTAGCAGGCACATGACATGCACACTTGCAGCTCTTGAAATGAACGCCTGGCAAATTGTTTTGGTTCTCTGCATGTGCTGCAGCTGTTCTATTTTCAACTCAATTAAATTCATACTGACTCTGTGATGGGAGGTTTGTGTACTTCTTACTCACCATGTCTCACTAGACCAACAGCTACCCTGAACAAGACATCCCTTCCTCACATCAAGAATTATGGGACACAAAAAGAGCCATAAAGTAGGATGTTACTTATCTTCGCTATCAAAGTGCGTTCCAAAGGAGAGATGAAGAGGAGAGATCTCGGCTGCGTCGGCGGGGTGAACATGGTGGCCACCTAGATCAGAGCACGGAGAGGTTTACGACTTCAACCTGGAACTGGATGTTTCAACTCATCTCCACTCCCTACCTCCTTTCTCTTTCTCCCCTCCGCTCTTCCGTTTGTCCCCAGCACCACCATTGCTCATTCCCTCTGAGCTCCATGTTCATTTTTCCCCTCTCCACCCCCCTACTACTCCCACTCTTCTCTTGTCTCCCACTCCCCCAGTGTATTTGTTTTTCCATCAAATTGAATTAGCGGAATCAAAAGGTATCCCGACCATCCCCTCACAAAGTTGAGTTAGGGAGAGAGAGGCACAGAAGATGAAAGGAAGTGGAGCGCAGTTCAGATGCAGGTCTCTTAAGTGTGTGTGTTGCGTTGGGGGTTGACCTTTGCCTTGGGTCTAACTTAAAAAAGCATCCCTCCTCCTCAGACCCAGAGAAGGATATTAAGGCTTCAAGACGGGACAGTATTTAGATAATACAAACATTTATTCCTGCTTTTATTTGCCACAAAGTTCAGTCACTCAGTAAGATGCTTGTTTGTTCGACAAAAAGGGAACTTTCTTATGCCATGATGAAGCATCAACCAAGCTCATAACTGTTTGGCTACAAAGTCATAGTGATTGTGCTATATTAAGGTCGACACGTGAACTTCCTCTTTTTATGGATCAAGAGAGATTCATAGAAATACCCCCCTGACAGGAAAAGGTGGGTGCATTCAGTAAAACACCTGGTAAACACTATTCATGGAAACCACTGCAGATGAACCATTTTACACTTGAACTACTCTAACCCTTAAAATTAATCAACCATACCACGTAGTGATGATTGGATCGGCAAAGCTTTGACAGTAATAACTGTCACTCAGAGAGCAGTTGAGCTGACAGCAGATAATCACTGATGACCTCTGTTGACAGGCAACAACTGCATCCTGACCTGCCAGATCTCACTGATCATCTCTTCAAATGTCAGAAATTAGTCAGAAAAGTCAACACTATTTTGATCTTGCATCATTCTTTGACATGGGGCCTCCACTTTATGCCCAACATTCAAAGGCTGCTAGACTAGTTACAGCTGCACACCAAGCTTGACTGAGAACGTGGCTTCTAAAAAATGAAAAAAGCAGAAGAAAAACAGGAAGTTAGAGGACCAAACAGGAAATACTTATGTTGTACTAATTGTCTAATTGAGACCATAGAAGCCTGACAGAGACAGTAAAAAGAGATTGATTAGAAGGGATACTAGGATTGTACAGTATTTAAAGGGGCTTTATGCAACCCTCCCCCCCAGTACTATGTTAAGATATATTTGAGTTATTATGAACTGCAACTCCCCCTGATTTAATCCTAGCTTTCTCTTTTGTTGACGACAACAAGCAGATGGTTGTTAGCAGGTTGCACATGCTTGTTAGTGCATGTGAGTCGCTGTGTGTCCCACTCACCGCAGCTTTACACTGCTTCATAGGGCTATTATCGCTGATAACGCCTTCCCAACCCACGTGTTGTCACAGAAGTGTTTCACTTTTAGCTCACTTCACACTCTTGCATTTTATAGGACTGTGTATGTGTTCAAAATTCTGTGTGTAATTTTTTTTCAAGGTTTCCTCCTGCAGGTGTGAGCAGTAGGAAACCCAATACTAAAATCACTACAACTGGCTTTGTTTTTTTGTTGTTGTTTTTTTTTGTTTGTTTTTCAGGCTAAAATACTGAAATGTGTTTTTACCCTTACTGAGACCACTTTCAAAATGTTTCACCAGCATGTGAATATGAAAGTTGTGAAAAAGGGAGAGCGTTTCATATCATTCATTAGTGGCTGGAGTTAAACTTATACTTATACTCTTTGTGGTTTTGAGATGGTTTCTGTATAGTCCGCTAATAATGAAGAAAGTTTATGAGTGCAAAGAGATACAGGCCTTTTAGCTGCTTTAATATACTCCCAGATGATTATTTGTGCCTTACTTGGAGATATCTGCTACATTGCCCACACAATTTCTAGTGGTTCTGCTCCAGTTAATCTTTATCTATAATCTTTCAGAATGCATGAATATGAATACTAAAGTGAACGCCACATTTATGCATGGCATTTTAATAAGGATGCAGTGTAATAATTTCAGCATTTTGCACAACTATAAAGGTGCACCATTTTTCACCATGTTCGCCATGACTGTGGCTATTTTCATTGCCGGGTACTTAACTATGAAAGGAAGAAGCCTTCTGAGCCTTCATACCGAAATATCTATTAGAAACAGCAGCAAGCGTCATAAGGAGTCTGACAGAAAGTAATATTTCACAATAAAATAGGTATAATATTATAATTATTCATTAAATTGTGTTGACAACTTGGGCATTTTAGTATTTTGTGGGTATTTGTTAGTGACTGGGACACCCAGCTTGAAACTATGCCAAACCAGTGGGGTCACCTTATTGTACATCTAACAGTGTGTCTAAAGGGGCCTTTACTTGGTATCCACTTGCCCATTGCCTCTACTGAGGGAAATGTTACTACAATGTCTGTGTGTTTGGGTTTTTCTGTTAAGCCAGCTAAAATGATCTGATACAAAATCCTGACACCCTTTAGTTCCCTAACCACATGAACTTCCTGCCAATTCAAACTGAGACTATTATGAATTAACATCACTGATCAGACTTTTTATCCCATTCTGGTCACCTTACACATTCTTCTCTACGGTAGTCAAGTGTGTAATCTGCTTAAAAAAAAGGCTGTTTGTAGAAGGGTGTGGACAGGCAGAGCACCCCTCCCTCGACTCACCCTGAAAATGAGGTCAGTCTCCTCTCACCTGGGACAGGGCGCATTCAGGATGTTCACCTGGGACAGGTAGTGTTCAGCTCTCATTCATGCTGTGTTCTGCCATGCTGAGGCCCTCCTGCTTACCTGCTCCGACAGACAAATTCATCCCCACTGTCTGAGGACAAATGAGCCCATTCATCTGGAGGCTCCCATTGATAAACCAGGGGGCAAGTACAGTACTAATGCCTGGGAGGGCTCAGGGGAGTGGGCGTCTGGAGCTGCCATCTTCTTCCTCGCCCTTATAATGTCCCTCACCATTCCCAGCCCCCCGCCCCACTCCACTCGCTTTCACTGGCAGGTAACTGGAGAAAGGCATGAGTGGGGGAGTCCGGGGCAGCTTGGCACACGGCCAGAACTGAGAGGATGGGACCCAGGTGCCTACCACTGGATGGATCCCCTGGACACTCCCACAGGGACTGCTGACCAGACAGAGAACAGGAAGACTGTGGAGGACAGTAGAAGCCCGCAGAGACCTGCCGTGCCCTGCTCAGAATCCCAAGCTGTTCACTTGCTATTGTAGACTAACGATGGTTTCTTCTTGTGTGGTGGATTAAGTAACAGAGCTGCTCTGTGACTGCCCTGAATTCACTTTAAAGCCGACTTCATTCTCATGGACCAAGTTGTACACACAACAAAGCAAAGCTTCATGTATTAAGGCAGTCAGGCGTCTTAAGACAGGATGCTTGCAGAATACACTTGACAGGCCTGTCAGTATACAGAGGTAGAGAAGGTGTCTGCCAAGCCTCATCTCCCAATCCTGTTCAACTTTGCCACTCATGCACAAACACCACATGACTTGAGGACATTCCTGGATGACTTCTATAAGATTGTGTTGTGTCTATAACTTTGTTTACCCAATACTTGTCAAGCGAATACGGAAAGATACTCAAATGCAGAGAAACAAACACAGGGCATCAGGAGGGAACAATCCATGAAACAGTGTGCTTCGTTATAAAATGTGTAATATGATTAAACCACTGAGGGACCACAGGGGCATTTTTTAGAGAGATAATGAAGATGAAAGTATATTTCTGAAGGGCAAAATTGCGGATGTGAGGAGTTTTTGATCCAAACAGCAGATGAAAAAGAAGGTTTGGATACACATTGTATCAATTTCTAGTTAGTGAGTTAGCCAAAGTTGTTGACTACCTCTTATTTCAAATATTATATGCCCGGTATGGCAGAATATAAGAGTAGCATGTTTTACCTTAATAACCTCTAACATACAATCTGTAGCTCTTTATTGCTATGGATATTTCAATCAAAACAATACCAAAAGATGGATCAGCTTCAGTAGCAGTCACTATCTTCTAGTCATTATTCCTTCACTTGTCATTATTCATGGTGATTTTTACTGCCAAACCAACAGACCAGGTGATGTAAACTAATGAAAACCTCGCCAAACCTTAAAAATCAGTTGTTCTGACACTTCAGTTTTCTCAGCTTGTTCCTATGATAAAAATAAAGACCCTGATGTTCAGGATGTTTCTCCTGACAGTTTCATGTCAAATTTCTGTGTTTCTCCAAAACTGTTTGGCATGAGGGCCATGTTGGCTCTCTAATTGCTCTCAGCGATCACGTAAAACCCATATACTTGATGACTAAAATCCCTAAAATGACCACGACTAAGAATTGAATCTTAAAAATAATTGTATAAAAAAAAATAATTGGATAAAACTGGATAAAAGTCCAGTTCATGACAACTTCTGGCAGACACCGACAGTGCTGACGCATGTGCAAAGTAGATATGATTCCCCTGACAGGCAAAATGAAAAACTGAAAATTGGTGGAAAAAGTCGGGATAATGTCAATTAACAACCAAACAAATACTTGACATAGATTTAGTCATTATTGGACATTCTAATGCCTGACCTTTAAAAGCAGCGTGCTACATACTACACTCATGCGCTGGATAACCTGCTCTTCTTATTTAACTTTTGTTTTTACCTCAAACCAGTTTCAGGACAGCAGGCATGTGCCGACCTGCAACCATTACACAGTAGATGCCAGAATTCAGTGAGGAGACAGAATTTATCAGTGGCATCACACACGCATAAAGTCTCTCACATACGCACTGCAGGCCTATCAGTTGAGGATCGGTATGAAAAAGGCGTTGTGCTCACTCATTGGCTCAGTGGGATGTTGCAACCCCAGCGCCTAACTGGTCCTTATCTCCCTTGAGCAGACTGCACAGCTTGATATGCATCTGTCATATTTGTCGGAAAGAAAAGACACCGCAGCAAGAGCGCGATGATTCAAAAAAAAAAAAAAAAAAAAAGGGCCAGCGACATAAACTCACTTCCCTGCGGTTTCTGCATGACCATGATAATTTGCTTGTCTGTGTCGACTCCCATGAGATGACCTGACCAAGAGACAAACAGTAACGGACGCACGATGTTAAGCAATCGTTATTGTAGTTTTCTGTGCATATGGATGTCGCAGTACACCTGATCATGCTTACATGCCTGCACAGGTGTACATTTTGGCAGTTAAGATGGACTGTAAGAAAACATGCAGCCACAAGCTGATTGTCATCATTCCATCATGGCCATTGCCATGACGACAGATAAGGCCCTGTCCTCTTGTCGTCATAGCGGCCTTGCATCAGCTCCATCAGCTGCTGTGGCTAGCAGAGCCTCTGACTGTGCGGGTATGAGTGTCTATCTGAGGGCTATCTGCTCTGATAAGAGCTGGGAAAGAGACAGCAGAGCAACATGTTCACAAGCGAGCTGCTCACAGCACCAAAGGTTGCAAAGAATATAGACGGAGTCGATGGTGAGAGGGTTTAAGTGTCAAAGGCAGCTTCTGCAGACCTGCACACTGTTCCTGACACTGTGAACATGCAAGAAAACAAGAAGAAATGTCAAAGTCATCCTCTCTAACATCCTTCTTCTTCTAGTGGGTCGAAGGTTATGTGGGCAAGTATAATCTCTGTTCCTTAGCTCTGGTTAAGTCGATTCTCTTTCTCTGTGCTACATTTATGCCTCTGATTGACTTTTAGCCTGCCAAACCATCATTAATTGGCATAACACACAGACACACACACACACACACACACACAATATTATACACACACTCGCTGATGCATGCACACACAAATGCAGAGCATCTAATCCAGCTAATCCACCCTGCCAGTTGAACAACTGGTAACATGGTTAATCACCCATGTAAAAATAAAGACAAGACCAAATTGACTGATAGAATTATTCCATTTACCCGTCTGATTAAAACGTTTCACCACTGCCATGGTTCACTGGAGATCATCTTGAAAAAAAGGAAAACAACACATGGAAATTAATTAAAAGTCAGTGATGTAAACGGCTTCATTCAATTATTGGTGCAAATAACAAGCTCTGTAGCATGATAACCGGCACGTACAGACACATGGAATTAGCTCTGAAGAAATATAGGGAATCAGGGAGACACTTTTAAAAGGGCAGGACAGACTTCTTGAAACAGGAGACACTTTCTCCAAACAAGGGAAGCACTCTCCTGAAAGGGAAGAACGAGCAGTTTACGACACCCATTTCAGAAATGCTAGCTGGACATGAGCTCGTTCAAACCAGGGTCACTTCCCAACAGCCTTTGGTCTCGATGTGACATCATAGGCCATGGAGAGGGGGGGGGGGTCAAAGTGAAGTGTGCTGAGACCGTAGAGTGCAGACCGAACTACAGTATGAGGCAGAGAAAGGCAGAGTGAGACAAAGGAAAAGTGTGGCGGCTGAGAGAGGGCTCTCTGATTCGTTTCCTTGGCAGGATGACAAAACTGTGCGGAATGCAGTGGAGAGGGGAAAGAGAAGTGATCAAGAGCTCAAGAACGAAAAGAGGGGAAAGAAATAGACGACAGACGAGGGGAGAGAGGCCTGCTGAATAAGCCAGGATGGCAGGGCCTTCCATTGATTCATTTCCCCTTTCCCACCCTATTACCATTCTCTGTTTCTCTCTCCCGCTTCTCTGGAACTATGAATCCATCTGCTACATGGCCGCTGTTCCTTTCAATGGCAAAATACACCTTTCTGACCTGGTGGAAGGACAAATCCTCCATATCATATGATCACATAGGTCGTTTACTCCTACCCTCAAATACGTCCAACAGGAGCATTTTCAAAATTAGCGCCCCATTTGCTGGGAGGGGATCAACATGATCTCATACCTACATAATTATCTGCACTTTTAAACATATATTGTTAACGTTGTGATTGGTTGCATTGGTTGGTGGAAAACAGGTTTCCTTTCAGTAAATAAAACAAGGTGCAGTGCACTAATGGGTGCTCTTAGATGGGCATAACCAATGCACTGCCCTTCCAGTGAAGAAAACACAAGGCAGAGCCCTCTAGGGTAGCATTATAAATTCAGAAAATATGACGTACCCTACAGACTAGAAAACGTTTTGCTCACTGGAGCCCCACTGCGTGTAGCTAGTGCTTTCTTTTGCCCCTCCACTCAGCCAACCGGAGTCCGCCACTGGTTAAATATTAAGAGGGGCCAGCTGTGGTGGTTGACCACTGATCGGAAGGCCTGTGGTATGAGCCCTTTACACGGCATTCTGAAGTATCCTTTGGCAAGATATTGAACCTCGAATTGCTCCTAAGGCTGCCCTCATCAGTGTGTGAATTAAATCCTGATGGTGGTACCAAATAGCCTTGGCCATCAGTGTATGAATGTGTGTGTGAATGAGCTCTGTACGTAGTGTTAAAGTGCTTAAATGACCACTAAGACTACAAAAGTGCCATACAGGTGCAGTCCATTTACTATTTTTAAGAGATAGTGAGTAGGAGGTCAGAGATTTGCCCTCTGTCCATCCACATATAAAGATTTGTATATTAAAGACAGAGGTGATCTGTAAGTGCCAACTATGTTGTAAAAGTAAAAAAAAAGAAAGCAACAATTAATTTAATCACAGGCATGCACGCTCATGCACAGACACAGCAGAATGTGCACACACACACACACACACACATACACCCACACACAATTAAAGAGCAGAGGGCAACAGGCTGCCTCTGTCAGCCACATTTCACAGTGGCCGATCATGGCCAGGCATACCCGGCCTGCGGCCAACCGCTGCTTATGCACTGGGTAAACATCACCACCTCGGCCACATGGAGTCTCCCAGTCACACATACAGGCTGTGTGATTAATGGAGTGTGAACATTAGATATGACAGCATTACTAAGCCTCTGTGATAAAGAGCCACACACAACCACTCCTGCTTCCTTTGGGCCGTTTTCGTGCCCATCGCTTGTGTCCATGCTTTGTCCGCTGACTCTGGACTCCTGTCAAGCCGACTAGGCGTTTTGCTCAGAAATCCCACCTTGGCATAATGTTTCATTCTTAATTTGACAGTGATGAAATGCTCTGCCTTGGTAAAGTATTTTTAATACCTCCATTATACGTTAGGGGCTCTATACTGAATACTGGCAGCAGATCCAAGTTTTGAGGACACACACACACACACACACACACACACACACACACACACACACACACACTGTATCAAAGGACAGTGAGAACATAAGCAATCCAAAGTGTGTGTCCAAGCTTCTCAGTGAGATTTTACTGGGTATAAATGTTAAGCTCACATCACTGTCTTCTGTTCTCAGTGCTGACATAAGTGTTTCCTCTGATGTGGCAGTTTGTTCAGAGGACTGAACTGAAGCCCCATGTTTACACAGTGCTATGTCAGGTCATGAGTCATTTGCACTGTTATTCAACAGTTTGAATGTAGTTTGGCTTCATTATATGCCCATCATGTGACAGCAGTCAGCCAGAGTGCCCCCCTCCATGGCTCCATAGCTCCTCTTCCCTCCTCTGCTTCTTCTCATGCCCCCCCCCCCCCGAACCTTCCACTGGCGCCTGCACGGTTAGTTAGAGATTGCCACAGGACATCATGTGACAAACAAGCAAACACACACAAATACACACACCAGCAGACGTGCAAGCATGTATACTAGAAGCACCAGCACATTTATTGGTCATTCTCCCTTTCATTGACTTCTTTCATGTGGGCTAAGTTGAATGAGCAGTAGAGTGCCCAAACAATACAGCCCATTCTTCTGCCAGCGTCGAGGCTGTGTGTTCATGGGTGTTAGTCCCGGCACTGGCATGACGCACCTTGAGGCAGAATTTTATCTCTTACTTACTGTTGTTACAGCCTTGCCAAATCTAGGATTTGTTACTTGTTTTTTTACATAACAAGTTCACTTAGGCTGCTCATGAATCAGACTGTTTCCAAACTATTTATATGGTTTGTCCTTGACGACTCCTTTGCCATTAATTTTTCTAAGAAAGAAGACAGTTGGCTTGGAGCGTTTTGATTTATTAGGGGAAATTCTCCATTTTGTAAATTATGGACGTTAGAACAACAGGAAATATGAATATCTTAAAAGGAAGGCATTATTAGGATAACACCCCGTTGATCCCCATGGTCATTACTCGACCTCCTTACCTACAGTATCTAACCCGGCCCCGGCTCGCTTCAATCCCCCCGTCCACCCCTCCTCACTTTCCCTCCTTGTCTGGCAGACCTCCAGTGTCTGAAACTCTAGACGGCAATGGTTCTGCCCTTTCTACAAAATTTAGGAAGCCATTAGCAACATCAAATCATTACTTCAGGAAAAGGGAGAGAGAACGATGTTTGGGGGGGGGTGGGGGGGTGGGGGGCGACGACGAATGAGAGGAAAAGAACAACTGAGGGAACAAGACACACACAGAAACACAGAGAGAGATCAGATTTCCCCTGTTCTCAGTCACTCCATTACAATAATGTGCAGGGACCCATTTCACTAATACATAATGGAATGATACCCATAATAAACAGTGATTACAGCCTTGGACGCAACAACACACCTGTGGCTTTGCGCTTGTATAAAGTCACATGGCTCTTTTTATTTAATATAGGGGACAAAGTGCAGAAACAACTCCCTCAACTTATATCAACACTTTGAATAAAATAGATTAAAGAGATCTTTGGATTTGGTGAAGCAGGGCTGTTTGGGGTACATAGCCAGAGTGAATGTTTTACCTAAAGCAGATGGAGGTCAGCACACCGCACTTTGGAAAAGCAGACAGGAGTAAACCAAAGGAGGAAACCAAGGACGGCTGTGGATGGGTCAGCATTAAAAAGGCACACCTAAAAAAAAAATGATTTCACTCTCAAGACCTTTTCTTTCCACACAGAAAGTAGATATTACATGACATTCTTAAGATAAAATCTGTATATCAACATGTCGGTACAATATATTAAACCCTGTGATAAATATATTCTACATGACTGTTTAACAGGGGAAATTAAAATGAACTCAGAGCATCTTCCTTTAAGGAAAGCCCATGAAAGAGCTACAGCAGTTTGGGCTATCCAACACCTGACCTCAGACAGGCTGTCAGACACATCCTGAGAGATGATGCTCTGCCTGTTAGGGTTAAAGTTGGGATGCTATGTAAAAAGTAAATAAAAACCATATGTGTCAAATTCAGAAAGATGTGACATAGTTTTGATATGATACAGTATATATATGTTAAACCTTAACACAGCTTTACCTTGCCATGATAGGACTCTTTCTGCAGAACTGAGCAGCACAGCACAGCAGTGTGTCAGTAGTCCCGCCTGCTTCAAAAAACTGGGAGCATGGGATCAGACCGCCATGAATCTATAGTTCCTTACCAAATTGGAACAATCCCTTTTCCTGAAAATATAAATAAAAATACTTAAAAAGACCAACTGGCACTATCACCTGTTGGATTTTAAACTCCAATGATTCATATTTTCATGTCTTTACAATACTTCTGCTTCCTCGACTCTCACTCTTTCCGTTGTTACGGTACTGTCACCCCAACACTAATCCACTTCAAATGTAAACAGGCTTAGGTCTTCATTCCTCACTTAAACCGTATCAAATGTATCAAAGCGGAGGCTCAGTGGTGTCCTTGGCTACAGAGGGGTCAGAGCGGGGCCACGCGGGGCCACAAACTCTACTCAATTAGCTGAAGAGCCAGTTAGTCTGTCTGACCAACACCGTGTGCGGCTCTGCCTGTGTGTGTGTGTGGCAGACGGAAACAGTTTGTTCCCGACCGCCCTGTCTGTGTACACAGTGCAACATATATCATACGCAAACGTGTGTGTGACTGAATGTTAATGGTGCTGTGTATTGGGTTAATAGGTCAGTTCACGGTTGTAAGGGGCATGAGCATGTGTGTATAATCGGGTGTGTGTGTGTGTGTCTGTGTATGCGTCTAGCCGAGACATGAAGTCTCATAGCTCCGTCAACCAAAAGAGGAAAATATGTGAAAGGTTGTCTGCAGGCTAAGGACAATAATGCAGTCTGTGTCTGCAGCAACATTATTTCTCTGGTTAAGTCAGAAGCCCTGGAGGAGTCCTCGATGGCCTTGAGAGTGCATCTTTTCTTTTTCCAGCAACCCTTAAATATCCTGTTCTTTCTCTTTAAATGCAACACAGAAGACAATCCGCTCTTAGATAAGATGTACATGACCTTAACAAACTAAAGCTCTTCTGACTATCATTACAATCTACAGCATGAATCTTTTAAACCAACCACTTAATCACACATTTACAACTTGTAACCAGAAGTTTATTCAACAAGATGCCCATTTTGCTGATTGTCTCACTCCTCACATGGAATGGTTGTCCTTAGATAAAGCTTTGCATCAACCCTTTGACCCCCTCTTTAACATGTTGGAGCATTCATGGTTGACACATATGTGGGAAAGCTCTCATTATATAACTATTTTCCTCTCATGGAACAGGAGGAAGCGAGCAAAGGTCCCAGGAGACTTTAATTACAATCAGTTTTGCTTGTCAAGCTCCTATCTCATCAGCTACAAATATATCATTGCTCACATCCACAAGCTTGAGCCAATTGGACACAATCTAACTAATAAGCAGAAGTTCAGTTCCATAATAAAACCCAGACTCAGCCACACACTCAATAAATTGTGATATAATACTAATAATGTCTACTCTTTTATTGAATCTCAACAGGGTGACTTTATTCCCTGACTCAGGTAATTTGGATCATTATAGTCAACATATTTGTAGGCTCTAAATGTCCCTTAGGGGCCCTTGCAGTATAAGGGACCCTCCTCCCAATCTCAATCCCAAGCCCATCACTCTTCCTTAGGCACTCAACTGTCAATCTGACCCTGATCTGGGAACCAGGTCTTATCTGATCCCCCAGGGCTCCCTAGAGGGGGTTGGGGGGGTAGAGTTGGGGCGTCCCAGCCAAGCCAAGCCAAGCCATGTCTACATACCTCACCATAAACAGATACCGTAAAACTTTCACCCCGAGAGGTGCAAACTAATCATGAGAATGTACTTTCTGATACAAAAATGTGTTATAAATTAACTGATAAAATACTGTCAACATTTTCATCCATTAGCCATTTATCTCTACTTATATAATAACATGTTACACCTGTTTCAATACTGTTTACACTATGAAGAGAAAAGTAAATATTGTTAAAAGTTTTGAATCATATTATTTTATTTTATATGAGAGGATTATTATTACTGATGTGTACAACTGTAAATTATTGTTATTTATAAAATGGCGATGCTGAATGCTTTGTAAGCTTTAAACTATACAATAAATTCCAGCTATGTAATGGAGCAAACAGTATAATATTTTCTTTTGAAAAATAGTGAAGTATAAAATTAAAGTACATGTACTTCCAACTTGTATTTTAGCACAGGCTGTTATGAAATGTAATGATATTATTTAGCTTGAAATGGCTCCTCAACATATCCTCACACTGGCATATTTATACAGAACAACCTACTTTGTAACAGATTAACTGAGTCCTCATGCATGAGTAATATACATGGTAAGAAAGCTGATAAGGCCGAGAACAGAGTAGAAAAGATAGTTTGTAGCATACAGCTACAAAAAATATACATTTAGATGCTCAACAGAGGTTTATCCATGATACACGGCAGCCCTGGAAACATTTGACAGTTTTTGCACTGTTTGCCTTCAGACTAATATAACCAGAATGAACCTGAACCTGTCTGATCAAGTACTCTGAACTGTGCATTAATTCTTCTGTTTTGTTGATTAATCTGCATACTGTCACTTTGAAATACATTTTACACTACCCATTGGAGAAAAGAATTGTTATAAAAATTGAATTATTTCCTTTCCTTTATGACAAAATAATATTACATGAAAACATTTGATAATTATTTGAAACAGGAACTGATGCTACAATGCACCGGTGACTTCAGATGTGTCAGATTCTAAACACTGCCTGGACCGAGCACATGGAAATCACTTTAACAAAGCATACCAACAGCTACTAGATTTGACATTGAGAAAATAATCAAATCACCAGGTGTTCTGAAGCTTTTTATTGTAACCCAAGATGTTCCTTAATAGAGTCTTTCACTTGCCATGCATTTAAATTTTAGCACTCTTTAAGGACTTTTACTTCATGGTGGATGCACATTGATTTCCATTTGTATTGTTTTTTAATTAAGCAATATCTTTGTATGATGTTTATTGTGGCACACAGCACTGCACAACCTGTGACATTATAATAAGTTTAAAAAAGCTGTAGTGGGGACGTCCCTGAGGTTCAGCAGACACACAGCAAGTATTTGCATTGGCCCCAGTTTGTTGCATGTCATCTTCCTTGTTCCCTTTCCCCATGTCTGCTGCCTATCTCTACAGTCAGCTGTCAAATGAAGGCAAAAGGGGCCACAAAAAACACCTAAAAACGCGGTTCAGTTGTGAAACCAGCACTGACCTCTGAGGTGACTCAAAAAAGGAACTTCCCCATTTTCCTAAAAGCAGTTTTCTTACATATTTCTGAAAACACATATCACATTTAGCATTTCAGTGAATGCTTCAGTGTTTGTCCACCTCTCAGAGTGTATGACATTGTATCGGTTTGTTGACTTGTCTCCTTTCCTCTATCAACAGATTCCATCACGCAGAAATAAGCTCTGTCAGGTCTTGAAGCTAATCGTCCCGAGGCTCGTCCATCAGACACAGATTCAATTGGAGCCTTTTAATTAATAATGCCGTTTATCGGGGAGGGACATTGGGAGCTCGTCTTTGTAATTGGGACGCCTGATTAGGCTCCGGAGGAAGCTTTTAAGCCTACAAGGTTATCAGTTCTCCTCCCTCTGCCTGTCATCATCCCCTCAATGTGGGCTCCCATTTTCCTTCACTCTTGTCTGATCACTTTTATTTTATTATCTTCCCCTGCTGGTTCCTCTGTCTTTGCCCATTATCATCTACCCGTTCCTGCCTTCAACAGGTGTCTGACATGAAATGCCTTCAGAGAGCTAAATTCACTTTGAATATATCTTTTTTTTTTCTTTACACATTTTACCAACTCCCAGCAGTCTGAGCCTGACTCAGGCTTAATGCTGCAGAAAGTGAGACTCAGCACTCAGAGAGCTGGACAGCTCCTGTCCAGCCTGATGTGAATGGAGACTTATTGATCCCAGCAGGCTGCAGTTAGGGGGCCCTAATGCATTTACACTCAGCTATACTCCCTCTACACATTCTGTTTGTCCCTCTTAATTACAGCTACACCATAAGGGATCCATACAACTCCCCTGATACTCAATGACTGTCTCTGGGCTCTGCTATTCTCCCCATTTCCCCCCTTTTTCCCATTTTCTCCCCCACCTTCAGCCACTCTGTGATCCCTGGGGTATTATCTCTAACGGCACTGTTTGTAAGGCCAGTCTGGTGTTGGCATGGCTCATGTATTTTGGTGTGCAACCGTGTGTACTTTCAAATTGATTCAAATTGAACAATTGTGCATGGGACCAACGACTAAGCACCCACAACTGTCAACCGAGGTTATTGTGGAGTGAATTATTATTACTTGAAAATTAACTTACAGCATTAGAGAATCAAATTAGATCATAGGATCTAATTCTGAACATACCACATGTAATGTTTTGATTTTGATTAAAGGGATAGTTTAGATTTATTGAAATAGGGTAATATGAGGTACTTTGTCTCTTCAAAGCAAGTCCTTTTGTCTCACAGAACACAGGAGTCTGTCATCTACTTTTGCCTCGATCGTTTAGTTTGTCTTATTTTCAAAATAACATGTTGGCTAGAAGTGTACATCTGCTGGTGGTAATATACATTAGCTATGGAGAAGAATATACATATACGTATACATATAGCCACCAAAATATGAATGCTGGAATTTGAATACAGAAGGAACCACAGGGAAGCTGTGAATGATATAAAAACCTTGTAAAAAAAAATAATGGATCTTTCTTTTTAACTGATAAAGATGAGTTTGTAAGATAAGTGAGTTCAATAATTAGTAACGTCAATCAAATGATCTGAATTTCATCATTAACATATTCTGATGACAATCTAACATGAATTTGTAGGTTGTTGACTTCTAAAAAGATGTCAGAGCTCAGCAATGAAACAAGGAGATGGACTCAGGTGTCAAACTAAAAGGAAAGTGAGGGGAAGGGGACAAAAAAGCAATTCATTTTACAGTCATGAGTTACTACATCTGACAGATCAAACAACACTTTAGTTAGTGGAGGACTAAAAATGTGTCTTCTTCCCTCCCTCCATTTCTGTTTTCCTCTCTTTTGGTATGTGATCTCCAAGGAACGTTCCACCCTGTTTCTGTCTTAAACTCTTCACCCCACCTTTACCTCCTGTAAGAAAAAATCTCAAAAACCACATTACTTTTAAATCCCGACCCCTCATTCACTCAGAAAGGTCAATCAGACAAACCCCGTTGTGCTATTACTAAGTGCATCTAACTGAGTAATAATAAAATTATCAGGTACACTTAGTGTTAAAAAAAAAAGACAGTTTAAATGAGTTCGTATGAAACCAAAAGCACACATTCAAATGTCTTGCAGCAATAATAAATGAATCTCTGTGGATAAAAACAAACCAAACTTCTTTCCATGTAATAAAACACTTTAATGTCCCATGTGACTAATATCTAACAGGGAGATAATTATGTTAGGGGTTGTACAAGGGAGATCTGTAATCTTTGTCTGCTTGAAAGGAAAAGACATGTAAATCATCAGAGAATAGTCTTAAAATGTGACACAAGAGAGAGCCAGATAAGAGAGGTAGGGGTGGGGGGCTGGGGCGATGAGCACAGAGCCCACATACCAGTCTGTTTATGACAGTGATCATCAAACACTTAGCCCAACACTTTGAAATGACTCCATTCCTATCTAATATCCAGCGCTTATTGTAGGTGAATGCATTGTTATGATGGTACTAAAAAGGCTTTGTTATAACTTGCTGATCCTTGTAGGTACACTATGTATTACCATGACTTTATTCTCTGCGAATATATTTTGGTTCATATAAGCTTGATCAACAGTAATGTACAATGTGGATTATACAAGCTTTTTATTTCTTTTCAAAACAAATTAGTTTCATCTAAAAATGTTAAAAGGTAAAAAAAAAAAAAAAGAAATGTTTGGGATTTTTTTTAATGTTGTTGTTGTACTGCAATTCCGCAAAATAATTCACCCTTATTGTTTTTTTGTTTGTTAATGTCATAAAATTTTTCACGATAAGAAACGAAACAAAAACAGACAAAACACAAGGTTTAATGTAAAATTTTAAGTGGATCATTCCACAGACAGCATACTCCCAGTTCAAAGAAATAGAGGCAAAAAAAGTATTTTAGCCACCTAAACAATCAATATGAATTAAGCATTAGAATATCTTTATTTTATTACCTTGTATTTAGACAGTGCTCTTTACGTTTAGGAGGGAGGAACTGAAGATGTTCCACCACACACTGGAATAAAATATTGACAAAACAATCATTTAACCTTGCAGTATACACAACTTGTTGGTCCAGCTCTGCCTCATTCAGTTTATTTGTTTTCAAAAGCAATGGGGGTATGAATGAATGTATAATGTTGAGTGAGATTAGTAAAAGTTATGATTATTAAGCTTCTTTTATATTATATTTTTGTTTCTATTTCTGTACTTCTGTCTCACTTGTTTGAAGTAGTAATGATGTGACATACTTCTCAATCAGGGTATAGCAACATTTGAACCAGAATCTGACAACAATTGTGGGGTGGAAATCAAAATGCACCAAACCACACCCACGAGCAATGAGAAAAGCAGCTGCCTGATTTTTTTTTTTTGCTGGTTTTAGTCTCTTTCTTGTGTGTGATGATTTGATTTCCTGTCTGTTGTGTTTAATTTCTGTTTATACTGGAACTCGTGTGCTGTCTTGGGCAGTCGTCCCTCATAAAAAGATTTCCACTCAAGGGACTTCCTGGGTAAATAAAGGTTCAATAAATACATAAAATGTAATTTAGTGACTTTAGACTTCGGACCAAGTTTAAATTTCTTATACATTAGTCAGAAAGTATCTTGAATAATCCCACACAAGGAGCCTCTGCCAAATCGACATTAAAAAGAAAAACAAAAAAAAAACATCTGACTGTACACCAGAGGAATTTTACAGAAAGTCCTATAGTATTTCTTTGCACTGCCAAGTAATGTATGAGTTGGCGGAAACTTATGGGATAAAAATGACTCACTTTCTTTTATCGAAATGAGTTACCATTCCACCTCACTGCTGCCCACTGGTCCCCTCACATCGCACTGCTCTGTTGTGGTGAGGGAGTTCTGTCCCGCGGCCCATCCGTTGGCTGGTTCCTAATCCAGTTAGGGCAGAGGGGGTCTGGCGTTTCCCGTCTTGGCTGAGCAGGCTGCGCTAAATGGGGTTTTTTACTTGCCCCGGGGAGCCCAACTTTAATGGATCCTGGTAAATTAATACATGAAGAAGAGAGGCAGAGTGCAGGGACGGCTGCCGGGACCAGAGAAGAAGGAAGGACAGTGACAGTAATTAACAGGTAAAGTGATCAGTCAATCTGCTGATCAGTTCAATGTGAATCTGTCTCTCTGATAACCAATGACAAAGCTGCATCGTAAAGGACGTGGAAGCCAAACAAATGTCCACCGGGAGCCACGGTTATTAAGTAGGTTAAATAAGGCTGTGGTAATGCTGTAAAGCTTTTAGTGAGTCAACATGGAGGCGGCAGAGTTCTATACACTCCTCAGTGCACTTCCTCTCTCCCACTATTGGAGAGAAACTATTGTGTGTTTGTGTGTGTGTGTGTGTGGATGTATTTATAAGCTGAAGTCACTGTTGTGGCTGCTTGGAGCCCTTTGGTACAGTTAGAAAATAGCCCCATCTATATCCCTGCAGTCTTTCTCCCTCACAACAAACAGCCGTACACTCCACCCTTTCCCACTGGGTCCGTGGGATGGGCAGTGGACTCAGGGGAAATGAGGTAACACATACAAAACCCCCCATACACACACACACACACATAGAAAACACATTAGTAGTGTAGCGCCATTCAGGCCTCTGTTCTCCTCTGTCCATCAAAGCTGTCAATCTCCGCCATTTCTCATTGCCCACAGACCCTCAACCCACCTTTTAAGGCCCAGAATATTTGGTCCTGCCGGTTGCCATGGGAACCATCCAGATGTTGGCCTCTGATTAGCTGGCGACGGTCAAATGAAATCAGAAGAGGTGTGATAAGATCATGGGGCGACGGAGGCTGGGAGAGTGGTGGCCGCAAGCGGGAGGGGGGGGGCTAGGAAGTCATAGAAAAGGGGGTGGATTG
>JAOWBC010000710.1:11802666-11817469 GCA_028566105.1 Hypoplectrus providencianus | reverse complement strand
TGTGTGTGCAGTGTGTGTGCAGTGTGTGTGTGTGTGTAGAATTACAGAGTGATCTCCATTGCCAGTGTGAGCAGAGTAATGACACAGGCGCAGGGTGTGTAGACACAGGCGAACAGAGAGTGTTAACTTGATTTGCACTTGTATGGAGCACAGAGCAATGGTTAACACATCTGAATAAAGGCTTTATGTGCTACATGTCGCACAATTGGAAGTGCAGAGAAGCGTCACTCAGCCACTAGATTAAATAGCAAATTCAGAAGATTAAAGGCTTTAAACCTAAAAACAGTGTTACAACAGGGCAATCAGCTGCTCTGTGTTTACTGTATTTACTTCCACAGATTCATATCATCAGTTTCCAAAAGAGACATGGACTCAAGTCATCACAACTGGGCGTTGAGTTGAATCACAGTTTTGATGATTTGTAACCTGATTCGACCAAAAATAAATGACTTGAGACTGGACTTGGACTTTGATATTAAAGATAGCATGTCAGATTGCAATCCCATAATATTCAACCCAAGGCTGAAATGCCTCAAAACATTAGTCTTCATTCGTCTAGATTAGAAAGATATTTAGCTTCTGAGCAGGCATATTAAATACAAAATAAATCACAAATAATGAGTAAGCAAAAGGTTTTATATTTGTCACAACTGTTAATAGCATCATAAACAGATGCAGGTTAAGTGCCAGATGACCAGAAATTAACATGCATGACAAAAAGGGTTGATGGGAACATTCAGCTAGGTAACAGGAGCAGTACTGTAATTAACATGTATTTAACAGGTGTACACACACCATTATACTTAAACATATAACAGTGCTGTTTCTTACAGAAAACCATAAATTGCCAAATGGACACAAATCTACAAATTAATTATCTAACATATTCCAGGGAAAAGTGCAACACAAAAACAGGCACTTAGGTTGTGAAAGTGAAACTCTCAGGCTAGGCACAGCAGGTTTCATTTGCATTTTGTTTACCATCTTCCAAAAGGAAGATGCATTAATTGCCTTAATATTTTTTTTTACGCATTATGTGTCACAAAATCAATCACTATGATTAATGCATTCATTTCAACATCCCTAGATTGAATTAAATCAAAGGATTATGTTAACACACTATGTCTACCAGTGAGGAAATATTAGCAGTTAGCTCATGTTAGCAATGTGATGGCACATACAAGCATCACTTTCCACTGCCACATATTGTATACTGTCAAAATGTTTTAGCTTAACTAGGAGAAATAAAGAACACAACATTAAGCATACTGACGATCAGGACACCACAGTTTTCCCAATGTTAGCACTGATGCCACATGTCGGTATCCATCTGGTTTTATTTCTTTCCTCTCAAAGACTCAGTTTTTTGGTTTGCCAGCAAATAAAAACGAATTTTAAGGCATTTTAAGGTTGATTGCTAGGGAATTGACAATGAGGCTCTTTCACCAAATAAAAAGTGAAAGGATAATGGCTCTGCTGGGGCAGGGACTTAAATGCACATTTAATGCCTAAATCTATCTCTATGGGTCAGATCAAAGCATCATATGCATGAGCTGTGCCAAGAGTAAACAACTCAGATTCACAGTTTCACATGCAAAGATTTTTGAGACCACGGCATCAAACTCTGTTCATCATTTATAGTTAATCTATAATAAACAAAATCACCTAAATTTAATGCTTGCATTGTATAATACAGATTCAATTCATTGCCATACCCTCTGGAGAGGCTGGATATATTACCCAATATTATCATTATTAGACAGGTACTGATATCTTGTTTTTTTCTTGCAGGATACTGCATATTGTGACTAGATTCAACTATAGACTTGGGACTTTCTTGTATCAAATTACTTTGTCTTCTTCCACTTCTTAAAAAACAAACAAACACAACATAACTGTACATTAGGAGACAGTTATTGTGGCACGGTAGGTCAAATAAAGAATGCTTAAGTATTGTTGAGCTTCACATGAAAACACTTAGGCGACTTCACTTAATAAGGTCCGGGGTCCTGACGCCGACGGTCTGTCCCTGACAGCGGCCCCGTGGTGAGAGATCCTGATATTCAGACCCCACCAGACTGGATGTCCCTGTTTGGACAACTGGTTCCTATCCTACACCCACATGAAGCATCACAGCCACAGGAGGATGGCCCTTCAGCCCCAGGGCACACCAGGGCCAGGTCTCGGTGCTAACACGCTGCTAGAAAGCTTTAGAGGTGGTCCTCAAAGACACACACAGGAGCAGAATTTGTGTGCATAAAAAGCGCATACATGCAAGTCAGCTGTAACTCGCACACATACACACTTCACGCACCTCAAAGTGAGAGCCTCAGGGCCATCGGCGGGGCGCTCTGAGAGCCCCAGTGAGGCAGAAACACAGAAACATGTGTAAGGCCTTAAAGAAGACACTCACTTCACAGAGGAGTGTGTCCCCTGTTCCTCCCCCATCCCACACCTCGGCCCATCGCTTTCATAGGAGATTATTGGGAGAGAGAGAGGAGCAGAGGGTAAAGATGGGGAACTGTGATATGGAGGAGAGCGAGCGAGAAAGATGAAGACAGAAACAGAGAGATTCTGCTCTCCACCCCTCTCTGCAGATATTACTGCTTAATTAAAAGGGCAGCATGTGCTAAGTATTATTCCAGCTGAGATCTCTATCTCCAGCCTATGTAATAAGATCTTCAGCAGGCTTACAGCTAAATTTTCGAGCAAATTTCCTTCCTATTCTTTGCCCTTATTTCCTCTCAGCCTACGTGTGTTTTGTGCTGTCGCGGCAATCTTTTTGCGTGCCTGTATTGCTAGTGTGTGTATGTGTGTGCCTGAGCCGAGCGGGACTGTTTTGCATGTTAATTAATGTAATATTTTGTACACCACTCGGGAGCGTGTAAGTGTTCTCTTGAATGTGTTCCAATTAAGAAACATCCCTCAGGCGCAAATTGGTTTGGACACACTGAAAATGTTCCCAGATTTTTACATATTTGGGAGACGATGAGGAACGTGAACAAAATGCAGAGTTTACGTACAGTTGCAAGTGTTAAAGAGATGTTTGGTTTCTGTGGAGTCGTACAGAGGAGCCCCCTTCTCCCTAACTGTCTGACCCAAAGCCACCTCTACTCGTCTCCATCTGCTTAATATCTCGTCGATGATTCACGTCTGCTGCTAGTGCTGCAGATGTAGAGATGGTGTCTGGCTCGGGTGTCAGTCTGCTTGCTTTTAAATCTCCAAAACCTTAGTAGTGCAACAACATTTTCAAGTATCACTAAAACATAGCTTAACCACAACCGGGGCTGGTGAGTAATAGAATACAAGTAATAGGATTACATATTTAAAATACAAAATATGAGCAACTGTAGTCTGTGGAATTGGCTGTATTCTGAATACACTTAAAAATAGACTTTATGACGGGATAACTTAATAACCTTCACAAAGGTTATGTTTTCAGTTTGTCTGTTGTCATTAGGATTAGAGCAAACTCCTGGACACGTTTTCATGACAATTTGGTGGGATGGCCAAGAAAGAATTCCTTTAATTTTGGAACAGATCCATGGATGGATTATGGCATAGATACAGAAATAATATTTCATGTTTAATAACTTTGCATGAAAAGGCCTGTCACTGGTGGAGATAAACGCTCCTTCTAGTTCGTTTTTTGTTATTGCTCTAAAATTCATCTGAGGCATGCATTTTTGAAAAACAGAGCCCAGTGCACCTGCCAGCCACACAAACGAGCTCAGTAAGACGATTTTTAAGTATTTCAGAAGTAATCCGGTGTATTAAGAAAATAGCACATTGCTTATTTGAGTAGTCTAATGGAGTATGTTACATGTTACATTTTAGGGCATTATGTATTTAAACCCAATGCTGACTACAATACCCTGGATTACCCCATGAATTTTGTCTTCACAAGAGAAAAACATCCTGCAAATTTACATACAACATGCACTCATATGTACACACACAGTAGAAGCATGATTGCCAAGTCATTCATGTATCATGGCTACTGGAGGGGAGGCCGTGAGCCCCTTTTGCATTTTTTCCAAGAGAGTGGCTTTGGACTCACATTCAATCATCTGGTAAATTAGTTTAATCCTGCAGCAAATCTGTCCCTCTCCTGGGACGTTTCCAGAGGTGTCAATCGGAGATAAGGCCTGTGTGACAATAAAGCCACCAAACCACATGGGGGGGTGGGGATGGGGGGCAGTACAGCCCTCCAACTCTTCCATACATTCGAAGCTATTTGATTTATGGGAGCTGAAAGACGGTCTTTTTCTTTTTCATTAAAGTGTTAAAGGAAAGAAATGATGTGGACAGTCAGTGAGTTGGACAGTGTGCTACCTGCCCTCACATGTGTTTCCTTTAACAAATTTCATACGATTGTGTAGCTTCTGTATGCCAGATATCAGATGAAAAAATACATGGAGAAAAGTATGAATAAACCCTTCAATCAAATCACTGTAATGCAGTGAGATATAACTTAAGAGAGAAGAAATGGGTCTTTACTGGTATTTATTAATGACTTTATATGTTCCTTGTGGTGCTATTGTTTTAATTTCTTGTATTAGTATCTGACAGTAGAGACAACAGTCCAGGGTGCTTTCCTATTTTCTTTTTTCTTTTGGTTTTGTTTTATTTATACGGTTGTGCATTAAAGGGTCTTCAAACATACCATCCACAGCAGCTGGACCAATAATATGCAGTCATTTATCAAAGGCATAAACAAGAATACCTACCACCAAACACCAACCTAAACACACAGACGGACGAGTGCACACAAGCACACACACTCACTTGAACACATGCAACAGTCTCAGTGTATCTCTGTCTCTCTTTATGTTACATCAGGCCTCTGCAGATCACTTCTGCCCTCTATTGACTATGAATGGGACAGCAGCTGCAGAGATATGGAGTTAGAGGAATTGAACAAGATCTAGAGATTACGTTTTGATTTAGCATGGCTTTATTTATAGAATCCACAGAGTCAAAGTACAACATCATTAGCTGCCTAGTTAGGGACGGGCAGCTGGTATTTGGAGCAATGTTAAAGAGGAAGAACAGAGGAGAGAAATGCAAGGCCTCTGATTAAGTATGACTTACAGCATATTTGTTATTGTAAAATTATTCTATTTTAACTGTCATCACCAATATTTGAATGTGATATTTTATATTCAATAAATGACTGATAAAATCTATAAGAATGGAACTCGGAAATAGTGCTGATGATGAAGTTTAACAACAGATATCAAATAAAAAATAGTTTACTTATTAATATTAGGTAAGCAGTTATTTATTTTAGGTAAGCAGTTATTTTGGCATCTACAACTTATCACAAGTTTAACTTGATGTTTTTAAATCTACCAGGTATGATATTATTAATTTTTTTTTTTTATATTTGGCGGATGTGGAATCCATTTCAGTTTTTAAATACAACAAGAAATAATCATTTGATGTAAGAAGAAAAGAAAATACTGATCAGTGACTATATTTATAAAAATCTTACATAAAAGTCTTAATTAAAACAAAACAAAAAATGTATTAAAAAATTCAGTTACTTGTTTTTACTTTTTTTACTGCCACAACTTTTGTGATACTCTCTCTGACTTCACATCTTGCCAATAAAAACACTCGATTCAGACAACCTCTCTAAACCTATAAAAGTTTCCACAAACAGTGAGCGTAGAGCTAATGCGTAGCAGAATGGCATAACGGAGCGGGGGAGAGCCGGGGTGATTTAATGTGAGTCATTTTAACATTAAAACAAGTGGGACACAGAGGAAACAAAAAGAGCAAAAGAGGAAAGGAAACTTCAAAATGCTCTTTGAGGAAAATGAGATCACAGGCTGCAATTATATAATTCTTGTCAAGTGATGGTGGCGATAGCCTAAGAGGAATGCATGCACGCGCAAACACACACGCACACACACAAATAAACCCCAGTGGGAGAATAGACTCCTTGACTGCATTTTTAAATGTCGGAAAGTTATGGGGGTCGCATGGGGGTCAGGTACAGGAAGAGTATGTGTATGTAAGTGTGTGTGTGTGTGTGTGTGTGTGTCAGGCCCTGAACACTGGGCCCCTGATAAAAGCACTTCTTCTGATTTCCTCCTTTGGTTTCTGTTTTTGTCCATTTGGTCCCTCTCTTTCTAGTTATGATGAAAGTCAAAAAGCCAAGCGTTCCCAAGTGTTCCCTGATGCCAAGCGCAGATTTCAAGTGGGAGCATGACTTATGAAGTGTGTGTGCATTTGTGTTGTATTTGTATATGTGTGTGTGTGTGTGTCTGTGTGTGTGTGTGTGTGGTTCAATGGTGGAGAAACCGTCAATCTTGATATGGCTCCTTCACATGAACTAGGACACAACCGCATGAATACAAACATATATAATGAATAGTCAGTAATAGTATTATAGCGCTGCTTCCAGATGAACACTTGGAATAAACCGAGCATTCATACTGTGGCCTACATATCATGGACGCTACACATCTCTACATCTCCCAGTTTACAAAACCCATTTACAACACCGGGAGGGACTGGAACACAAAAGGTTCCAGTCTGAGCCCCTCGTCATCCATCCACACACACACACACTCTCTCTCACACACACACACACACACACACACACATACACACGGACCAGTGGTGGGGCCAGTGGGTCTGCTGCTAGGTTCCCAGGGAGCCTCACTGGTCTGATGGAGGCACTTTGTCTGAAGCCAGTGCAGACTACAGCAGACTCCAGAGGAGATGCCTATCAGCTACTGGCTATGCTACGGCCTGGAGGAGAGAGGGAGCGAGAGAAAGAAAGAGAGCAAGAAAGAGAGGGGGGACTACAATACAAGATACTGGATGAAAAAATAGTCAGCATCGACATAGAAATCAGAAAACAGTAATTGCTCACTTAAGGAAGATGTAAAAATTCCACAACAGCCTTAACTTTGGGAGGCCATCTAAGGTTAGCGCAACTCAGGAAACAAACATTTCCTATGAGTCCGGAATGCCAGATATTGACATCAGTGTTTCACTGTGACTGTTAAACTAGGTTGGTCGAAAATCCAGTAAGATATTTCATCACATTTTTCATATCACGTTGAAATCGACATATTGCGATACAAAAAAAAGTAGTCTAAATTGATAAAAACTAGCACATAATATTTCAAATGTTCCTGAAAAGCTGATGGTCCATTATTGGAGTAGTGTTTTACAACTGCAGGGGAATAACCCATAGCAGTCAAGTCGAACTCTTATCTTGATAAGATTACTCCGTATTTGCTTGTGGGCATGAAAACACAGTCAGCTTATAGCTATTATTTTTTTTAATCTATATTTTAACTTGCAACATCTTGTTCAATTAACATTTAGTTTTCAATTGCAAAAATGCTAATTAAGTATTTAAATCACACAGCAGAACAAAAATAGATTATTACCTAAAGACTATTTATGAACTGAATTGTCTGCAAAACATCATTACTAAGATATGACATGACCAATATCAGAATGGAAGATTTTGGCCGTATTGCCCAGCCCCAGGTCAAATGTTTGGGATAAATCCCTCAATCCCTCGAATAGAAGCACAACTGCTCTCCATGGCAGATAACAGTAGCAGTGGAGGCCATAGGCAAGTGTTGACAGGCAGAGTGATGTATAGTGAAACTGAGGGTGAGTCAGGTCGGCAACACACTAAAGGTCAACAAGGAGCGTGACCTCTCCAGGTGTGGCCTCCTCTCTCAGCTCCAACACAGCAGGCACCCTTCCACACTTCCTACATCGCGGTTATTCATGCTGCTGAATGATCTCCGATAGGTTTAAAAATTATATGCAATATACAGTTCATCTTTCACTCTGACAGGGACTCTGACAGGTATTGTAAGGTGCTGAGAAATGATAGGAACAACAAAAAGCGGATACGGGGATAAATGAAATTCCTTTCTGCCTTACTTTTCTCTAATCTCCCTCTCATTACTGAGGCAGTGCAGGGTTATGGATCGGGTGGGTTAGCCGGGCGTGGTGGTAGACAGATCTAATGTGTGCTGTCTGCTGCATGGCGACTTCTTAGTTAGAGCGTGAGGGCGCAGGGAAGGGGGGTCGGGGGGCGCTGGAGGGACTCGCACCGTGACCCAAGGATCTCCACGGACTCTGTCAGCGGAAAATTAGATTACAACAGTCAGACAAGGGGGGAACTGAAGAAGGGGCGTCAAGCAGTCTAAATATGGAGGGCTCAGTATGTCCATAATCACTTTATACAAGTTAGATGAACCAACAGACTTATCTCCCTCTCGCTGTCCAGATTGCCGATGCTGGTGTCAAAGTGTACATGTGCGTGTTGTGAAACCTCTAAGACACAAATCCTCTGCGGTCTGTGTACCTCTGTGGTGTCCTTTTACGGGGAAGCAGACATAATAAAAAGTGTACAGCGAAGCAGTGATCTGTCTGAATGGATGGTTTTGACACAGTAGCAGCCAAAACAGGCAGGAATGTAATCATTCTGAAAAAAAAACAGGCAGAAAACATGAAGCAGTATGGTCGCTTTATTTAACAATCAACTAAACGGATTGATCATCCAGAGGTGGAAAATCGATTGTGTTTTTTCCCTGAGAACTTAAAAGCCTTATAAATGTTTTTTTCCTCAAATGTTCAGATTAAAGATACATTAAGATTTCGTGGCTGCTCATG
This sequence comes from Hypoplectrus providencianus, assembly GCA_028566105.1. Lineage (NCBI taxonomy): Eukaryota > Metazoa > Chordata > Actinopteri > Perciformes > Serranidae > Hypoplectrus > Hypoplectrus providencianus. The sequence goes on along the minus strand of JAOWBC010000710.1, from coordinate 11,808,808 downwards.
TAAAAAACGATAAACTTTTGCTTGGATTTAAATTAGATGAGACAGAGAGAGAAAAAAAGAAAACAGGAAGCAGAAGTCTGGTGGACAGACACTGGCAGCGGCTGTATGGTGGCAGCAGACGGCGGTGGTGACGAGAAAGGGAAGGAAAACAGCAAGAGGGGGGTGATGGACAGAGACAGAGCAGAAAATTGAAGTACATGTAACATGACACAAATGGACAAAAGTATTTAGCTAATGATTTATTATTAAACAGAGCAGGCAGCCCTCCCCAGCTCGATCCCCCAGCCTAGCCCAGGCCCCGGCCCTATTGTAGGGAGATGGAGAGGCAGATAAGGAGGGCTGTAATGGTAGTCAGATGGCAGGTGGGCCGGCCGAATCCGGGGTTAATCACTGCTAAGTGCTGTGGAGAGGGGAGGGCACGGGGCCTGGCTGAAACACTGTATCCTGGGGGGCATTGGGAGGACAGGTAAGTCAGTCCAGGTAACTCACCTCAGCGTCTCAGAGAGACAGCTGGACTCTCGCACTGTTTGGCTAATGGTGTTAACTCAAGAGTCTCCACAATGATATGTTACATCAACACACTCCCCTCTGTCTCACTCTCTGTCAAGCTCTTTCAAACCATGTTAGGCTCTTTTGTATGAGCTCCATCCTGCCTTATTGCTTGGAGCATTTCCGAGTAACACAAGTGATTTAATCTGTCTGAGAGGAAGGAGAGAACACTGTGTAACAGAGTAACAAAATAGAGACGGCTGCGGACACTTAAATAGAAATCTGACGCACACAAAACAACTCGGTGTCATTTTTATATTACAGGTGCACGTAATGAATCAATGTGTGTTGAGTGTTGATGATGATAGTGAGAGTGGCACTTGGAGAGTGCCTCATCAACATGCTCCTCTATGGCTCATTTCACGAAAAGGGAATTTGTTCGTCACACTTTGGTGTGTTCATGAGCTATGGGTTAATAATGCTCAGTTAATAAAACAAGTACTTCACAAAAGAACATGTTTATAAAGTTTATTGAGTTAAAGGTTTCAAGGTTTTCAGTATTTGCATGATAATTAAGAGCAGAAGTCATAATTCAGTTAAGTTTTAAATATGATCGGGAGCTAAGTTTTGTGATTATTCAGACACCACTTGAATGTAGCGATCCTCCCTATCCCTGGTGAATATAGTTACATCACTCAATTCAAAGGTGTAATATATGTATAGATAAAATGTTCACAATACTGTTGTTTTGCTATCTCATGTGGGGTCACCCACTTCAGTGAAGTTCTGAATACAAAGCAGGAGGAGGCTGTTAACCTTTGAAACTCACACTTGAAATTATTGTCTTCAGGAACCTTTAATCTTCTATTTTAAAATAATTTGAGCTGTATTTTGTTGAGCCTTTTGGTTTTAACTTAAGCGTTGCCACATGTGAGGCATGTCTTGGGAACAAAGTCCCAAAAGAGAAAAAGAGCAAATTTACAATACAGTTTATCTTCGACAATTTCATAATTTCATTAACAGAAAAACCTCTCAACTATGATATACACTGTCACCACTATATAAAACTTGTATATATTCGGGCCATATTACCCTCCTTAGTATCTGCCCCAGATTCACGTGTAGTCCATAGTTTTATCAGTCCTATCCTTGGCCTATGCTACACCACTCTGCAAAGTCCCATGAAGTTCAGGCCAAGAGTTTTTCTGTAATTCAACCAACAAACAAACCAAACCAAAATCATAACTTCCTTGTGGGGAGCTAAGATTTCAAACACTGTAAACTGACCAAAACCAACACCCAAATCTGGCGTGACTTTGAAAACCATTTTATTTAGTTCAGTTCATTCACATTTTTATACAAAGTGCCCCCTATTGTTGGCTTTCCACACATGCATTCGCCTGCAGCAGATATGAGACGACATGAGGAAAAAAAAACAGAAAATAAAAAGCTGCCTCTCCTGCCTCAGCATGAAATGCAGGCCGCCGTACGTTTAAACAGCGGATGACAAACCCATAATGAAGGCAGTAATTGGAACAACATTTCAGGTCCATGGTGCACGTCCTGCTCTGGTATCCCCGCCGCCATCAGGCCCTTCTCCCAAATCATTCCCAAACGTCCTACAAATCAAAACAAAACACGGAGAAAAGAACACAACTTTACAGAGCAGTGACTTCTGATGGGCCATTTCTGCTGGAGACTCCAGTCTGCGTGGAGGTGGGCCTTACTTAGCCCTTAACATGAAACAGGCTGCTACTCTGGGCTACATTCAGCCGGAGACGTTGAGGGTTTTCGGTGCACTGTTACTCCAACACACATGAGCTGTTGTTGTGTTTGGAAATAAAAGCTGCACAAAAGAAGTCTGCGCTGCACGCAATCTGATAACCGAGGGGGGAAAAGAATGCGCGCATACATGGACCTCCTCAATTCCCACTTTAACACACACACACACACACACCTTGATCTTAAAACACAACAGCGCCCACGGCGAGCTTATTCCTCTGCCTGCTCCCATAAAATGGAGTCGTCGTAAACAACAGATGAAGTCATCTTGTTGTAGAAGAAGAGAAGAGGAGAGGTCAAGTTGAGCGGAGAGCCTTAGTTAAATCATCTGCTTGTAGTAAACAGTTGAGAGGAACATCTATCAGCCAGGCACGTGCCGCTGACAGTATAATAATAAGGTAGCGAGAGCTGGAGCGTGCACTGAAAACAGATGAAGAGAGCCACTTCTTCTCTCCGGAGACAGAGAGGGGGAGCGAATGAGGGAAGAGAGGACAAATAGAAATTGAAAAGTAGCTCATCACCTTTTCCATCAGCATGGCGGGTGGCGCTGGTGTGACTGAACACACAGCGGACCCTGTTCATAATCACAAGGTTACTGTTCATTGTTGGACGTGACCTGGTGGACATGAGTGACAAGGTGGGCAGCGGGGCTCTGTGCTACTGTGCGGATAATTACCTCATGACGACAAAGTGAACTTTGATGTACAGTCTCCCCGCTGTAACGCTTTAATGACCTTAGAGCTGGGATTTGTGCACGTTGCCTGTGTATATGTTTGTGTGGAAAATGCCTCGACACATGTATGGAGACACTAAAAGAGCACACACTCCCTATGTCTTTTACACACACACACACACACACACACACACACACACACGTGGCTTCAGCCAGCCAGTAGGCTTGATGTCAATCAAGTGGGTGTCTAATTAAAAGTAACAGGAGGAAGCTGCTGGGGACAGCAATCGCTATCGGACTCACATTTTCATATGAATGGCCTTTTTTAATTAAACTGAACAGCTAATAAGCCTCAGTATCCAGACCATGTAGCAGTTTAACAGACAAAGAGCCACAAAGAAAACACACATACACACACATGAGCGCGTGTAGAAAAGAATGGGGGATGAGAGGTAAAGACAGAAGGATGAATAATGAAGAGTCAGACGCAGAGTGATGCATTGCCTTTGAACCTGTTGGCTCTCCTTTGTTTGTGGAGGCGCTTTGCCAGCAGCTATTGTTGTCAACAAAGTTTATTTAGCGTTGATGGTATTAAAGAACACAGTCCAACAGAATTTGCCTTTGCCATGAGACGGGGAGAAATGAAAGAGAGGTAAAAAGCAGCCGCACAGAGCGCTATCTCCTCCTCAGATGAAAAGGAGAGGCTACAAACAATTTAGGCATGTGTTTGTTGGTTATTCTGTCCCACAGCTAGAGTCTAATTATAAATGTATTGGAGTTAGGGTAACTGGATCAAACATAAGCAGCAATAAAACTAAAGGAGCTGCATTTATTTAAGCCAAGAAAGGCAAAACAATATGTGTATGTGAGTGCCAAGTGATTTAGAGTATCATGAAATTAAATTGAAAAAGAAAATGTCACTGTAAAATCCAATCTTATTTCCATCAATGGACTTAGCAGCTATTGAAATGATGAAAAAAAGCATGACAGCATAATTCAGTGACATGAATTTAATGCTTAGCGGCATGGTTATATGATGTTCAGATTTGCACTGCCAAGCTTGAACAATGACATTTAGCAGCTCCAGAAAATAGCTTTGTTCGTGAGCCAGACATAATTAATGTGTTGATCCTCTTCTGTGTAAAATTAGCAAGGCTCTCAAATGCTGTGTTTTTGAAAAAAAAAAGGACATATTTTCTTATTTACTATCCCTCCTTTCTCATACCAACAGTATGCGTGCAAACATGCATAATGACACCAGGTTGCCGAGACATGTGTGGGGAGAGAATGGGGACAAAAGGCTATATAAATGGGACGTATGATTCCCATACTGCTAAGATTTCTCTGTGGAAGAGATTATGGTTCCGTTCTAACAAACACGACAAATCTCCATTTTCCCAACCTTTTACAGCAGATAAAGGGCCTTGGATCCCTTTTCCACACTAAATCCCAGATCAACTTCTCCTTAGCTATTCAAACCACCCAGCAGGTTGTTTCTAAAAGGCTTGAAAGTGAGCCTAGAGATAGCCAGCTCCAGCATCTCAAATGAGCTCTCCGCGCCGCCGCGATGTGCGCTCGACTCGCTAATTCTCCCTCTTTCTTACTTCTTCAGAAACTTTTAACATCATGACCCCGAGAAACATTTGCAAACTATAACAATAAAATTAACTTGTAATGAGCAAAATAATTGCACATCAAACGCTGCTCGATGGTGGAGCGCAAGCTTGGAAGAAAGGGCCCAATTTACAGATTACATGGCTCATGACTACCGAAGTTCAAAACACAGAGAAATTGGTTGTGAAGTGAGAAAAAAGGGTCCTTCCAAAACGACTCCGAAGCACACTTTAAACTTGTGTAATGGATACGCTGCGGGCAACTGGGCAAATTTACCATGCAAAGAATCTCCATTCTGCACGCAGCACTTCAAAGGCGAAAGGAACTGAGTTTCAGGGAGCCAGTGGGCACAGGGAGAGGGGGGAATGAACTCGAGATGCACATTTGTCTCCTGGAGTGACAGAAATTTGCGGGGGGTGTTTAAAATGAGAGATTTAGCTGATCTAGGGCAGAGGAGTGGCTCAGTCAACACCACAGTGCTTCCTCAAGCTTCAAAAACACAAGAAAATCATAATACAGAGAGGAGAAATGCTGAGAAAGTTAAAATAGAAGGCAAGACGCACATCAAACCTTGGAGAGGACTGGCGACATTTTCCTCTCCGCTGCTCAGAAGTGAGGAGCAACAGAAAGAAGGAGAGATAGAAGATAGGGAGACAGATAGCTGGAGCGACTAGGCCAAGCTGTTGTGTTATATTTTTCTCTATCAGGCAGCGGTCTTTTATGTTGTGCTGGTGGAGGAAGTAGAGGGGAGATTACATTAGCAATGATAAAGTGACCAATGCCATGCCGTGTCTTACCATCAGATACACACACACACAACACAGCAGATTACACCGAAAAAACCTAAAACTCAGATACACTCTGGACGGCAGTGGACAGCTGATATCACACGCTGGGAAAAATGTCTGATTTTAAAGCAATAAAACCCAGTGTGAAGGGCTAAAGCCTCACAGTCCTCCTTCCTCTGTTCACAACCACATTTTTATTCCTATATAACTTCTGCATTTTGTAAAGTTGTTGCTAAAGTTGCTATCAGTTGTAGCTAAAACACTGGAACAAGGTCGCAGAAATGTTATGCCAAAATGTTCAGAGGTCACATAAAAAGGCACAGAGGTTCCTCAGACAAATGTGTTGCTATTTATTTAGCTGTCTCAAAATGTTCAAAAGAGACATGTTCTTGGCCCCGGTGTTTTGGGCTCATTTCTCACATTGCCTCCGTGTTCACCCCTCACTCATTCTGCCTCTCCTCCAGCCCTCTCCCTCTCCCTCACAAGGCAGTCTCCTTCTCCTGTTCTGGAGCCTTATCTGATGGGAGCTCTGCCACTGTTTGCATAAAACACTGTTTATAAGGGGTTGCATATGTTAAAACATTAAAACACACATTAGAGTGCGTGCACACACACTAATGCTGCGCACAGATGTGCACACGCTGACAAGTTGAGCTGTTTTGACCTTGCTAAAAAGCTGTGCAACTGACGTGCGGTGGATTTGTTTAAATAAGGCTTTTTTATAATGTCAAGGAAAAGAAGAAAGAAGGGTATATCACACACACTCAAACACACACACACACACACACACACACAC